>CM077795.1:25638636-26053858 GCA_039737535.1 Lagodon rhomboides
TTTACGTTGTTTTCGGTTGAATTTTCTGTTTTTCTCTTTACAACGCCCCACTTGTGGTCTGGTTAGGTATAAGCACAAAACCACTTGGTTAGGATTTGGAAAACATCGTGGTTTGGTTTTACAATGCCTGTCTTGGTCGCCACAGTCATGGATGGAAGTGGTCAGACTTCTCGTAAAATACACGAGATCAAAAGCCACCACAAAAAATGGATGGAAATGTCTCCACGGCTCCTTAGAAAAACACCTGGTTTTATCGCCATATACACTTCTGGAAATGTCTGCAGGTGTCCAGTGGTGTGACTCAAACTGCGAATTGTCTGTCTGGCAGCCCCGTTGCCTGGTGATAACGCCACCGCCTTCCTGTCCACCTCCTGCCCCGACAGGTAAGTCGACCTTAGACGTGTGTGTGGTTTGCAAAAAAAGTTAACTGCCAACATTTAATCCTGACAACTGGGCGGGCAGAAGACCTGCACTCTGGCTCGAGTTAACACGACTCCAACATCTCAAAGGCGGAGCAGACATCCCTGGACCTGTTTTATAAACAGATCCCTTTAATTAAATCAAGCCTAATCCAATATCAGATCAAATATAATTAAATCCACTAGACCAAGATTTTTATTTGCATCGGCATCAAATCGTTCTCACTTTTTGTCATATGGATCTATGCATTTGTCTCTGAGAAATTATCATTGCAATATTCAAGAAAGGTGAGAAAAAAATCCTGAACCACCAAAAGTTAACGGGGTCTACTCTGGGACGAGAGCCGTCTGCCGTCTACGTTTCGTGGAAGTCCATTCTGTGTTGGTTTGTCAGCAGTATTACACAAAACTAGACATGGGTGAAAACATGACCTCCTTGGCAGAGGTAACAAG
Source organism: Lagodon rhomboides (assembly GCA_039737535.1). NCBI lineage: Eukaryota > Metazoa > Chordata > Actinopteri > Spariformes > Sparidae > Lagodon > Lagodon rhomboides. Next base: position 25,639,509 of record CM077795.1, read on the forward strand.
TAATACTGTCTTCATACTGTTTTCAATTAAGTGAATGTCCAAAGGAATTAGCAAATAAATCCTTTTCTGTTGAATTTGTTTCACAGTTTCTCAACATTTTTGGAACCGTGGTCGTGTTTCCTATTTCCAAACATCCACCTGCTTCCTAATTGTCCTTCAGTAATATTGTCTGACGGTATCTTACTGGCTGCAGGCATCACACTGCTAAGAAAAGCCTTTCCACAGCAGTGACTTAAAGATATACACCTCACATTTTGTACAAGTTAATATCAGGCAAATTCACAGCAACAAACACCAACCACCAATCACCGAGTCAAACAGCGACTCCAAGCATAGCTAATTGAGTCATCTGCGTCTGCCAGTCGTCATCCGTGAAGCTGTCGCTCACTCATCCCTCACCATCACGCGTACGAACAGGCGAGCTCCTGTCCGTGCTTACACACCGAGCAGTCTGTGTGGAGAAGCGTGATTAAATGCAGGCGCATCCACGCAGAATCGCAGCATCTGTTCATAACACCATTATATACGTGTTTATGAGGGAGCTGATCACCGTCTTATCTGATCCCCTCGTTCACCTGCTCATGTTGCAGCTGTGCTCCTGCGAGAGTGCAACACGGTGACAGACAGAGAGCGGCACAAAGAGGAAAGAGAGGAGAAAAGTAAGAGGTGAAAACGGTTTGTGTACAGGGCGAAGCCGGATAATAACCGCGTTCTTATCTCTGCCCCGCCGGCGCCGCGGAGCCCCCAGCCTCGACAAAAAAAAAAGAGCAACAGCACGAGGCAACAAGCCGCCCCGGCCTCCCTGTGATGGAAGGAAATTTACGACCACTGTCACCGGGATTGTGTTTCTACAGGTCACAGCACTCTGTGACCTTCACCATCTTCAGCCCATGGATTGTCAACACAAAGCGCCATTGGCCTGACATGCACAGACGCACACACACACACACACTCACACAAACATCCTCACTCGCATGCTTCTTGCCCGTTTTGGTGATACGGAGCTATCAGCCATCGGCAGCTTGTTCTGGCTTTTTAGAAAAAAAATAGCTGTCGGTTTAAAAAACTCCCATCTGGAGCGTATCAGGGGAGAGGAGGGAGACAAACACCATCGAATGATTCATCCAAGACACACAAACATGATATCACAACATCACTGTATAATGTAGAAGATATAAATGGTAACTACATTCTGTAATGTGTAATTATACTTTAGAGCTGCTGTAAGTGATGTATTTTAATTACAATCAGAGTTAAATGGCTCTGTATTGCAACAATAATCACTGTTATGAGTGTTGGGGCAGTAACCCATGTCCCTCCTCCTCCTGCTGCTCAGAGAGAAAAGACATGTTCTGGTATTCCTGCCCACTTTTATCCAATCAGGACAGAGAACTCCACAAAGAGGCAGGCAATTACCGCTCTGCATTCATGTGGCGACGTAGACGGGAAGGAGGGGACAGGAAGTAAGCTGAAATGTTACCAACACTTACAGCAGCTTTAAGTTTCAGGTGATTCATTAGGGAGAAATGTAGACTACATACGTTGCTGAATTTCAGCTGCAGTTTTCCACTGATCGGGCCTGAATACAGAATGTCTCTTGGATTGATGGAAACTAGCTGTCATATCCACAAAATGTATTTGCATTTTGTAATCAACCCACCATAATTTATTTTCTATAGTAGCAGGATTAAAATTGCTTACCTGCAAAATAAAATAAAATAAATTATGCTCTTATTTTTTTTTCCTTTCCTTCAGTGTGTTATATCTTAGATCTTGAAAGTTAAAAAAGGTCGAAGTCCACACCAAGCTCCTCTCTCCAACAGAAAACACAGCTCCCGTAACGCCTCGTCAGTCGCCTCACCTTTAATTCTGCGACTTCATGACATCACACTACGTCAGAGATTCATATATTTGCGTAATTAATGCCTAGCGGCTAGTTTTGCAGGAAGAAGTGCTTTATTATATTTTTATTGGTGCTGGGTTAGGTGTGTGTGAACTGACCAATCAGAGCTGACTGGGTAATTAGGAGGTGGGGCTTAAAGAGACAGGTGCTAAAACAGAGGGGGGAATATAGTGCTGCAGCACTGGACAATCTGAGAAATCTGACATGTTTTTTGAGCACTGAAGCATGTAAACCTGTAATAGCAGAAACCCTAAAATAACATTATGATAATAATTTGAAGATGAGCACAAGTCTCTTTTAAAACCAACTGAGATTGAAATTACTTCAAAATGACCCTCTCAGACCAGTAAGATAATGTCTTAAACATGACTCACACTAGTATATAGATATTTTTTTTAACTTTCCAATCATATGATCCCTTTGAAACAGTATATTCAAACACTGGTAAGAGATTTCATAACGATAAGTAACCCAAAAAAGTTAAATCAAAAGGATCGGGTCAGAATGTCAACACTTCAGTCAGCAGTGGATAACGACAGACAGTAAGACTGTTATAACCTCCGTTATCAGTTGGTGCTGAGTGTGTGTTTTTTTAGCAGTAATGTTCTGCTGCACAGGGAGCGATGTGTGTAATGTTTTCTGCAGCAGTTTAAAATATACAGCAGCGGGTTGCCTGGAATAAATAGACGCATTTTAATCGGCAAGAGACATCTGGGCAGTGCAGTGCAATTTAAGACATTTAATAATAAACAGCAAGCTCAGGCAAAGGTAGACGGTCAGCCTCGTTCTCATTATCTTGTTTGGGAATCACTAAATGCATCAAAGCAGAAACAATCCCAGGCATTTATTAACATCGTCTCCTCGCTCAAGTGTATTCAAGGAAATATGAAGGTGTCGTGCCTGCGGCTGCTCATGTACCACTGAAACTTTCAGGGGGAATTTCCCATGTGGAGCAGGACGTGGACGAGCCGGGCGCTGCTGGCCTGCTTCAGGTTCACACACCAAAAGGTAAAGTGGAGAAAAACGGCAATCATCAAGTACAAAACTGTCGACAAGATTTATGGCACAATGCTTGTTGTCAGGAGTAAAGATTTAAAGTTTTGGACTGGGACGTGTCTGCACTTTAAACAGAAAAACACTCAAACATCCCTTTTTCTGAACAGTTTTGTCCTCCAAACAGTTACTTTGAAGAAAGAAAACTGGCCGAAATGTTCTAACTTTTCAAAGAAAACCCAACAAAATGATGATAATGATAGCTTAAAAGAATTATTATCAGGAAGTGGAAGCTTCTCTGGATTCTTCTCATGACATCTCACTTGATTCCTCACCTGAAGAAAGAAATGTCACCGGCTATGGCTCAGCAGGAAACAGGCTTGCACAGGTCCAGATATTTTCAGCCTTGGCGATGGCTTTCTCCTTATCCATAGTGACAGCTACAACAGCACAGGAGAAAACATGCTATCACCTGACAGGAGAAGTCAAGGTACAGTAGACAGGATGGGCCGAGCAGGGAACAGGAAACGAAACTGCAGCGGGTTGGTTGGTAGTGATGGTAGAAAAGAGGCATGTTTTGTCACATCGATTTCTTGGTGTGACTGTTTTGGTACTTGATATATGACCAGTCTGTTTTGCTCCCAACACTGAACCCAATATACAACATAAGACTCTAAAAGCAACTGATGATGCGAGGTGCGCGCAAACAGATTATGTCTGTACAATGTGACAAGGTGAACAAATTTCCGCCTTTCATTGTGATGAATTGGATTTCTTTCCTCTAGTTTCTTCTCGGGCTTCATTTCCTCCCCTCACTTTATCCACACAAACGATCCCAAAGATACACAAATGTGTCAACAAAGAGCAAAATTGGCCTTTTGGGGGAAGATGTTTTGAATATATATTATGACCTTGAACAGACTAGCTGACCAGCTGGTGGTTTACAGGAGTTAATTAGCCTGGATGCAAACATTTAAATCCCCAGAACTGTAACTACTGAGCAAACCAACAGCTCAGGTGTTCTGTCCAGTGATAGCTGTCTCCCGATTTGACCAACCAGAGCGTAGTAGTTGGGACTGTCACTACCTGATCTGAGAAGCTGTTAGGCGTAGGGCTAAACTGGAATTTAGCCGCTAGAGACTGGCGCACCCAGGAAGGCTACCAAGCAGCTTTCATAGGAATGAATGGGGCTCAACCTCTAATATCAAAATTTCCCTTTTTTTACCCGTGACTCAGATCGATTAGGGAAGGAGATGCTGCAGAGCTAGAGTCATGGAAAAATGGATGAACACAAAAAATGGCGAGAGGTGTGGATGAGATTGATGCAACTGTTCAAGTCGTTAAGAAATAAAAAAGCGTCTTTCTTTTATCTGTTGTGAAGTTGACTGCACCTACCAAATGCTACGGCAGCTTTGACGTTAACTGAAAATGGGATGGATGGGTGACCCCCCCCCGTCATGAACACAATGTCAGGCTAAATGGATGAAGTGAAACGAAATGGCAATTGTGTCTAATTATCAGGCTCAAGAGTCAAATGCCTGTAGTCTAACTGCAATGCATCCAGCTGAAGCCCTCTTCACAGGAGGCCCGATGTTAAACCGCCGGCTCTGAAGAACAGACACCTAACTTTTCCTCTGAAAGCTGCAGGTGTTTCGACGGATAAATCTGACTCAAACTCTCCTTCTTTCTCCCTTTTCCTTTCTTTTCTCCCTCTCTATCTCCCGCCGATGAAAGAGCACCTTCAGATGGCCCACAAAAGATCCTATTTGTTGCCGCTGTTCCACACTGTGAGCGGTCTTTGTTTGAAAGTAGTCTTTCCATCAGGGCTGTACAAAAGACTGCTTTACAATGTGGTATAGGAGGAAGACGGAGATTTAAGGGGGAAAGAGAAGAAAAAGCGCCAAAGAAAAACAGACAGAGGTGAAGAAAGGGGTGCGGAAAAAGTGGGAGGAAAGAAGGGATAAAGGAGAAAAACTAGAGGCGAGATTGGGGCCCCTTGGCACTCCTGGCTCAAAACGCTTTCTATTATCTTTGGTGCTGGTCTGAACAAAGAGGTAGGGAGAACAGGTTGGCTCTGGACCCCGGGGTGATTTAATACGGGAGCTTGAATCAGAGCCTGCAGATCAATGACCACACAGGGGAATAGGAGACATTTTCTTTCTTCTCCTTCTCTTTTTGAGGCAAAAGTTTTTTGTTTTTTTTCTCTGGTTTTTTAAGGTTGCATCCAAACAGGACCAAGACAAGTCCTCTGCCCGGGGCTGGAAGAAATCTGCTCGTCTCGTCACGATGTGGGGAAATATGACAAGACCAACTTGACTGTACTTGTTGACCAGAGTGCTAAAGCCTCACCTGCTTCATTTATCACATTTCTAGGACTCCTCTGAAGTCTCCTGTTGAACTCAACTGAAAGAAAAGGAGTCACGGAGTTCAAGCATCTGGTAATCAATCGGACTCTGAGTTACATGGTTTGTTGGGCACGGAAAAAGTTCAAGTTGATTTTTTAAAATGTTTTTTTTTTTTTTTTGGCTGCAGCGATCTCACAAGTAAATATCGTCAAAACGATCTGCATGGCTTGATGTGACTAAGTGGAAATGAGAGAGTATGGTTTTTTTGTAATTTGGCTGAATTCTGTCAGGCCGGGTACACATCGTATTCAGCCTGATTCGCCCGGGTAGGGCACCTCGGTGGATCGGAGTGGACTCAGCTCTGGCCACATTGTACATCAAAATCAATCCGTGAGAGCAGTTTGTTTTTTGAGGCGAGATGAACTGTCAAGGGCAGAAAAAATATCTCGTATTTGCTGCTGTTTTTTGACCGTGGCTCCTCATTTATTGGTGGAGTACCGTGCCGCTGCTAGTGTTGCTGTTCTCTTTCTGTGCGGGTCTGTGTGAGTCAGCTCTAGTTCATTAGATCAGGTCGAATTATCTTTGGCCCTGTGTGGTGCCAGGCTGACTGTCCTCAGATCCTCTTGGCTTGGATTCCTTTTATTGAGAATCTTCTTTCGGCATGTCACTCTTCAATGTGTCCATTTGAAAACCGGACCTTGGAGTGCCCACAATGTCAGTGCAAATGTGAACATTAAGAAGGTGTTTACCTCGTTCACCATCTTAGTTTAGGCCGTTAGAGTAGCATTAAAACGTTTGCCAAACAGCATGAAAACACAAAGTGCTGCTGATGCCATGGGCGCCCTCGACGACGTGCTGTTCACACTTCACAGCTCTCTGTCTGGTAATCAGGAGTCTTACAGTCTTTGTGGTTTGCACACTACACGACTGATCAGAAAAAAAGGGCTCACACATGCGAGACGTGACACGGGAATGACACGGCCCGAGTTGTTTGTGCGCTGATTTGCAGTTAAGAAAACAAAGAAGGATAAGACAACGACATGAGTGAGGGAACGGATTAGGATGCGTGGGCAGCAAGGATGATTTCTGCACTGAAAATGTATGACTGGCTGCTCGTTTTATGGTTCAGCAAGTGTGATACGGTTACAATTACTGAAAAGCTTTTGTGTTTTTGAAGAGGAGTAGAGATGTCTGCCTTCATTGGCCTGCAGCTCGCTCTTACCTGCCGATGACTCGGCCGGCCTTTAAGCCGGCTAGATATCCAGCGTGAATCGGCAATGCGTTGGCGAGCTGTCGGTGACATATGGTGAGCGTCACACACGGGTCCAAAGTCAGCACCTTTGTCTTGTTTCTCTTATCTCATATCTAACTGTTGTTGTTGTTGTTTTTAGAGAAATAAGCTCAATAAAACAAAAGATCCTAAGAATCCTAAGAAGTAGGATTGATCCTCTGGGGATCATACATTTTTATACAAAATTTCATGGCAATCCATCCAGTGGCTGTTGAGATATATCAGTCTGGGCCAAAGTTGCACACGACTAGAAAGGCTGAAAACAGCCACAGTTTTATCTTATTGTTTAATTTACAGTCACTTTACTTAAAAGCCGTTATTCCTGGTAGCCTGTTACACTGATCGGACCGTACGGTGAGCTGGGATGATGATCCGCTCTCTGTAAACTTTCCTTTATTTATCAGCCATTAAGAAAATTATATTTCTGCTCAAGTTAACAAACAGGCTAAAGTCCCTCCTCTGGCCATCAACAGAGGGCATCTCTCAAATCTCCTCTAATGAGTTAGCCTTTCCTGACTCTTTGAATCAGCCTGTCCAATCAATGATGGGAGTCTTAATACACTACAATGGTCTATGGATTAGTGAAGGTATTTAAACTTTGGCTTTAATTAGAGCTGTGCCTTTAATGCCTCGAGTGTTCGACTGTGGCTGGCCGGTCCAGAGGAGGCGTGGAGGACAGGGCGAAAGAGAAAGCAAAAGTGAAGAGAAATGAGAGGAAAAGTGAAAAGGAAGTCCTGTGGTGATGAATCAAAGTCACCTTGTGGAGGTCTGACCACTCATTAGGCTGAAAGAAGAGAACATGCTGCCCTTTGGCCTCTCATCTCTGAGATACATTTGTCCTGTTGCCCCAGAAATTAATGAACCGAGTCGTTCAAAACCATCTTTCAGGTTAGGTTAAAACTTTTTTTTTTTTAACTAAATGTACAATTATAAAACAAGGTTGCCCTCGAAAGGAAAACATTTATTCGGAAAAATTAATGACCTATGCTGTCTTTTCTTGATTAGTGACCTTTCCGGTATTGCAAAAAAAAAAAAAAACTGCTGTCCTCTCTCACTCGCAAAGGCAGAAGTAGCTTGACATTGTTATTCCGCTGCAAAACTACCCAGATGAAGTGGGTGGATGTGTGGGTGACTTTGACATCAAAGATTGCAGTTTGCAGTCTCCGACCAACATTCAGCGTTGGTATCTTTTCAACCACTCCTCTTTGAAACCTGACCATGATCTGCCCTTGAACTTTACTGAAGTTACAAAACTGAGTTTCTATCATTGTGAATTGATCATTTTGAATATTCTCCTAGATATGGTGCTTGTTAATATAATTCACCTGACCTTTAATCCATTTAAAGATAAAATAGATTAGCGTTCTATGTGAATTAATCCCATGTTTCTTTAATGAGATGGAGCAACAGTAATAGCATGGCTGCAGTTACATGTGGACGATATTGTCTCAGTCTATTATAACAGTGCTCGGAGCTGCGTGAACTAAATGAATAATGAACACTGCTGTCTATCGATTACAAGTGTGGTGGCGAAAGGTGGATAAAGGTCTCAGGTATTAGAACATCATGAACGCCATTTATGATCTCCAGTTATCTTACTTGGTCTTGCTCTGTTTAACATGCTGCCATAATGTAATCAGCGTCGTCCTGGAAATGCTGCTTGCACAGTGACATGCACAGTCTGCTTTCTTTTATCGGTTTCCTCAGCAGTGAGTTCCACCGAGGAATCAGATCAATCTAATTTGGTACGACGAAGTTTGATGTACGTGGGCTGTACAATGGTAACACCTGCTAGTAAGTCCAGAACGTACGTCAGCAGTGCGTGCACATCATCCATCTGTGCCACTGTACCGGTGAGCATGAAGCTAATGCTGCATGCCTATTGATTGGTTCGTGAACGTTGTAGCACTTGTCAAATTATGAGATGCTAACTTTTTCAATGGCCTTCTTTGAACCTCTCTCACAGGACGACACACGACCACTGTTTCCGGGCCAACACCAAAGATACGGCAAAGTTTCTTTCGCGTTGGTCATCTTTCGTCTGGGGCAGCCCAAAATCGCACATTGTATACCGACCTTCAGATGTGCAGAGACTGAAGAGTTGTGGTGTAAAAGTAGATGCTGATCTTTGATCTGGGTTGCCTGTCGTGCCTTTTCTGCCCTGATGTAATACTTACATTTTTTGACATTAGGTATATATAAATCATTTGTCTCTTAAATAATTCACTCCCATTGGATTCTGAAGTGTGTCTGCTGGTTTGTCCACATGTCTAACTAATTGTTTCAGAGCAAAATATCTTTAAATTACTGCTTAGACGACTGTGAATCACAATGGGAACATTCACTGTCCCCAGAAGATGATTCTTATCAGACCAAAGTTTCCACACGCGTTTCCAATTTGAAGGCCAATTTAGGTTTCCCTACTGCAACGTAGTCAGGGAAAGTTCTAACTTTTGTAATTTGCTGAGTTAATTTGTGCTCACAAGGGGACAAACCCCCTTCAGACTTTAATATGTACAAGGGCGCATTATGTCCAAATCTCTAAGCATTCAAAGCCTGGGGAATTAGACGTCCCGCAGAGAGAAGATGTGGATTAAAGAATAAACAAGAAGTAGGAACACTCTCACCTCAGCTGCTGCACTCTAAGATATACATTCTAATAAAGTAAAACAAAGGTTATATGCTTGTTTTCCCCCGTGGTGATGAGACAGTAATTATTTGTGCGCCGCCAGGAATTCAGGTCTGAAAACAGAGCGGATTGCCTTTAAACTTATCTTAAAAGAGCCGCCTCATGCGTAAACTCACCCTGACTTCGAGGCCTCGCGAAAACATGGCAGTGAACTGTTCCCTTCAAAGTACCTCGGGACCACATGCAGGTTCTCCCCAACGGCACAGTATTGATCCCATCATCAGCCCGGACCTTCCCCCGCCGGCCCGTCTGCCTTCATTTAAACGACCTCTATAAAGCATCTACATCTAATCTTAATTAGATATTGAAGTCCGTTAATTAAAACATTATCTCTGGCGAAACACAGCTGGCCAGTCTGACGAGTTAATCAATGAGGATGAGAGGATGCTGTCTGCTGAAAGACGTGAGGCTAGGAAAACCAAAACACACACTCCAGGCTCGAGTGTGTCAAATTAAACTGCTGAGAGGATCTGAGTTGCATGTTCTGCACTTGATTTTTAAACTTCCAAGTCTCCCTTTTGTTATTTCTTGTTGGGGGTCTTCAGACAAGCAACATGCACAGCTAGTTGTTCCTTGTTCCAGATGAAGGCCTAGTCAGTGATATCATGTCACTGTTTAACGACTTTATGGGGTTTTCATCCCAGTTGGCAGAATAAATGTTGGCAATGTACATTTCTGAGAACCACTGATATGTTGAGACCTAACATTTCTATATGTTGCACGTTTACGTTTCTTCTTCGTTGATTTTATCTTGTTACAACGCTGCGCCTATGGCCCAGTCAGGTTTAAGCACAAAAACCCACTTGGTTAGGGTTATATTAAAATAACTGTTTTGGGGAACGCAATCCCAGCTAAAGATGTCCCGAGTTTTTGTTAAAAATACCTGGTTTTGTTGCCAGAAACACAGCTGGAAAATTGGCGAGAGCCACCTTAAAAACATCCAGTGGTATCACACTTACAAATGTTGAAACCTGCCCACTGGCTCGCAGCCTTCTCACCAGTGTGCTGTCACTTTTAATATGTGGGTGATTGCATGCGTTCTTCCCAGTCTACCTATCCCATCTTGTCATGTTTGAAACACTGTGCTATTTTCTGCCTATTTGAGATGGTACCACCTTTAACAGATACAATACAACCACGTCTTAAAGAAGTTTTTCTTTTTTTTTGCAAAGAAAAGGTATAATGTGGTGAGTCGCACATAACTGCATCTGATCTGGATCATATGTCGGTCTCCCTTTTCAATGAATTGCTTGCTTGTCTAATTTCTTCCTTGTTCTGTGGCTTATTTGCTCACTAACAGCAGGCTAATTATCATGTAACTCTATTATTCCAGACACACTCATCTCTGAGAAGATGTGTACCATAAATACGTTATGACCGATCGGACCCTGTGTTACACAGCAGTCATAAGCAAGAAACACATCATGTAGGTAAGAGTTTTCTGTAATATTTATGGGGACTCGTGCCTGAAAACCATCTTGGTAAATAATGCAGTTCAGTCACTGAAATATAGTTGAAGCGTGTCTGTTCACAGACACTAATTTGATTGGATCTTCTGGCTGATTTGCCGTAAGTTTCCACAGTGCGGTTGCAATCTCTTTCGTTTGATGACCGCAAAAGACAACAGAGGGAAGATGGGCCAACCGGTGGCAATGCACCCTCTGGGATAAGCAACCAATCAACTCAAATTGAATCGCGGTTTTAATCTGGGTCGTATTCTTTGAAGCAATCGATGTCAAAGTCGGGCAGATTTAACAGGTGAGCTCACGGGGAAACTCATTTAATCACATTGTCCTTTCATCTTACACAACAACTGCAATCATCAGTCATTATATTGAAGAATTCAGCCCAGGAAACTTGGGTCGGTGCTGTGAAAGAGCATCGAGTACCGCGCCTGTTGCCCTCATCCTCGTCAGCGTCAAACTTTTTGCTCGCGTTTTGATGTGAACCGATGCTGATTGGTAATTATTAGGCAGATAAAGTGTCTCGCGGGCTGCTTTGTCTCACAAATCTCGGACTGTGTCGTTCTCAGGCTGCCTCTCCTCTCTGCGCTTGACACACAGGACCTTTCAATCACAGTGATAAAATCTCTACCGCCGAGAACATCGGTGTAGAAATCATTTAGCAGTCTGGTGATAGCTGTATTTTTGTCAGTTGTGAAAAAGAGATCCAACTCCATCTTGATTTAATGTACTATCAAAGTATCTTTATGCAAGGCACTCAATCCCAAACTGCCCACTTGACACTGCCCAAAAGCTACAGCCTATAGAAAAAGAGGACCGTGGCAATGAACACACACTAGAATGCAGAAACAGATGTGTGCAATAGAATATGTGTGTTATAGAAAATCTATCACTGGGTTATAAAATGTGCATTACTCTGTGTCTTCTCTGATATCAGAATTTGAATGTTTTGAATTCTTTGATCGCATTTCCCGATGTTTTGAATGAAAGCCGCCGTGTCCTCTTTGTCTTGATGTAGGCATTGTTTCGTGTGACTCATCTCGACTCTCGAGCTGTCATCCTTGAAATGAGGTAAACAGCGTCTGTAAAGGCAGCGCAGGTGTTGAGGAGGCAGACAATGATCTCAGCTCACAGCGCCGTGGCTTTTTTTTTCTCTACACGTGACGTTAAGGGGTTCGCATTGAGCTTTGCTTTCACATTCTTTGCCTCTTAATTGCATTATTGTCGTTAATGGAACTGAGCAGCGATTCAGTGAATGCGACAGAAACGTGTATACAACCCACAGGAGCAAGAAACATCCTTGGTGACTAGACAATCCAGTTAATTAAGCCTTAAAGCAGTGTAGTGCAGTAGATTTCAATCAAGTTAACCATATGTGAGTAGTATTTTGACACACCTACGCCTACCTCTACCTCTATTTTCTCTATAATTTATACTTTTACACCAGTACATTTTGCTGTTTTGTATAAATTTTACAAAATATGATCAACAAACCATGATGTATTCATTTAGGTCAATGTGGATCCTTAGACGTCATTAGAAGCCACAAGGCACAGGTTTGACTCTGTGGGGGGATTTGCAGCTGTTATTGTGGCGACCAATGCCGGCTATTCTTCAGGGGCGGACAAGCTTGTGCGGCTGTTGTGGTGACAAAGCTTGTTGTGAGGAGATCTGGGGACATTTCCAGCCAATTTTGCGGTGACCAAAACAAGTATTTTAGACCAAACCATGACGTTTTCTGAATAACCCAAGTGGTTTTCGTACCTAAACCTAAACAGTGCGGCATTTTGACGAGAGAAACAGAAAACCAAAGCGAAGTAGTTTGAACTTATCTTTGGTGTTGCAGAAACTTACTTATAGCTCACACTTATTCTGGCACTGGGTTGCATAGATACCAGCCAAATACTAAATACGACAGATTTCATGCATTATTTTCTGAGAAATTAATGATAATGTCAATAAAGAAAGTATTGATCCTGGATCCGTTCCTGGACTGGGGTCTATTCTGGGCCAAGACCCGTCCTTGATCTTAGTCTGCTGGAAATCTGATCTGTAGTTTCTGTGTGAACCTGCTCACAAACCAACCAACCAACAGACAGACAGACAAGGGTGAAAAAATAACCTCTGTGGTGGAGATAATTACAGTTTATAAAATCTTTATTATTCTGAAACGCATCATTCTGCCTAACGAGCATCTGTTTGTACTCTAAGTATATTTTGATGCCGACTTCTTTTACGCGAATAAAATTTAAATGGCTTTCGCTGTCAGAGCACCTTCACGCTGTGGCACTGCTACTTTTACTTAAGTGGAAGATCTGAGTGCTTCCTCCACCGCTGCATTCGAGCAGCCAGACAGCCACGCTCACACTGTGCTGCCATATTGCTGCAATGAAAGCTCTTCTGATTCCATTTCGTGTTCACTTTTTGGCCTTTATATCCGTTTTCGTAAGCACCCCGGTAATAAAGGCGCAGATTGTTTTGCCCCCGTCTACTGTCTCGCCATATGGCCTGATGGGAATGTGGAGTCTTCCTAAAAGCACTCATCTTTGAAGTGATCGTCCCCCCGTGTCTCCAGGGTGCTGCTCAGGTGCCGCTCTTCTTCTTTCATTTCCCTGATATGTTCCGGATTTCAGGAAAATTACCACCCGTCCTGCTGACGGCAATTTGTCTGGCGTGACTCCGCGGCGCTCTGCTCGCTCAGACGTCGCCTGTGTTTCAGAGTGAAATGTGCGGCGCTATGGATGGCTTTTTGATGGTCTATCATGCTATTCATTTGTAACTGTGGGCTTGATAAAGGAGCTGCGGCACAGATCTCCCATCCAGTGCGAAATTAAACACAGCGCGTGCGGCGTGACTTGAAAAGACCCGCACACCACGAAAAGATAAAAAAGCTTCAACTGTTTGTCTTTTTTTTTGGTTGCTATTTTTAATTTTACGCTCACCGTGTCTGTCGCCTGAGCTTTTAAAGTAAAAATAGCAAAAGGACTTTAAAGCCTTTTGTGTTTTCTGATGCGCAGACTTTTTATTGATCTACCTGCAGAAGAGCTGCTGGCTTTATGCACAGAAAAACGTGTGCTGAGCACGGCGCTGTTATAAATCTGTTTGTGGCGTCTCATAAATCTTTGTATATCAATCAGCACTACTTCCTGTGCAAATAATAAAAACTATAAAATGATTGTGCTTTAAATAGAAGTCAATTCTGGCTTTCAATGTGCATTATTATCAACATCGTGGACATCAATAGTAAAGTCAAATACCTATATATTCATATATAGCCTGTAAACTTTCATGCACTGTGCACAAGATCTTCTGCATTGCAAAGATATAAAAGATGAGAAATTTGATCAACAGACCTGTTCTGAAAAAACTTCAAAAAGTATCTTTGAAGTCAGAGAGACAACAACACAAATAAATAAATTAAAACGCACCTCAAAAAGAAGCAAAAAAAACAGCGAGCGCTCTGCAGGCTGTCTTGGCCCGGCGTGTACTGTGATCCCAAGTTCGCTGCCAGGTGGTTGAATGCCCATTAGTCTCCCTGTCTGCTCTGCTCTGCCAGCTTCAGGCTCAACAGGCGCTATACAGGGAATAAATTATGATCCACCCACGGGCTATCTGCCTTCTCCGGCCCTGACTCACCTATTTACACTAGCCTTGCACTCGGGGCAAATTGCATTTCCCCTTCAAATGTTTGCCTTTATTAATGTTGTGCATCACGGTAATTAATCTCCTCAACAAAGGTACCATCTGCCTGACCCAAAAAATGAAATTATGCTTTCCCGTCCTGTGATTAAGATGAATATCACGCGTGGAGTGGAAAAACAGCTTTAACAGGGGGGAAAACAGAGAAAATGCTTGTTGAGAGATGAGCCAGCGCCCCTCGCCTGTCCTCCCACTTCTCCACCTCCTCCCTTACGCCTTTTTTTTTTTTTCCCTGTTTCTTCACCCGCCTTCTGATCCACCACCTGAGCACACCTCTGCACTGCGGCAGCAACGGGGACAGATAAACCTGCGCTAATGAAAATGAATGTTCCCACTTGGAGCCCAATAGAGTTCCATTATGAGGTTTATTTGTCGGGGGCAGGAAGCCAGGCTCCAGGATCAGTTTTACTTGGCTCTCTCCAGGCCTGCTGCGGCGAAACTCCAGCGCCGGCTAATCTAGCGGAGCAGCTCTGCCCCGGCCGGGTCCTCGTCGTGAAAACTGAGACGACTCTCTTGCTTTCTGTCACTTTCCTTCTGTTGTGTTCGGCTGTCTCTCTGCGCTCCTCCACGGCCTCTCTTATCAAACTGAAAAGTCTCTTGCCATCGCTGCCTTTTCTCTCTCTGTTCCGTCTGGATGTTCATCTCTCTGTCAGTGTGTGTGTCTCTGTTATTCTAGCTCCGGCCCATCGTGAAAAAAAAAAAAGAGGGGATGAGGAACAGATCAACTTCAAGAGCTTCATTCATCCGTCCTCATTATGAATCTTATGCTGATCAACTTCTGAACACTTGGGGGGAACTGTGCGTCTCATAACGGTGTTACATATAAGACACTCTGTAAATCAAAGTAAATTGGTAATGTCCCCTGCGGTGTCTCACACACCACTTATCATATTTTGACATTAGCAAAATGTCTGTTTTCCTGATGTTCAAAGTAGGCAGGTGTAAACAAAGAGAGCTCGCCGTACGGTTATTGCGTACTGATGAATTAGACATGCATCACTACTATCAGAAGAATTATTACTGCATGACAAAGAGAGAGCCTGTCACAATCCTCAGTATAAACGTGCTGAACAAACACAAAACACAATTCAATCTAAAATCTAAAATGACATGTTTTTTCTCCTCCCTGTATTATTTATCCATCCAGATTGTTTTAGTATTAATTTACGGAGTTTGGGAGATATCAGTCCACAGAGATGTCTGCCTTCTTTCCAGTATCATGGAACTAGATGGCAAAATAAAAATTAAAAAGTCAACAGCATGGCAGAGCAGGCTCTAAAAAATAATGGCGTCCTCCTTGGCTCTGCTGTAACTTAGTTAGCCAGCCTCTCGTCCATGAGTAGGTGCTTCCGTCTGCACATGGATACAGTTATCAGGTGTAGCAGAAAATAGTTCCTACATGAAACTGTCCACAACAAGGTCTGCAGATTATCTTGTGCACGGGACACTGCTGTTGAGTTTTTACATTTTCTTTTTTCTTTGCGCTTTGAGAACCGCAAGCCGAGTATAAACTCAGAATATAAACTCAGAATTTTAATTATTATTTAATTATTATAATTTACAATATTAATGAGATAATAATACTCAGACTTACTTATCTTTTCCTTAACTGAATAATCAAGCTGTTCTCAGAGGGAAACGAGGTCCCCAGAACACTGTTTGAAGCTAAAGAGGTGGTGGGGTCCGCCACATATAAACAAAGTAGAACTGTATAAATTGTGTTGTCATCAGACCGCTTGCTCTCGCACTGTATTCCGCCGCTCGCAGAGGTGATCCGTATTCTCCGTATCCCTACGCATTAGCGTAGAGAAAATGTAGTGCCAAAAGAAAGAGCGGTCTGACAGCGATGTAAAGCGGTCTGCTTCTCCAAACTGAGGTTGCGCTGATCGGCAACTATGGTAGGGAACAGACCGACTATAGATATGTACTTTATATGACCCCACTTCAAAAAACCTGAACTATCCCTTTAAGGTCAGTTTGTTTATTTAGTTTATTCAGTCATTAAAATAAAAAAAAGTGTGTTTGATTAGTCTGTCGAGACATACAAAACACAACATTAAGATCTTTTCTCCTCTGACTACAATTTCTTTCCCAAAACTACAGAGTGCACCTTTAAAAAAAAGTCAAAATGACGTGCTTAAAACTGGTCAGGTTCATAATTACAACACTGTGCTAGTTTCCAACCACGTTACAGCTCATCACCAATCCATCAGCATCAGTGTCAGCGTTGTCCGACAGAGCACAACGAAGGGACAAGAGCCTGTCACCATAATGGGGTTAACTGCCCCTTTAAAGTACCATCAGACCGATTTAATGATGCATTCCTGTCCTCTGCTGTTGTTTTATCTTTCCATCGCTCCATCCTTTTTGGAACCATGGCTTTTGCAAACTGCTTTCCTTCAGCCGCACACTTCACACAGTCGCCTCTGAATAAGGACGTCCCTTTTTTTGGACGTGCAGTCGAGCGTGAAATGCTGGAAGTTGGGGTTTGAAGGGAAGAAACGGGACGCAGTGTTTGTTGCTCCCATGCCCTCCTCCCTCTGTCCCTGCCTCCTTCTCTCTCCCGATCCGACCCATTCGTCATTCCACTTGAGTCCTCCCTCTTGACGTAAAAGCATCTCTTCCTGCCGCTCTCGCTTGTCTTTTTTCCTTCTTCATCTTCCTTTTATCTCCCTCTCTTTTTCTGTGCCCTCCCTCGTTTCACCCCGGCATTCAGATCTCTTTAAACAGCTGTGGGGAATCTGCTGGAGCTCTTGTTACAGCTGTTGATCTAATAAAGACCCCTCGGAATGGTGGTGGAAACATCAAAGTCCGCAAATATAATAAAAGCCCCCGAGTGGATTGAACGGGGGGCACCTTATTTTATTTATGAATCGAATTCACGCTTCACAGATATATGGGGCGCAGAGTTTAAACCCACAGGTGATGATGTAAACCAATTAGACAACTTTATGTAGAGCGGCGGAGGCGCAGCACGATCCTAATGATCTCCGCGCAAACGCACACATCTCGATGGTAATCGCATGCAAAGAACTTCTTAAATTAATCACGTTTAGTAGAGTGATACAATCCCTTCGCCTTGAGCTACGTTCTACACCCTGGAGTAGTCGGTTAACACACACACACACGCACGCACACACACTCTCATCCCATCCTATAACCAGCTATGATCTCGTCACGCTTCAGCCACGCACCGAGGGGAAACAGTTCGAAACGTTAAACGGAACCGCGCATGCAAAAGTTACCATCTGCCGGCTGGAAACCGTCCAACCCCGGCAGCCGAGCGTCCGAGCGAGTGGCTCCGAGCGCCTCATCAGATCTCTGTAGCCTCGTCAATAATTCAGCGCTCACAAATCATTCATAAGACGGTTGCTTACGCCCGACACACGGGCAGTCGCACACCACCGCTTTGAGGGAGGACTCCAGCCCTCTCTCTCTTTGGGTGATTTCATTTGTTTTTCTTTTTCCACGTCCCTTAATAAGACATCACGCTCGACGGAGCAGGGTGCGGTGAGCGGCGCCGGAGTCGGCAGCTAACCTGAGTTTGAACCCATCTGGGGGAAAGGAAAAGGTTGCCGGGCAAGCTAGAGAGAGGCGTGTTCCGCTGCAAGTGTGACAGAAACGCTCGTGCACGCGCATTTAAAGGTTTCCATACTGTGTGCGCGTGTGTTTGTACTGTACTGCGTCGGTACGAGGCTCTTATGTGTTATGGGAAGGGAGGAGAATGTCTGCACAGAGGGAGCCGGGGCTCACACTTGGATGCGTCCAGCTGTGATGGTAATAGGAATGGGCAGAAATCTGAGGCAGACACTGCTAATGGTTCTCTCAAACTGGGAGGGATGGTGACCCCAGTATCACTCTGTGTGTGTGTGTGTGTGTGTGTGTGTGTGTGTGTGTGGGGCACGGATCTGCTCTCATTTTACTCTCCACCAGACTTTCACACTCTTCTTTTCACTCTCTGCATCCGCGCTACCTTTCTTCCCCGGCTCTTACTCCTCAAGTCCTTTATCAATCTCCACCTCTCTCTCCATCTCTGTCTCGTCCTCTCTCACCTCTACTCGCCCTCCTCCCCCGTCCTCCGTGACCTCGCTCTCGTCGCCGTTTCTTCTTCTCCCCATCAGTGTCTCCCCGTGACATCTTCTTTGCGTCGCTCCGTCCCCTCTGTTCATTAATCTCGACTCAGTCCACCATTATCTTCCTCAGCCCACTTAATTTCCCCTTTGTTTCTTTTCATGAATGGAAAGAGAGCGGGAAGGCGCAACGAGAAAGACGTGGGAGACAGATGTGTATGAGGCGACTCGGCTCAGTTAAATTTTTCAAATTCACATCCTCCTTGTGAACAGAAACAACTGCTGCAGGCCAATAAATAAGATGCTGATTTGGTCTTTGTTTAGTCCTCACCTCTCCATGTCGAGTCTAGACTGTGCTCGAATGTCTTTTCCTAAACACCTTTCCTTTACTTCGAAGGAAAACGTCATGAGGTGAAGGGAAGACGTGAAGGAGAGTTACTAGACTTCGTAAAAGACAAGAGGATCCAACTGCACATAGACTTGGCCAACAACAGAGAATTGCGGAGCAGCATTATCTCTGTTCCTTGTTTAAAGAATGGTCCGTCGTATCCTATGCTGAAGGAGATAAGACAGTAAGCATTGAATCACCTCTAGCATTTAGAGAATTCGACCAGCTCTTATCATGGCTGCCACTGAGCTACTTCCCAGTCATCTCACTCAGTTAGGAACCTTCCTCGGCAAAGACGACTATTCGACTGCAGCCATAGTCTGACTGGACGCTTAGTAATGTAAAGTGAAGTCAATCAGCCAGTCTCTCTCGAGCTGTTTTTATACTGGTCAGTAAGCCACCAATTTCCTTTTGGCGGCTAGGTCTGTGGATTTAGACAGAAGGCAGTAAATTGGGGGTCTGTTTTGGTCCCCCAATTTGGCGCCTCGGAGGGTTCACTTATTTCCACCTCCATTGCTATGCAAATCCAAGACGTCGATGTGCCGGCAATTGCGTGAGATGGGTGGAGGTGTCGATGACGTGCACTGGTGTGCATCCACAGCCGGGGAGTTTTAAAACCAGGAAACAGCTGATCTCAGCAGTCAGTTCGTCACTTCATCCGCGGACGTCAAGATGAGCAACTGGAAAGCCGCTGAGATCCGGGAGATGCTAGCGTCTCCTCGGTCTCTGTAGCTGTTTTGGTTGTTCCGGTTGTTGTTGTAGCAGCAAGCTACTAACGGTCGCTACTTTCTAAGAACCCAGTTCTTAACTCCGATGGGGTGCAATGTAAACCTCTTATTTTGAAGACAAATTCGACCTGCTTCTCTTCACGCCCAACTTCGCTGCTTCACGTCACGTCACATGTTGACGCCTACCAGAGGAGGAAAAGTGGAGGCTTTTTGGAAAAGGAGGAATATTACACCTCCCTTTTAGACAGACAAGGCGGCACATTGCAGCCTTTACCTTGCTGCAAATGTGCCACCTTTTCTATCTAAAAGGGGCTTCTCTCTCTCTCTCTCTCTCTCTCTCTCTCTCTCTCTCTTATTATCATGATTTTTTTTTATCAAACTCTCCAACTGGATTGAGAATCCCACGAGTGGGAAACTGCACACCATGTGTAATTTTAAAGATTTATGCAAAGCAGAGAACAAACTTCATTAAAGCGCAGTGAAAACTGATTTGGCCGAACTGTTTGCAGCACCTGTGGTGGATTTAGTGCGAGGTGTACTTCTGGAAAGATGTGGTGAAACCAAACAAACCCAAACCAAACAATGTGTTTTGCTTTTTCTCGCATAAGAACTGAACAGCTTACTGTATGATGACTCGTCAATTGTGATTCAGGATCCTTATGTTGTAAAAAGTACCCAAAAGTCATGCTTGAGTAAAAGTAAATGTATTGTGTTATATTATTACAAAGTATTATAGTATAGTAAGTCGTAAAGCATCTGATATTAAATTAACTTAAGTATCAAAAGTTATTTTCTGGCCATAAATGCTTCAGTGTGTCATTATGAAGTAAACGTTGATAGCACAATGTACCAGCTATAGAATAACGACACCAGATCAGTTCCCTGTAAGCCTCACTTCCACTCTGCTATCCTGTCTGCCATCGGGCCTGAAATCTCTCGGGGAAGTGAGGCTGACTGGTGGTCCTGTCAGGCTGGCAGTCTGGAAACACTTTCTGCTTTCACGTCTCAATTAGAGACTAAAGGAGTGAATGAGCTCACATTTTGTCCTGTTGGCTGTTTTTTAGTTGCTACTCCGAATAGAACACCTCCAACAACGATACTGCTCGGGGAGATAAGTCGTCTGATTCCACGCACTGAGTATCAGCTGTATATTTCTTGCAATAAATGTACCTAAGTTATAAAACTACAAGTTAAAGTAAACTATAAATATACCAACATGTTTGTACTGTATATACTGTAAACTATGGTACTGCTATAGGACTATCTGCCTGGCTGATTATCGGATCCAATACTCAGCCTTTTATCTGATTATCATGATCAGTGTTTTTTCATGTTGTTGTTGCTTTAATCCAGTTGGCAATAAATTACTGGAAGATGTGGTACTTTGCAGATTGCACGCTGCATCGGAGCCAAAGTAACCAGTTATCAAATGAGTCTAGTGGATAAAAAAGTACAATATTCGCCACAAAAATGTAGTGAAAGTATAAAATACCAGAAAATGGAAAGTACAAGTGTCTCAAAAAACAGTAGACGAGCAGCGTACATGAATTTACTGCCAACATTTTCATGCCTGCTTTGTTTTCCCTGGCATGTCATAACTTTCCTCTCATTTCAGATCCTGCCGCTGCCCCCGGACCAGCAGTAGCCTCTTTCACCTGGCCGATCTGCACACCTGTTCTCACTTTTCCCATCAACCCTGAAACCTATATACTGACCCATCCCCCCTCTTTCCGAGAGTGTTCCAGCCATCCGTTCTGCCCGTTGGCCTCTGCCTGCCCGTCAGACTTTTGCCTCTCAGCTTGACCCCTTTCGAATAAGTTTGTTTTTACCTGCGGGTCTGGTTCTGGACCACCGGTAAACATGAACTTTTACCGATCCTGTCCGTCTCGGAGTTGTGCGTCTGGGTTCAAACTTGTTTTGTTTCTCTGTTGAGTCATTACACCTCGATTTGATCACACGTAACCACGAATGGATCGACAAACTAGCTGGCGTCTCGATCTGAATCAAATACAATATCGACAAAACCTTTTGTGTGTTTGCTGAGTTTCTTGTGGACACTTCAGAAAGACTACATTTTTAATACCGGACCAGTGCGGGCCTGCACTTTCTTCCACTCCTCTCAGTGTAAGCTGACGCAATGTCGCTACTTTAGCACATTAACAGCAGGTGACACTTGGAATCAAACTCACTGTCCCTGCTGAGATCATAAAGAACATTCACCAAACATAAATAAATAAAAGGAGCATAAACACATCTGTGATTTTATCCCCTCCATTTCCAAATGCCAGCAGCAATATGGCACATAAAGTGATGGAAAACTCAAGTGAGAAAAGCCATCAGGTAATTTGGCGGATATGACCAGATGGCAGCCCCCCTGTTGAATTTAAATGATGCACCTGAATCAACTTTCTGAGTAAATCACAAAACTGTATGCGTTTGTCCCAATCGATGCAGTCTGAGAAGCTCAGAGAGCAGAGCAGGACTGGGGCGAATCGATCTGCCGAGCTGCTTTTGGAATACCAGAGCAAGCTGTGTGGTCACGCTGACAGATAAACGCCGCCGCCTCCAACTCGAACGAGGCTCGTAGACGACCGCGGAGTCCCGCGCGCCGCCGCCGCAGCTCCGTCCTGAGCGGCGCACGGATTTCCCCCCCAGAAAATCACTCGGGTCGTGTAAACAGATGCATCCTCTCACATAAACAGACATAATGAACACATCGTGGTGTAATTGGGACGTAACCAAATTGCAAAGGAGAGCTTACAGTATATTATCGCTCTGTGAAGATGAAATGCAGACGGAGAGAAGGTGCAGCGGTTGCTTTTCTGCATTTCTGAATATTATTTGCAAACGTGCCAATATTGACTTATTCTCGCCCGTTTAATTAAATAAGGAAGTCGCGCTGGTGCAAGTGTTTAGCTCTTAAGAATATACGAGCCGGTGTAACTGGCTGCCTTTTATCCGGAGCTCATGGTCAACAAAGAAAGAGGCTAATTTCATTTTCATATCCTCCGTTTTTTTTTTTTATTGTCTTGTTTATGCAGGGGCCAGCCCGAGGCGACAGAATGAATTATTACACTCTCCGTCCATATTAAGCCCACTGCACATCAACATTTCATTAATTTCATCTTATAAACGCACTCCTTCTTATCTCAGTCCCTGATGTTTTTTCGGCAGTTGTGCGTTTGTCAGCTGCCTCGGTTTAATTTATTCATTATCTGTTCCCCCCTCCTCCTCCTCCTCTTCGCTCGGAGGTTGCTGATTGCAGGTTTTTGCACGAATCCTTTGCAACGACTTCAGTCACGGGCACATTTCCTTTTAGCGCAGAAGTCTGAAGGATTTAAATGAGGAAGACTGTGATATGCTTTTCGAGCGTGCGGCGATAAATCAACAGGCGGCCGAGGATTGAGGAAGAAAAGCAGAGCAGGCAAGGATCTGGGATATTTTACATCATCTCAATTTGCTTGTGTGTTTCAGAAAGATTGCCGAAGCTGTTAGAGATAGAAATGTTTACAGTAAATGCAGTGAAATGGATCATGATCACAGGCAGAGCCGCTGCCCTGAATGCATGTCTGTAAGCAGTAAAACTCAGTTTATTGTAATGACAAAACTGAACATCGTGGATGAAGAGCAAACAGAGATGAAGATGTTAATGGTCTGTTTTTATTACCTGTACTACTTTATTATTCATTATATATCAATTGACCCAAGCGGACTCTCTGGAAGTCCACAGAAATTCCATTTTTTCCACATTTTCGTTTGGATGGCTGTCTACAAACCCCCCTCGCAGACCTCCATCGAACACGCCTGCAAAGTCTGCAAGAACGGGCAAGTCTGGACTTTCGGTTGCATCCTTCTTCTTCTTCTTCTTCTGGTTCCTGCTTTTCCTGTTGTTCCTGCTCTGCTCTTTCTTCAACTTTTACCTCTCCCTCTGCTTTTTCTCTTCTCTTACTCCCAAACTCCTCCTCCTCCTCCTTCTTCTTCTTCCAACAAAAAAAGTCTCTAACAATTTAACATTCAAAAAGCAGCACAAAGTTTTCTTTCCCCAAAAAACTGCACTGTGACACAGTTTAGAACGTGACTTCTCCTCCCTCCCCCTCAATCTCTCCTTCGCTCCTCTCCTCCCTCTCTGTGAAACTCCTTCGAAAATTATCAAACAATGTCCTTTCTTTCACATGGCTAGCTCTGGATTACTTACCTGGCCCTCTCTGCAGGCCTATTAAAGACTCTCGGAGTCATGGTCACTGCCTGGCTAGCTCTGCATTCATAATGGTCATTAACTGAGCCTCCAAAAGTGAATGGTGGAACAATCCAATTCAGAGAGATCTTTTTACCAAGGGGCCCTATATTGATAGCAGGCAATTTCACATCTCATTCGCCAGAAGTGGGCTTATTGAATATGAGCGGACTGGGAGGAGAGAATTGCAATGTGGTTCCTTTACATTTCACCCGCGTAGAGAAAAGGCCGCGATATCTTTCAAGTCTGCGCGATCCTCCTCATGTATCACACATCGCCCTGGGTGGATCCATTGTCCGGGATAATATGTTTTTAAAAGCTTTCCTTTATGCTCGGCCCGACAACAGGATTTTCCATTCAGCGCGAGTCCTTTAACTCCCTGGCAACGAGACAATCACATTATTTCATTTTCATCAGAAAGACCTGCGGCGGCGTTCTGCCACTCATCGCTCCCCGCCGCTGACAGGGAGATGGTGTCCTCTCTTAGCCACTTTTCTCCATTCTGCTCTCATCAATAAAAACAGGGTTAGATAAAGACGTACAATCCTTTTCAATCCTTCCCTGATCTTATCTCAAGGATCTATTCAAATGTGAGCCTTTACCACAGGGGTATTAGCTCCCTTTCAAGCTGTCTCCTGTGAACATAAGCACCAGAGCAAGGGCAAAAGATTAAAGTTTTGACGCCGTCACGAAAATGCCTAATTGACAAGATTTCTGTATGGATTTGAATTCATAAAGGAACAGGACCCGAGGATGTGAGACACCTTCAAACCCAGAGAGATTCATCCCTTTCTCTCTCAGGTGGGAACCTCTGCAGTTCCTTCATCTCAGATTTTAATTACATGATTATGAATAGCAAGTTTCTTTAAAGGGCGACACTGAGAGGAAACCCTTGGCCTCAGACTTCTTGTCTTGCAAAGAAAAGTGCTAAATGGTTAAATTTGACCAATCTTCTGCAGAGAAAGGTGCTCTATCTATTTAAATGAAAGAAAACTTTTATCAAATTCTTTTAAGATAATGCAACCATCGAAGATGTTCATGGACATTGTTCAGGTTCGTAAAAGTCAAGTAGCCTCGTAAAGCATAAAAACGTTTAGAAATACAACACTGACAAATTATGTTTGAAGTGGAAGTTGCGAAGTTATCACCAGACAGCTTCCTATTTTCATACCCAACAGTAAGTACGTCTTACCCCTAAATTCCACCAGATCCGTGTTCGGTCCGTGTCTGATCCACCACGGCAGCGGTTTCACGCTAGTCCATGAGTGTACTTCCACTGGCTCCACCGCGTATCTACTCTGTTGCAGCTCCAGCAGTCCGGACATCTCCGTAGCGGATACGCAAGGCTTCTATTTCTGCCGGTTGCCGGAGCACAGCGCATCGTTCACAGGTGGACTTAAACGATGAGAGGAGGATGGCTGCGGTCCGCTCTTCTTGTAGTCAAACAAGGAGCAACTTGAAATTGATTCCGTGCACGGTCCGGTGCTTCATCAAATTAGTCGTGTTGCCGGCCTTAGCAACGGTGACTTTTTTGCATATATTGCATCGCGCACTATTGGCATCAATCTTGCTAAAATGGAGCCACATTTTTGACCTCGGTGGCATTTTTTAACCGGTTCGATGACACAACTACAGTTCACAACACAGATTCACGTGAACCCGTCTGTGGGCGTAACCACAAAACGTCTCTGGTAACCACGTATATATTTTTCCTGCATGCCGCAATCATGTGTAACGTTACAGCCGGCAGCATTGTCAGATCCTGATCACGTGATTAACCTCTGGGGACTGAAACTTGGCACCGAAAGCTGAGGCATATTTTGATACTTGGTACTACCGAAGCATTTCGGTTGGTGCCATAAAAGAACCGGAGTTCGATAGCAGCCCTAGTCGCAACTCCGGCTGAGTTGGCAGAACTGCGCCACGCTGCACTTAAAACGCAGCCAGTGTAGGTTGACGGACGACGGAGCGACATACAAGCAACCAGTGGAATTCCTGTTTTATTGAGTCATTTAGGTGTGAAGATGTGTTAAAGCTTTCGTGTGGTGAGAGTGAACCAAAACAGTAAAGTTGAGGTCAAGACAGCTTAACAATGAGCTGAAACTCAGCTTATAATTCTCCCTTACATGTCTCTAATTGTCTTCAAACTGCCGTTTGATACATTGTTTTGATAAAAAAGGATTAGAGCCTCCTTAAAGTAATTACACATTTGTCAGCTGTGGCGACGCTTCATCTGTTGCAATATGCTGCACATGACAACTTGGGGACGGAGATTCCTCCACTCTCAGCAGTTTTGCGCAGCCCTGCACCTTCACCTGACAATCACCGCTCTGAATAAAAGGGCCTGACAACAGCACGAGGCATCTGCTGTCGGCTGCTGCATTGACCCATACGTCCTTGCTCACTTCCGTCCCTCCCCGGCCGTCTCCGTCTCCACTCCGAGCCGTAATTTCTGCACGGTGCTAGCTTGGATATGCCCGCGGGCGAGTCTGGTCAATGTTCCCTCTCATACGACGCTCATCAGTGTTCTGGTGCGTTTCTGCAGCAGACCAGCCCCAGCCAGGCAATTCACTGACCTTTCTATCCTGTCTTTCTCCCCCATCAGGCAAAATGGGTTCTCATTAATAGTTCATGGCTCCTTTCTTCACCCTGTTTGTTACATTGATTCACCTCCCTTTTTCCCTTTCTTTTCCCTCTTCTCCTCGATTTCAGGTAGCTGCCCCGGCGCTGTGCACTCATTTACACAGGAGCCTTTCTATTAACCCTGGGAGGAGTCTCTATTCTTTCAATTGCCCTTCCTCATTCTCTTCCATGCCATCCATTTCCCTCTCATTCTTTCTGCCTATATCTCATTGTATTACTTTGTCTTCCCAACCCACCTTCCACTTTTGAGTGTCATCCCTTCTTGACATGTGTTTCGCACTCTTTGTCTTTGTGGTAATGTTTTTTGAGCAGTCTGAAGCAGGTGGTAGACGAGCGGGAAAACAAAAAAGAGGAGACTTTAGGGTAAGCGCTTAGGAGGCGCATACATGAAGGTATAGGGAGGAGAAGGACAGAGAGAAAGACAGACGCTGGGTTACTGTTTCAGTGCTTCAAGTGTCATGCAAAAGGTGTACGGGGAGAAAATGGCAAACAAGACGGAAAATCAATCAAACACAAAGTAGGGCCGCTTAATGAAAACAAGATGTTGTGCTCATCGCCGAAATGAAAAAAAAAACAAAAAACTTTTGTTTAGACAGTCTTCCCTCTGCTGATGTGAACATTTTCATATCTGCCTGTATCTCCAACACACACTCACACACACACACACACACACACACACAGAAAAACAGGCGGAGTGTTTTGATTTAGAGTGAAATTGACTTGCAGCAAGGAATAATAGAGCAGCGGAGAAAGAGCTATTGGTTTTACGCTTTAGAATAGTGATGAAAAGGCGATACGCTCCGACCCAGCGACGCCGAAATTTTCGAGACAAGCCGTTAACGCTCTCTAATATTTTGACTCGGTAATGGCAGGGACAATATTTGACTGTTTGAGTCTCCGTGAAAAGATACTGTCTGTCAAAGTCGACCGAGACTTACAGTAATGGATGTAAGCAGCAGAACGGGCGAGCTTCTTTTTTTAAATTTTGCTCTTATCATTTTGACATGTTTTCACAAGGAGGAAATTAAAGACCGGTAATTATAACCACACAATGTGCTCCGGTGCCTCATCTTTTCATGTGGATTAATCTCCAGTGCAAAAACCCCACTAATTTAGTTCACAGTCACAATACTTAGCTTGATTGTATTGATGCCAAGTAATCCACATGTTTCTGCTCTGGAAGCCACTTTCCAATCAAACCCTGAATCATTTGTGTTTCTCGCCTCCTACAGGGGACAGGATTGGATCTTGAGGATGTTGGGCACCGGCCCAGTTCAGGTGTTTGGCTGCCCTCTGCACTATTTCTTTAACCTGAATTTAGAAGAAGAGTTTTCTGCTGACCGTGCATCTTTTCCAAGCTTCATCCTGCTCTGTATTCATTCCTTCCCACCTGGGACATTCACTTGACCAAAGTCTTGTACTGCTGGCAACTGTGCAGACACAGTACACTGGGATTATTCAGCAATATGTGCCCCAATGGCAAGTAAGTGTTGGGGAAAGAGCGACGTAGAGGCAGGCATTTTATTCGGTGACCTCCCGTCGCGCTGTGTTTAAATTTACTTCAATTAAGACATAATCGAAGTAACTCGGAAGACAGATGCTCAAGCAGTATGTGTTGGTTTCGTGATTCTCAAACATCAAAAGACATTTAGCTTTCCACTGAAAATTGGTAGAGTGGTAAGCATAGATGTGAAAAAAAAGGAATTTTTGTGTCCTGCCAACCCAATCACCAGAATAAATGTTAGCAAAGTCTGTTTCTGCAAAACCGCAGATAAGTTAAAATGGAATGTTTCTTCATGTATACAAAAAACACTTTGTTAGTGTTAGGAATAAAATCATGGTTTGGCTTAAAATACCGGTTTTGGTTGCCGCGATCACGGATGGAGATTGTCTGACTCCCATGAAAACTTGCTGCTTATGTGTCCAGCATAGCCTACAGTGAATTGGATCTAATGATGGTGTTATGGCATCAGCTTGTGTGGTTGGGTGCTGTTTTAAAGCTATCTGTTCTAATATTCTAGCACATTACACCAGTGTTTCCCACACATAGACTTTACTTGGGCACCCAGGTATACTAACGGCCGCTCAAGTGTATTTGGTGACCCATTTTAGCATTATTTATTTTTTATTCTTTCTATCCGTGAGAACGATGCCATCCACAACCACTTAACCACAGGACCGGTGTTACTTCAAAACTATGATGAAAAAAATGTTCATCAACAACCTTTATTTAATGACTAAGGCGAGACGATGACAAAACACATGTTGTATTTTTGATGATTAAGGTGAGAGGGGACTGAATTATTAGTGGTGAGCTTTCGGACTTTCTAAAAACAACCTACACAACAGCCTGATCAAACTGTCTGACAAGTATGAAAAATAAATCTGCTAACATGGAGCTGCTGACGATGCAGAGGCTTATAATCCTAACTGAATGATTTCAAAGAGAGAAAACATTATGCATTTTCATCGACTCCAACTAGTACAGGGTTTCTCAATCCCAGTCCTCGAGGACCACTGCCCTGCATGTTTTAGATGTGTCCCTCCTCCACCACACCTGATTCAAATGATCAGCTCGTCATCAAGCTCTGCAGTGGCCTGATAACGAGCCACTCATTTGAATCAGGTGTGGTGGAGGAGGGACACGTCTAAAACATACAGGGCAGTGGTCCTCGAGATCTGGAATTGAGAAACCCTGTACTAGTAGTATGAGCATAAAAATGATTG
This sequence comes from Lagodon rhomboides, assembly GCA_039737535.1. Classification (NCBI taxonomy): domain Eukaryota; kingdom Metazoa; phylum Chordata; class Actinopteri; order Spariformes; family Sparidae; genus Lagodon; species Lagodon rhomboides. The sequence continues at coordinate 25,668,682 of CM077795.1, forward strand.
AAATGTGACTAAAACAAATTTAAAAATTTCACAAATTTTGCAAAAATCAACACTTGAGTGGACAATCTGTCTCCTGTCTACTGACACTCAACCTCTAATGTAGACTTACTTCTGCCATTGTTTATAACAAGCCAACTAGTGTACCTGGTTGTTGAGATGTTATTCAGAACCACATTGGTTTCAATAGGTTACATAATAAATGACAAGCCGCCTCCACACACAGCTCACCTGGGATCAGGGGTGAAAAAGCCAAAATGTGTTTTTTTTGTTTTGCTTTTTTGGCCGACTATAAAACTTTCTGCATACAGGAAGAGAGAAACAGAACGGCAAGACAAGCCAGAGTGTGCATTAATGCAGGCAAACTTTTAAAGTGACTCTTAAAGACAGTTGATTTTGTTTTAGTCAAATGGCTGATGCTCCTCTTCCTCCACCCCTGGTACACGGCCACTCTGTGGAAAACACTGTCATCTGTCCGGCTGTTCTCGACAGCGGATGTTTTTGGAGGAAAAAATACAGAGGCACAGCTGAAAGCGACACTATCAAGTACCTCTAACTTCAGCCCGGTGCTGTTTGTGGCTCACACTCTCCATACTGATGCGGCTGAATTGAGCTGCCAGTGTCCTACAGTTGAAAACGACGCGTTTATGTCGGCCTGCAGTCGACACTTTGCACAATGTCCTAATGGCCGGCGAGAACGGTTCTGTTGTTCCATCAGTAATCCATCATTTCCTGCAATTTGTTAACTATGGCATGTTAATAGTTGGAGTTTCCACATGTGGACATGGGGCACATTATTTTCACATTTGGAAGGTGAAACCATTATTACACCAGAATAAATCAATTCCGGGTTCAGTTCCCAGCAGCCTGTACCTCCGGGCCTCGTCATGCATTCAGTGAACACAATTAGCAGTGATCGTGTGCTCGCTGTACAGAAACCCAAGCACATGTAACGAATGATGGTGGAAAGCAAGTTTAGCATGTACAGAAACCTGTTTTTACCATACAAGTCCCACACAAACCACTGAATTTACTAAAGTGTTGCACTAAAAGCCATTTCTTATCCCATGAAATTACTGACACCAAGTTAATAATTTTGCAACTTTTCATTTCTTTTTCAATCTAATAAATCGCTATTTTGAACATGATGGATGGATGGGAGAGGGGCTTTTAATGAAATGGTCACTCGTTTTGGAAAAATCATCAAACTGGCTGGCACACTTTCACCTTCTCTTCTGTTGCCCGAAAAGATTAATCACTCTGTCCAGTCTCCGTATTTGTGTTAGGTAGCTAACATCTCATCCCATTTACTGCTTTTTATCGCTATGAAAGCTGTTGCACTTACACAAGGTGAGACCTACATACTAATTACATCTCACAATTAGACCTTATAATGTAGACAGAACGTTATCTTTGAGGGTTAGACAGATCAAACAGACTCTTTTCAGACTTCAGCTGTTTTTCTTTCCATGTTTCTTAGTTTTTCTTTGATTTCTATAAATGAAAACTCTGTAGTTGCTCTGTTGTGAGTGTCAGGTCAGACAGCTAATAAGACACTGACCGTACAGTTTGGGCTTTAATTGGAAGGTGTTGTAGGATGGAAGTATTGTTGAGCCGTACGGGGGATTTCACGGTGGTGGTGGTTGTGTATAATATTGACTCGCGCTCGAAGTGGTTCGAGATTTTTGTGAGTAAATGTCATCATTTGAAAATTCTATTTTGATCTAATGGCATTCAGTATCACATTTTTCTTTTGAGCGGGTCATATCTGGCTTGTTAGAAATGAGATTGCTGGGATACTGACACCAATGTGGGAAATGCCTATTCTGAGCCGTGAAAGCGCCGAAAAGGTTTTTTTTATTTATTTTTTTTACAGAACTGTATGAAAAACGAAAGCAATACAGCTGGGAAATAAATGATATAGAGTAAAAAATAGCTATCTGTGCAGCTGATCTGCCGGTGACAAGGCTTATGTTCGGTCTGGTCACAGAGTTGCCCACACACGGGTTACTGCAACACACCTGGACAACTGACGCAATATGTCTTGAATCATCCATGTATTACTTTTGCCACATTTACATTAAGGGACAAAAAAGTCAAGAATCTGGCACAGAGCTTCACAAAGTTTCTAAAACATCCCCTAACCCAACAACTCACACTTTTTTAAAGGGAGTCTGGGGCTGATTTGCCGCCACCTCAAATTACGCATATGCAGATTTTGTGTCGGAGATCAGAGATCAGATCACAATGAGGATAACGAGAACACATTCATAATTTGGGCTGGAAACGCGAAGGCAAGATTGAATTGTTTAATATCTGGATAAGGTATCTAGATACATATAGTAGTAGTCAGTATACATGGACAGCAAATGACTTCAAGCACATAACATAACATCCATATGGGTTGGAAGAATACCACTATTAGAAAATAATATATATCCAGTATGTTTCTACACTTTGTAAGACTCTGGTATCAGATCAGTACATAGTATCCTCTGAGACACAAACCTGGGTTGAGTTCAGGTATGCCTATCTAAATTGCTATAAGGAATGGGGAAAAAAAATATTGTATCATCCTTTATGGGGGCAGGAGGATGGATGGGTGTAGGGCCCTGAAACCAATAACACACACAAAACTGTAACCGGTGTGCTTCATAAGTAGCTGATAATCAAACACATGTATACCACGAAAGGAAAAAAAAATATTCCCCATCACTTCTATCAGTAATAATGACATCATACTCACAGACTTAACCACTGAGATCTGGGAAAGAAGTGACGTGGTTCAAAATGAAGAAGGATCAAAACACACGAAACGTATTGTTCGGTAGAGAAAACAAGCACAGTTCAATTATTACCCAAACTGTGTGCGGTAAACATCCATCACAGTTCACAAACTCACTTAATGCAAACTTTGACCTGCTGTGCTTGCTGTAGACAAACAGCAGTGTTTGTGTGCACAGAGTGTTTCTCACCAAAATGAGAATGTGCTCTCACCTCGGATAAACTGTCTGAGCTGAACAACCTGTTCCATCCAGAGCTATTAGTCAGTCCAAAGTTAATCCATCGCCAACTTTTTCTAAACAAGAATGTCAGACATTTGTTGGTTCCGGCCTCTTAAATGTAAGGGTATGCTGCTTTTCTCTGTCATTTATGATGACACATTTATTATAGATTCATGATGAGGGGTTTTGTGGTTTTTGGACTGGTAGTTGGACAGAAGAGGCAATTTCAATGCCTCACTTTGGGCTTTTCACATTTTTTTGACATGTGTTTCGCTAAACGAATAATTAAACGTGGAAATAATTGGCAGATTAACTTATAATGAAAATAAATGTTAGCTGCAGCCGTAGTGTCATCATCTGGTCTAACTGTGGCTGTTTCTTGTCGGGTCAGACGTCGCGGCTGATGCCCGAAACATCACACTAAGGGACCCGAGTTTTAACAAACATTAATTATCCCAAAGGGTCGAAGATTGATGTGGCTGCACGTCCATGTCGCTTCAAAGATGGCTTCAGCTGCCACTCCGTGTCTCTAAGTATTATGCTGTGCTGTTTCTCTACTCAGATATCTTTTTGAAAAGGATGCGAAGATTACAGGGACGCATTTGATATGTTGTGATATTCTACACAAAAACACACCATGGTTACTGTCTGGCGTCACAGCAGGCACCAGAGATGGGAGGAAGACGATTCAACAATGGCGACAACTGAGGGGAAAATACGACACAGGCACAATGTGATCACGTATCAGAGGCTGCAGCCGCTGAATGAGCCGGGACACTGGACAAATGGACCAGAGGACGAATGCACACGCAGTTCTGACAGTATGAATATTTGTCTTTATATGTACACATGGACACATAAAAACACTTGATTAAGACAGAGATGTTGACAGGCACACACACTATACTGAGCTGCTCGAGGACCCAGTCGACCCCCCCCAGGATCACAGAGACCCACCTAAATCCATCCAATCCTTCAATTGCCACCTCTGTTATCACCCAATCAATAAACTTGGGCCCTTGTTCAATTTGACAAGCATCTACATGGGGAGAAAGCCAATCGCTTAGCACCTGCAGGTATATGATATTGACCGGGTGGAGATAAGGCTTAGCCTATTCAATCATGCCAGGGAGATTGGGCCGGTGAGGTTTCGGGCTGGAGCCAATACGGAGTGTCTGCACAGCCACTCAAGCAAAAGGCAGCGATAATGAAGAGTGCGGAGGAGCTGAGGAGCAAACAAACAGACAAATTTGTCCTTCCTATGATGAGGAACGTGTGATGGAGAGCGCAAACGAGTGCCTGTGCTTGTTTTGCAGATGAGAGTGTGTAGGTGTGGACTCTTGAGTTGGTTTGAAATTATTTTTTTTCCCACATTGTCCGTTCATCTGTAAACTATGGTTTAGAGAAAGGAACATTGTTTGAGACGTGGTTACATTAAAGCTGGGAGCGTGTCTATGTTCCCCGGGTCCTATGTTCCCCGGGTCCTATGCTCCCCTCTTTGTATGAGACTGGGGAACATAGGACCCTTTTTTAAAAAAAGGGTCCTATGTTCCCCAGTCTGTTACTTTTTCCACCATTACTGAAAAATTCCATGGCAAATAGGCCTATGTAGGCCTACGGGCTAACCCTAACCCTACCCTAACCCTAACTCCCTACCCTAACCTAGGACCCTTTTTCAGAAAAAGGGTCCTATGCTCCCCGGTATGTATTGCTACAGGGGAACATAGGTCCCTTTCTGGGAAAAACGGGGAACATAAGACCTTTTTTTAAAAAAAAGGGTCCTATGTTCCCCACTTGGGGAACATAGGACCCGGGGAACATAGGGATGACCCCTTAAAGGGGATGTTGGTCATTTATTTTAGAAATGTTTGTGTTATGTTTGTAGGAAACTTAACATCCAGACAGCAATTCAAAAAATCAAATGCTCTGACAAAAAAAAGGTGCACCTGCCTGCTCACAAGCTTAGGTGGATATATCGCTAAAGCTATTAGTGAGATGGTAGCACAAGAATAGAGGAGAAAGTGAGGCCAAAATTTGCCAGTGCTAACATCCTCGCTTGGCAGCTGTGAATATAGCAATAGCCATGTTCGTTTTTTAAGGTCAGTATGTTGGGTGTTATTAGCTTAGGTGATTTGCATGATATGGTCCGCAGTGACAGCCGTACTGTACACAGCTAACCCAGTAAAGTTAGCATAAAGCACACACCCAGAGCAGTGAGCATTTTCGGACAGACGTGAATTCACGATAGCTTATTTCCTTGCCCTTGGAATTCTTTATTTATGTATTTATGTTGTCGATATCAAAAAGGGACCCCAGATGCAAAACATCAAGAGAGGCAGGTAGAAAAACAACAAGTGAGCTCTAATGATCAGACGTGCCAAAAATATAAGATAAAAAAAAAAAAACAAAGGCAGGCGACAAAACTGACAAAAACAGGCTGGGGCAAATCCAAGGAACTAGAGAGGAATACAAAATAAGGACGAGTGCAAACACAGGCATGGTAGCAGAAAACACAAGGAGCTAACACAGGAGTGACAAAACAGATGAGGTGTCTAATAGAGAGGGAAAAAGACACACTTGAAAACACAAGGGCTGATGAACAAATGAAACACAAGTACACAGAAAGAAGGGCGGGAAAAAGACAAAGGCAGGATGTGGAAAGTCAAAACAAAACACAAGGATGAACCCCACAAAATAAAACAGGAAACTGAAAAACGAATCCACGACAAATGTATTAGTCTGAAAAAGCTAAGAGAGCCTGTGGAACGTAGTGATGTCGCTGTGTCCCAAACATAAATGATTGGGTGATTTGAATGCTTGTCCTTGTTTTATTTTTGTTTTATTACTCTATTTTCTCATTTCTATTTCATTGCATAAGATATACATTTTCAGCTCATTTCCATTTGGGACATTTTTGTTCAGTGTTCCTTACTTTACCTCAATCCCCATCATGAGGATTTTCTCTTGAGCCAGTCTCAACTTTTCCTGTCGGATGATCCTCCATCGGCACCCCCACTGCTCCGACAGAATGAGATAACGTTGGTCTGCAGGCAGCCTTGCCTTATTCATTGCCACAGAAAGGGCACCACGCTTCCTGCAGTGGCACTAGAAGTAAATCGTGATGTGCAGACTCCTCCGATACAAACATAATTCCTGTGGTGAGCTGGTGTGTGTAGACAGGCACTGGCGTCCTGAGCTACTCAAAGCTTGACCTTGCTACATCTGTTCTTCACATTCGGGTCCCTTCAAGGGCATGTGAAGCCGGCAGCAGTCTCTTGTGCTTGTTTGCTAAACACAAACAAATGTGAAGCCTTTACTTACAAACTGATACGAGTGCTAACAGGAAGCTTGGGTCAAAGGCACAATACCTGATCCAACTGTGAGCAAAAGGTTCATTCCCCCCAAATAACTAACATATTACAACCTGCCGTCTGTAGTTTTAATACACACATCAACACTGTAAAGCAGTAAAGTTGTTCTGATGTTGATATTAAAAGACAGTTTTATTCAATTATGATCAGTTGCAATGAACAAGAATCCTTCAGTTAGTGTGATCTTACCTGTATATAGTGAGAAATCATTACTGAGTTGCTCACTGGCAGCTGTTTTTATGCACTGGCATCGCCCGAAGCTACGAGTCTTTCAACTGATCTCACAGCCAGCCGTGTCTCGCCAGACAAACATGAACAGCAGCAAATTGGTCCGAGTAAACAACTTACATTTAGAGCACATTTCAGAGCAGGGGAAAATATTATTCTTGTATTTCAGGTGCTTGATTCTCAGGAGTCATTCCGGGGGTGGCTACAGTCTAACATGAAAAGTGAGTTTGCTTATAGTTTGTCAGCCAACACAGCATCAACTCTGTTCGACGCTTTAATTCCATTTTCAAATTACTAAAGAAAAACTTGCTTTAGATCTGTGACTTTCCTTCTGCTTATTTCATTCATTGAGACGAGGGGTGTTCAGTTGGCTACATTCTACAAACACTCGACTAGATGTCACTAGATCCTACACACTGGACCTTTTAAAGGTTGATTTACAAATGTTCAGCCTTCATGTAAAGCAGGCTTTCATTGTGTTTTTATTAAAGGTAGACTGTGTCGTATTTTAAGTAATTTATTACCTCAAATCAGCGTCTTTCATTCATAAATAAGTCCTCATTGGTGTAAAATGATCTCTGCCAACAATCTCACTTCTCCTCCTGAGGGAAGAATCACTTCTCTGTATTTCCATAGGACGGGCGAGCTCTACGGAGGCTTCCATGTCCTTCCGCTCTATAAAAAACGATGAACTGCCGAGAGGGACAAAAAGCTCTACGTGGTACAGATAAGGCTAAACGCGGAGAAGGAGCTTAGCGAGACGCGCTTGTCAGTTGCAGTTTGAAGTTTGTCTGAAATAACGTACCTCATCACCCGAAACTAAACTTGATGAAGTGGCGTTTGAAGACATGTTGTTGTCAGAGCTTCTTGAATCTTGACACATCCCGCCTGCCGTAGTTCCAACAGGCTGCAACGCACATTTGAAAACGCGAGGCGCTAGAGAGCAGTATTCGTTTGAATGCAAAATAACATTTAACCACTAGATGGGAGAAATAATTCCACAGTGTCCCTTTAAGACTAACAGCGGCACCATGCTAGCAGCACTGCTAACACTGACGCTGTTTTTGGCTAATAAAACAACATAACAATTAAGTGTTCTGAAGCCCCAACTATTTTAATCCTGGTGGCCCAATAACAGCTGAGCAAGCTTAGTAACCGGATGTAGCTCGGTCAACTTTCTTGTTTAATGTTAGCCTTATGTGTATGTGTTCGTTTCACCTGTAATAAAAAACATGTTAACCAGATGGCTAAGAGATGTTACAGGAGGACCTGTGAACTAGTCCACACACATACACTTGCTCAGTGATATGCCATTTCTTTAGCTATGGGCTTGAACCTAATTTCCGTTCCTATTGTAATTATGTTATTATCCGGTATATGCAGTGAGTGTCGAACACACGCAGACACACTGCGGTCCCTCACAGATACATGGATGTGAGGCCACTTTCTTTCTTTGCAGTCTTCATCTTCTGCTGTCCATCTGTCTCATTTGCTGTATCACTTTCATTTCCTCTCACTCCGTCTCGCTCTGTCTCGCTCTCTCTCTCTTTCTTGCTCTGTGTGTGTGTGTGTGTGTGTCTCTCGATCTCTCTCTTATCTTGCTGATTTCTGACAGCTAGAACATGGCCCACCGTTGTCCCAGCAGGGCCCAATCAATACTAAGTTAATGAGTCACTTTGGAGGTGAATAAGGATTTGGTGCGTGTGTGTGTGTGTGTGTGTGTGTGTGTGTGTGTGTGTGTGTGTGTGTGGTGAACGTTCGGGCTGCTTTAACAACACGTTTTACAGTTGTGCATTTTATGATCCGACACACATTAAGTGGACGTTGGGGAAAAGTGGTCTGATATCGTGGGTTTTATTTACTGGTCCCTAGGCTGTCAAGGTAGCCGAAAGGTCGGCAAGATCGGGGGGATTTAAGATTGTTTCGATGTTATTGATTTTGCTTTTCGGTCCTTATTGGCCACAGCCTTTACCCCAGTCACAATGGGCCTTATGTAAGAAGCGCTTGTAAGAAAGTATTGCATCTTAAATGGCACGTACGCGTAATTTAAGAGAACTTGCGGCGATAATCCAATTTTCACAGGCTTCTTTCTAGGTAGTCTGCCTTTCTCTATGAAGAAATATGCAGATACCTCTCGGGCGCCATCCTTCAGAGGTTTTCCGGGCACATCAAACTGGAAGGAGACCCGGGGTAGACTCTTCTGCAGGGATTACATATCTCAGCTGGCCTCAGAAAGCCTGAGGAGGAGCTGGACAAACGTTGGCGAGCAGGGGGACCTCTGCAACACCCAGCTCAGCCTGCTGCCACCCTGACCTGACCCCAGCTAAGGAGATCGATGGATGGAGGATATACTACGCAAGGATCACAAACAAAACTAATTAGTGTAATCATTTTTATTATGTATTATAGATAATATTTCTATCAGCATGGGTGGATTTTGAGGGTTTATCAGAATGGAAAGCATCAAACCAATTTGGCAACGCAGCTGTTAACACCACACAGATATCATGACTCAAAATTCTGGATTTTGAATCCAATGATTCATTAAAAAAAGTCCAACAGAAGTACACAAATGAAACACTGTATTTATTTTGCCATGTTTTAGGTTCCATTAACATTATTAGTAGTACTGAGTTATTACATATCTGGATCTCCCAGAGCATGAGTCCACCATGTGGCCCAATATTTCATGATTTTATTTTGAAATTGTGCCCTTATGTGTTACTTTTCAGCTCCTCCCTCTGTTTGATTTTCCGTCCTTCCAGCTTTTTTCCGTTCCTTTCCCTCACCTGTCCTTTCCCCGCCTCACTCCACCTGTACCTCATCCCCTCGTTGGTGTGTGTGTGTGTATAAAGTCTTTGTTCCCCCCTCTTGTCTTTGTCAGTTTGTTCCGTGTTCTCCTGTGTTACCACCCTGTGTTACTCAGCTGTGTTATTTCCCAAGTCTACCAGTGTCTCCCCGTGGTATGTTTCTGTTTTTGTTCCTTGTGTTTTCATTGAATTGTACATTGCTTTTGTTGCTACTTTTTGTCCTTGTGACTCTTTTTTTTTTTTTTGTATCTTTCAGCTTTTGTTTAATAAAGCTCGCCCTTAGGTCCTGAATCCTGTCTGCCTCCCGAGTGTTTCTGCATTCGGGTCCTCCTCTTCTCTCGTGATTGCAACACAATAACTAATAATATTTTTTATTCAAACAACCCAAAAGACTCTTGTGGATGAGTTGCAAAAAGTTAAACGTTAAATGAAAAAGTTAAATTAAAGAGAAAGCTGAATTCTGTGTTCTCTGAGTCTTCTGCAAAATGAACTATAAAAACACCATCACAACATACAAATATTTATTCTCAACTTAAATTGGAGAGTCTGGTCTGTTTGCTAGTGTACAGTATATGTGTGTGTGTCAGACAGTACGTGTGTGCATGTGTGTACTGTTAAATGTTTTTATCAGAAGCTCTTTGATTCTGATTTAAAAACTGAAAAGTATTTCCAAATATTGAAGTCGTGAATTTGTGGTGGCGGGAGTCATTTTTCAAATATGGTGGCGGGAGTCATTTTTCAAATATCTTGTTTCTGAATAGAAGCACTTTGCTCCCTGTTGATCTCCTTTGTCGGAGCTCTTCTCTGACGTTCTGAAGGCACATTTGAGAGAAGATTTGTCGTGGGACCGCAGCCATGAACGCAGCTGCTGAGCCGCTGTCTCTCTGCAGGGGTTTGACTCTTGACAGATGATCCGGAGCAGAGCCAGAGGTTCAGCGAGGGCCATTCCTTTAAATAAGACTGTGACACAGCTGAATGGAAAGTTAGATAATGATCTGGGCTCAGCCGAGGCTCACTCGCCGCAGAATTAACTGGATGTGTGTAGATGAAACCAGGTGAGGCGTGCGGACCTCCACAGGTAATTAATCTCTTCCTGATGTCTGCAGATTGGATTTCCGGACCAGAAGCACAATATGTTATCAAAGCCGGTGTGGAGAAGGCAAACGCATCCTCACGTCTTTGTCTCATTAAGAAAAAATAATTAAATCTCAAGTCAGATAACGGACAGGAAAAGATATCGTCTGAATAATTCATACCAGAAAAACAAAAAGAGACACGGAGCGGACAACTAAAGCACAGGAACTACCAGGGGAGACTTTTCAAACTCGTTCACAACTCATTGTTGAGTTATCATGTACTCTTAAGTGACCACCGCTGGGGTGGCCATTAATCCTCATTGCAGAAATGAACTTTCATTTTTTAAATATCAGTTTTTATTAGTCAGCTCGTGTGTCTTCGGAGAGCTGGAGAGACTCTGTGTCCTCGCATGCATTATGAATGAGAGGGAGCGCTGTTATACTGTATGGCTGAGATAGAGGTCATTCAGGAGGAGTTTGAAGTGCAGACTCAGGAAAACAAGCTGTCTCTGAGACCTTTCAGTCACCATAAAAGGACGGCCAGACTTCACGACGAACGGCTCGCTTAATGGACCGTCTGTAATTTTCTCACATCAACAGCGGGGTCTTCGTCTTTCTTCCTTAATGTTTTCCCCCTCTAAAAGTCACATGGTAAAACACAGAAAACACATTTATATTCTTCCAAATAAAAATTTGCTTTATTTGCATGACAAAGCCAGATTCATGTCCCTTAAAGCCAGCCAGACACTGCTCAGACTGAGCACAAAATTTAACCCCCAAGTGGTCGCTCCTGCTAACTGTAATCAGACAAACATTCAGCTGGATTTGTTGTTGTTTGCGGCACAGTTTGAGGGGGTCACGACGCCCGATTTGTCCCTTCAACTAGACTTGTAGTCAAGACCGCCTAAACCGAGACCAAGACACTACCAATACCAGAGAGTATCAAGACCAAGACCAAGGCAAAGACAGACCAAGTCAAGACCAAGACTAGTTCAGCTCGAGACCGAGAACGAGACCGAGACCGAGACCAAAAAAAGACTAGTTTTTTGCCATTTTGCATGAGTTGTAGAACCTAAGCACCATACTGGGTTCAGCTGCTTAGTATATGAGATTGTATTATTTCAACTACAGGCACAATAATACAGAGACAGTGCATGTCTTGTGTGTGAACTCACTATAAAAGTTTTCATCAGTTGGCTAAAAATCAAATATGTGTAGCAATTGCATGACCGATTTTCTACAGTGTTTCAGGATTGACTCTTGAGTGCTGTTAAGGACTGACATGACTATAATCCCAAATCTAACAAAATAACAAGCCTCCAACACCACCCTGCACCTCAGAAAAAGTCTAAAAAGGAGTGAGAGAGGACGAGCGCTAACGCCGTCTGTGTCACAAAATAAATCTGATCTTGAAGGGGACGCATAATGATATGGAGAAAAAAAAAATGTGCCTGTCTGGATATTATAGGTTATAAATCCCTTCGAGACCGCTCGGCCAGTCCAAGACATTGCGAGACCGAGAGGCCCGAGACCGAGACAAGACCGAGACCAAAGACTGTCGAGGCCGTGACAAGACCAAGACCACGGAAAAGTGGTCTTGAGACTGCAGAGAACTTGAGAACTACAAGTCTACCTTCAACCAACAAAAATCTGCCTGTAGGACAATCGGTTGGATATAAAGCATGTTTGGCAGCATTCAACTGTCCGATTTCCTTCAAGGCTGCTGCCTCAAACGTCACGAGCTAGTTTTAATACTGGTATTGTAGAAAATACTCCCACCTGCCCAGACCGGGGTGGGCGTGGCTTACCTGGCTCAACCTAACAGGCCTCACCTGAGGTGATAAACTCTCAGTCAGCCTCTGTTCAGCCTCTTTGTCTGCTGGAGCATGCTGCGTGGATGTGGAGCTGCCAGTTATCCAGTCGATTGTCAACCTTGGATGCATTATTTCGAGTGAGTTTATCTTGTTTCCTTAGATATTGAAGTAACTTATTTTCTGAGAGACAATTTATCCTTGTATGTTAGCTAATTTATAACTTCTCTCCTTTTATTTTTAGTAATCAAATCATCTGTGTAATGCAGTCGACTGAATGAAGAAATAAAATAATGGAAGGCACTTCTCTGGTCCTCATATTTTGACTGATATGCCAATGTAGAGGCTATATGCGTGATCCAGCTACCAGCAGCCATCAAGTTTCTACAGGTACAGTCATGTTTTTCATGTTGTGGCTAAAACCGAAGAACAAGACGGTCTGCAGCTTCTGCTTTTGCTCTTCATACCCTCAGATTTTGGTAGATTCACACAAACCCTGTCGAGGATGCACTGTCCATGCTTACATTCAGTCTGAGCTTCCGTGACAGACTGTGTCCGGTGAAATGATCAGAAAAAGTTGAAATGTGTTCTGGCCCATACAGGGTGCATTAAAACTAGTGTGTGTGTGTTAACACAACATACAAGATTGATGAAAAAAAAACAGAAGACAGTTTCTGTTCAAGGTTACATTTGCCTCAGGTCCAACAACAATGCCACACACAGAAGAAAAGTGGAGTGATACACTGTGAGCAGCCTTCATCATGAAAGCCCGGAGGTTTGATACATGACGCCTTTTGTCAGCGGAGAAATTAGTGACTTTTTTCCTGTTTGTACTATAGACCTTTCAACAGCAAACATTTTGACTTGTCACAGTAAGAAAAGCACTAAAGGCATCAAATGTTCTGGTTTCCAGGTTATGAAATCATTTCACAGATTCACTGCAGTGATCATGTTCATTCTACTTGTCTATTCTGCTCAAACATGTATGTTGTATCCCTCAGAGTCAAGGAAATATGAATTGAAGGAAGTCTCTCAAAACGCCACCGCTACATGAGCACTGAGCGCATATGAGCAAAACTGACAAACCAGAGGAATCTTTGGTGTTTACCAGCATGAAACTACATGTTGTATGACCAGGAAGTGTCCAGGATGGCAAATAATCCCAGAGGAAGAGCACCAGGCCCTGTGTCAGTACAACACACCGTGGCCTAAAACAAAAGATTGACCCCCGTTTCCGTTCGTCCAACGCACTCGACCCCCTTCCCTGTCCTCATCAAGCCTTCAATTAATTCAAATTAAATTACCTTTACGCCAAATTATGGTGTGGTAAGTGAAAGGCTTACATTGTGAAAGACACAGCTGTGAAATAGTGGATATATGTTTGGAGCACAGCCCCCCTGAAATGTCTCTTTTTACTGTCATAACTTGATCCATTCAGTCTTCTTTGGAAAGTCTAAAAGAGCTGCCTGATTTAATAATTGTATCCCTACTCAAGGTAGCCCGGGGCTAAACCTAAAGTTAGCAAAGAGTCTAACGCGCGCACGCTCTATCTGCCCCCAAACGCGGAAGATCTGCGTAATGATCTCTGGTGGTGATCTTACCAAAGCCGGGGGAGGAAATGAGAGCTTCTGTCACTGTCACACTCGTTTGTTCACTCAATTTCTCTACAGCATCGTTCTTTCAGTAACTCACAGCACCGCAGTACATCTGCTGTATTTATTGCTGAGCAAAGAAAGTTTCCTCCCACCCGTCATTATGAAAAATGCACATCTGTGACTTTAACGAAACTGTGTAATCTATAACTTAAACATAGTCACCTGAAACAAGGAGTCATCGCGGGTTGCTTGCTTCTAAATTACTTCAATTACCTCCAACAGCTTGCGCAGGTCTCGGATAATTACCGTTATCAATAACTCCTGTCTCGTGCTATTTTGCCTCATTTCCTGTGACTCTGCGCTGTCACACAGTCAACAGTCTGTCAGTCACAGCGTGGACATGCAGGGACTTAATTACACCGCTGGAAGGTTAGTCAGCGCGGCATAATGAGACGAGGCAGGCGCCTTGATTTTTAGGTATCAAACGTGCGGGTACATTTTTATAATCTCAAATCTTAGAAGACACAAAAAGACAATTTCTTTCAACATTTAAATTCTTGTCTTGATGTCTGAAATCAGACCTTTTCTTCTGTTGGCTGTCTTTATGCGCACACTTCCCAGCATACACTGCATACAGTGTGGTCGGCGAATCCTCCTGCCCCTCTCTGACTCAGGGGGATGTCGCGAGATCCTAATCTTAATCTCTTTGATATGTCACACCTCCGCAGACTCCTGTTCATGCCTCGCTCCAGCCGGCTCAGTCCGGCCCTCCAGGATCGTCTGACAGATAAGAGGAAGAACGGACCGACGGGGATTTAACCTCTAAACACACAGTCAAGGAATTCTCGTTTGCATTAAAGTGCGCCGCCCCCGTGTTCGGACGCTGACTTCAGACGAAGGCTTTACGGTGAGACGTATGGGCGGGTCACTCCTGGAGGTTTCATCGCCATGTGCTCAGAGACGACGTCTTATGTGCCCTTGTTAGCCTGTAGAATCAAACCTGCAAAAATGTTCAACTCTGCATTTTTAATGTATTTTCCTTGTCTGAGCTGTTCTGACTGTATCTAACAAAGTGATGACCTGTCATGTTTAATTCAAAGTCCACTTACCGAGCTTTGCCAGAGCTATAAAAGCAACATTCTCCATCTTCTTCAACAAAGACAACATATCTTTTACCTTACACACAAAACATCAGCACTCAGTAATATTCTAATATAATTGTAACATCAAAACTGGTCTTTTATTTAGCTGAGACTTAATGCTGTTGAGATGTCTGACAAGCATTGATACTCGCGGCTTTCTAAATTTGCAAATTGAAGTCTCTCAAATTACAATTTTGATTTGATGAATGAAAAATCGTTCAGCGCTGCCCGAGGGGGGTTTTAGCAAATTATTTGAATATAAATGTTTCTGGTATTACGTTTTCCCAAAAAAAAGAAATAGCAGAGATGGAGCCCTGAATGTAATACGGAGATCATTTCGCAGATTGAATACTCACACATCATTAGATCATTTAGAGGTGCACGCGCTAAAAATAAAAATATCTAATTAAAAAGGCTTTTGCGGCATAATTATTTCTATTCCTCAGGTTTTGGCTGTGAGTTTGCAGCAAAATCAGTATTGAGGAATAAAAGAGAGCACGGCCGCTGTGTGAAAATGCTGGCCACACGTGAACGCACAAACACACACAGACACTGGCCGCGGTACAAAAGACACTCCCTCCAGACACAAATGCACATACAAACAATTACCGTCTGTCGCTGAGTGTATGTGCTGTAGGGCCCCGACTCCACAGCGTCTACATGATTCATGAAGGGTTTCATTCCACTTGGACTAAGATTTAGGTGTGACCCAGTTTTTTTTTTTCCTTGCAGAGTCCGACCATTGTTAAGTTCTTTGTGGAAGGAAATGTCCACATTTTCTGTCCATGCAAAAGGGGACATTTCCAGAATCTTCAATAAAATAACTGATTTCTGATTGATAAAGTCAACAGGACATACTGTATACTGCAACTTCCTTCCTTCCTTCCCTCCTTCCTTCCTTTCTTCCTACACATTTCCCAAAACAAAACATGCACAATTCAACTTTTGTTAAAACCACATAAATCAATATTTTGAATAAAAAGAAGGGACATTTATGTCTTTTTCATGGAAGACTGTTTAACCTCATTGTAATGTTGCAGGAGACACACCACCCGTTATGCTTAACTCCTGTTTTTAGTGATTTTAGTTTCACCCCCAACTCAAGGTGGACTGCTAAACTTTGGATTGAAGTGTCAAAAATGATGACATCTCTGTGTCAGAGCAGTGAGCCTGTGGCTCCTGAAAGACACTTCAAATAAAAAGGTTAAAGGTAGAAAGCAAAATATTTAGAATATGAAATATTAAGAAGGCATGGGGCTGTTTGTGAGGATTAACCATTGACCATGAAATTGTGTGAGGGAGATGCAGCGCAGGTCTGGAGCCGAAAAATCAGTTTTCCACAGGCAGAGAGTGAAAACATTCACCTGAGCTGAAGACTTGTGATACATACAGTCTGCAGAGATCAAAAAGATGATGCAGGTTATCATTCTGAACTTTGACCTCTGAGAAAGTACTATGAATTTAAATTGAAGTATCGATTGATTGAAGTCAACATGCCATCATTCAGCATACTGATATAAAGTCCCTCATTTACTCTACATCTGTTATTCTTATCGGACTGTTTAAAAAGCAGCACCTCTCTTTAATATGTTTTTGCAACATTTTCATCCAGAAGCTGCTCAGTAGCTGACCACAAGTGTGTTCAATATAATATGACTGTAACTAACAACGTTCATCTTTCGAGCCTACGCCATGCATTACTGGCTGGAAAGAGGTTATATAAGAGTCGGAGCCATATTTTGGCAACCCGTTTATGTCAGTAAATGAATTAATACATGGCAATATGATGGTCAAATGATCGTACGATATGGCTTTATTACTGTCATTAATCATTCATTGTACTGAGAGAAAAATTATCGTACAAATCTGATGTTTATCGTACATCTAGCAACACTGACACACTATCATTCTGCTGTAGGGATGAAAAAAACTGCTCTGAGTTTGAATTGTTTAGTATGTGAGTGTAATCCCTCTAAATGTGTTGCAGCGGTCTGAAGCTAGTTTTCATTCTGAGGCTGTAACAGGTATGTTTGCGCCGACGCATGATTGTACTGACTGAATAATGTTGGTCCTGTCCCCTGCTCACCGACATACTGTACTGAGTGACGTGGTGAACCTCGTGAAGAACATCGTCCAATGTCTGTACAAAAGACCGATGTGTGTGTCGTCTGTCCCCGTCTGTCTGCCTTACCTGAGGACAGGAAGACTTTAATCAGGGATAGTAAAGGCCAACCAGCAGCCGCTGCCAAGAGATCCTCTGCCTGCTTGCAATGCAGCTTCTTCCACAAAGAAAGAGAGACAAAATATTCCTTATGTTTCACCTTTTTTTGTTTTGTTTCCCGCTGTAGGACAATAGGAGAGGGATTTCTGAGAGCAAACATTTTTTCTGTGTGTTACAACAAAAGGAAATGAAAGACAAGGCGTGCGGAAAGAAAACAGCACTGCAGACGTGTGTCTGCATTATAAATTATAGATTGTGTGCAGATTTCTGAGGTGCTGGCAGAAAAACGGTGAGTTGAATTTTAATCCAACGCATTACACCTACAAATGCATATTTAGACTTCGCTGTCGTCTCCAGATAGAAACAATACTTCTCCTATACATTGATTGACATTACAAAGAGTATTTATCTGAAATCCTCATCATATTACACTTTATAAGTAGGCTCAAACTGCATGGTGTTAACCCACGTGTCAAAACTTCCGTCTGGTGATAAAGAAATAACTCTGAAGTGGAATTTGCTGTGGACGATCTTATTTTCATTTAGATTAAGGACGACATCGGCGACTGTTTCATTCCCATTCTGTCACATTCTGCGACACAGCCACAGCACGCATAAATAAATCATAGCGTATACTCTTTCTGCCCTATACACCATGCGTTATAAATAATGATCGTTTATACATAATTCATCTATAAATAAATAGCAGTGGCAATGGCAGTCCTACTTAACCAATGCAATCTCGCACGCATCTAACAATTTAGACCATGTTGCTCGGGATTATAAATGTGCCAAACAAACTACATCTTAATGTGATTACGTGTCAGTAAATGAAGTATCAGTAAATGAAGTGGCACAATGTTTAGAGCTTGTGTTTTACACTCAGGCTGTCTTGAAGATGAGAGAACACTGGTAACTGAAAACAGAACCTGTTTCACCGTCCACATGAAAAACTGCATCTCACAGCTTTGGACGTTTGCTGCATTCGATGGAGAGTTGAAAGTCAATATTTCCCAAGTTGGTTTTGCTAACTTCCAATCTAGAAAGCTTCCTGGTGCGTCTGCTCGGACAAACATGGAGACAAACCGGCGTTTGAATGGACGTGATAAGACCGTCAGTGGGTTTAATGTCGTAGCTGAAGACCAGTGTTAACAACTAAAACATGCTTTCAGTCAACTAATTAACCACCAAACATCATGAAGCTAAGTTACTTGAGAGCTCCTGTAAGATAGTAATAGTAAAAAGATGCTATGGGTTTCCCAACCAGTCAAATACTGATGCTTTGGGATTGTCGGTGAGGTCGACCGCCATCCACAAGTGTCAGCAATCGAGACTCAAAACTCAACTATCTTCCCAACAGGAGCTTTAAGTTAAGTGGCACTTTGCAATATTCAAAATCTACATTTAATAATATGAAATAAAGTGTTTGGTGTACTCTACAACTAACCACTTCCTGCTTTAGATGCGAGGCAGGTGTTCTCAGTGAAGAACCATAGCTGATCTCCAGTTGTAACCAAAGGCAAACAGCAAGAAATGAACTCGGTAAAACGAACCAACAGAAGGCGGAACACCAACAGCAGTAATGTGTATTCAGTCTGAAAGCACCTGAACTTGAAGAGGAAAGGTAAATTTGACCACTCAACCAAACTAAACAATTCCAGAGGACAATCGCAGCAGCTCCCGTAGCAGCGCTGCTGTACTGAATAAGTGAAAAACTGGAATGACCCCGGCTCTGTAAAGCAGATTGGTGCTGCTAAATCTTCTCTTGGCATTACAAGAGCGACATGCACCACTTGACTCACTTTCCCCTCATTCTGGCCTCATTGCGTTTTCCGGTCTTTTTTTCCTCTTCCTCTCTTCCTTTTCTTTCCCCTGCTTCCCTTTTTTTGTTGTTGCGTCTATTCTTTTTCAAAAAATTCTCTCATTATCTTCGTCTCTCTCAGCCTCCCATCAGGCCTCACGCTGGGCTTTGCTGAGGAGGTAAAGTGTTTGGTCCCATCTGGGCGAGATTTAGCTAACATCTGCTTGCTGACTCTCCTCCCTGTCTTCCCCACCGCCGCTACAGCCGGCCCGTACTATCACGTAACAGACATGCAGTGACATTAGACACCCGCTGCTACACCGTTCTGACAAGAACCTCCCCCACATACTCTCAGTCTCTTTATGTTTTTATTCGTTTTCTCCCTCCCATTGTCTTCTTGTTCTTCCTCTAGTGATTTTAAAAACAGTCCCAGTGTTGCAGCTTGTCATTGCACCCTTTTGTTTGTTTTTTTTCCTTTTAGCTGTAATTGCCTCTCTCTCTCACTCTCACACACACACACATATACACACTCTCATGCTGATTAGTTTCATGACCTTGATGCTCCAGAAACAATTACTGAGTCAGCGTCATGCTAATTGTGTGTTAACAACATTCCCGGTGACGGCTGTGTTTACGCTGGGCATCGTGCACTATAAACTCATCTCGGCGACCGTTTTCTAATCAGGCTCAGGGTCCTTTCAGTAGTTGGTTAAGGCTCGGGATCCATCGTGGTCATGGTTAAAGAAGCCGGTGCTGACAGTTGACAAGCCATCTACGATTCTCATTATAATGTGGCGCCATTTCAGACGAGACAGGGTCCTTGTCTCCAGAGCTGCTTGAAAAAAAAAAAAAAACCCAAGAAGGCATCAGGAAGGATGAATCCAATTGTATACCATGGTGTATCAGTTAGTGGTGGTGCTGGATTCATTAAATGATTGATTAATTATTCAATTTATGAATCATTTATGCCAGAGGCAGGTTTATAAACTTCTGAATGAGGGTGCAGAAAAGATGAAAATCAGTTTAATTGTGTTAAAAACGTTGTTTTTTTTGTCTCTTTTTAATCATTTTACATCTAATTTGTGTCTCTTTGTTGCCGTTTTTCACCTGGGGTCATTTTTTAGTAGTTTTGCATATCTGTGTATTAGTTTTGTGTCTCTTTGTGGTCATTTTATATCCGTCTGAATTTTACATTTGTGGTCATTTTATGTCCATTTTGTAATAGTTCAACATCTCTTGACAGTTGTTTTACATGTCGTTTGTGTTCCTTTGTGGTTGTTTGGTGTCTATTTTGGTCGTGCTGTGTGTCTTTGTGGTCATGTTTTATCTGTAGTCACTTTATGTCTCTTTTTTAGTCTGTTTTGTGTCTCTATGTGGTCGATTTTTTGTCTCTTTGTTGTCGTGTGGGTCTGTGTTCTCTTTACGTGTCTTTTTTAATTGTGTTGCATCTCTTAAGTTTTTCAGCTTTAGTTATTTCATGTCTATTTTTTAGTTGTTTTGTGTGTCTTTGTATTCATTTTGTGTCTCTCCATCATTGTTTTTTGTCTCTTTGTCATCATTTTGCATTTGTGGTTGTTTTATGTTGCTTTTTTATCTGAATTAAGCCTCTTTTGAGTCATTTTATGTCTCTTTTGCGTCTCTTTATATCGATTCCTTCCCCATGTCCCTGTGTCTGATCGGCCTGCTCAGTGATTCATCCATGACACTAACAAGCAAACTACCCATCACCTTCTACCTGTGGTCGAGGTGGCACCAGGAGTGGCCGCTGACATTCCTGTACACAGTCCCAGCCTGTATCCTCAATCAAGGAAAAAAACACGTCATACCTTGATTTATTGCACACGGAACCATAGAAAACCAATCCGGCTCTTGTCGAGATCCCAGTCCGGCATGTTGCGCCCGGCTCACATGTGTCACACTCCACACAAACACTGATCCTTTCCCTTCAGAACAACGAGGAACAGACTGGAGCATTAATCAGACACCTGCTGAAGATAAACGCCTCCCGTTCCAGCCTCTTTTCTCTGGAAATGTGATTAGAAGGCAGAGCCCCGAGGCTGAGGATGGAGAGACGGGTCTGTTTACATGTCGGCGTTCCGGTGGCCACAGCATGCATTTCTACACAGATATGCCACACTAGAAGTACTATATCTAATGTACAAAAGGGATTAGATTAAGCTGTCTGTGTATGCACAGCAGGGACCATAACAATGCCATTAGGGCATGGAAAGATGAAGAAGCCAGCATGGAATGAGATGATTTGTGCGTCTGGCGGGGAGGGGGGACTTTGACGAGGCACGAGCCACGGTTCAAATTGAATAACGCTTACGGTGAGTTAGAGTTAACTTCTTATTGAAGTCATTATAATTCCACCTATTAACTACAAGTAATGGAGAGGTAAAAACGCCGAAAAAGAGCCCAAATTTTACATTTTAGGAAAAGATCCATGGGTGGCTCTCCTCCCCGTAACAACCGCTTAAACTGTCGAGTTAAGCCACTGAAAAAACCTTAATAGGCTGTCATAATCCATGAATCCATTAATATCCATTAATTATCCCCAAATTTTGTGCGAACCGCCAAATTTGCACATTAATTGAAAGAATTAGGTCCTTTTGAGTTTAAAGAAAATCCTTGCAGTCCATGCAAGACACCTGCTAATAATGATTTAATTCATTACAATCCATTAATTAATCAATTCATTTGGGTTAAATCTGTTGGTAACCTTTATCCTTAGGTACTAAATGAAATATCACTACTTCTAGACACATAAAATGAACCAAACCAAGCCTTTAAAACACCTTACATTGATAAGGAATGCATTTTTTTGTCTTATAATATCGTCTTACCTGACAGGGGTAACCTGTGGATTAATTAGGGGTTTATAAAGCGATCATTATTTCATAGTGCAGTGCTGGTTTGCCTGTGTGTTGGAGAGCGTTGACACACACACACACACATACAGTTTGACCACCATAAACACACAGGCTGCGGGGAAGCAGCTGCCCCCTCTGGGACGCCTCCTGCTGTTCATATTATCTCCACGGCTGGTTGAGCTGCAGAAGGGCTAACAGTCAGCGCTCTGCTCTGCAATTTGCAATGTTACATCAGTGGGGATTTTCTATTATGCCGTTAACAACTCGTCCGTCGAGTGTGGCGTGCTTGCGAACAATGAGCTCTCTCTACTTGACAAAGACGAGCTGATCGAAGTCTCTGATTGGACACTATCAGCTGGGCTACTAAGACCTGCACTCTTTGGATTGAAATCTCCAATGAATCTTTTATCTTTTGGTAACAGTTTATAATAACATCATGATTAAATGATACATTTATAGTTAATTAAACTTGAGTCAACAGTTAATACACTGTTGGCAAACAATAAAATGAATCTAATGTTTGTAAAACGTAGTAAAAGGTTCATAAATATTATGTATTTAATTGATTAACATTATTTTGATGGGCGCTATAAAGTTGAAACTTAGTTTAACGAACTATACATTTACCATGTATAAATGATGTCATTGTAAAGTGTTAAGGCCGTGACACACCAGGCCGATGTTGGCCAGTGTCGGGGCCATGGGATGCCCTAGTTGCTGCAGTGTGTCTCACATCATTGGCCGCTGTCGGCCTTTGTTGGCGGCTTTTTGGCCAATTGAGCATGTAGAATTGGTGGCAAAGCACTTGGGTGTGAGAAATCACTATGATTGGCGAATCAGTGCAAGGGAAGAGAACATTAAAAGAAAAGGGAGTCTCTTTAGCCTGTTGCTATAGTATCCACGATTTCATCCATTTGGCGCAGTTTCCCCTTGTTTTTCGCCTCCCCATCTTCCCCAGTCCCATTAGCAACTTTTTATCACACATATTCTTGATTAAAAGTGGTTATATTAGAGATATTAGAGAAAGTGGTGTCAAAATCCAAGTCTTCCCGGTTCCCTTTTTGAATGATGAATACAGACTAGCGCTACCTGGTGGTATGGAGGCGATTTTCCTCTCAGGCAGGCGCAAAACATACAAGCAAGTTTGCTGTCAGCTTTCGTCTTTGTGGTGTGTTCAGGTGCAACGGCGATGTGAGGCTTCGCAAACAGTCAGCCTTCATCAAATTTTAACCAAACTCTGTTGAGGTTTAGAGATCTTTTATATCATTGTTTGTGGTTGTACGATCTCCCGTGTACAGCCTTGATTCCAGCAGCCGGCAGCTGTTCTGAGCTCAAAAGCTTTGGTGAATCCTACCCACCCCGTCACAACAGGGAAAAGACAAAATTAGCGAGAAGAAAGCTGAGCATATAGCAGCTACTGAGCCAAAACTGAAGGGTAAATATTGGGCGACATTCATCAGGTGGCTAAAACATTGAATCATTAATGCAGCTTCAACAGCATCTATGAGTAAGTGAACTGGTTAATTTTCCCTTTATCCTCTTGGTAGTATGTTTGTCATATTACAGCATGGAGTATGTGTTTGTGTAATGAAGGGAGCATTCAGTTGAATCTTTTGTGATAAAATAAGTCTCATTACAAACACACTGGATTTGAAAGCAGTGTATTTGAATGAATATTTCCCATCAGGGGGAGCTGCGCCGCTTTAAGCCCCGTGGCCCCTTTCTGTCTTTAAAAGTTGCACTTTTATGTAATATTACATTTTTCCCCACCGCAGAATATATAATCATTTATCTGTGCAATCTGGGCTGAATTCCCTAAACAAACCTTTGAAGGGATGAAGTTGAACTATTCAAAAGAAGCATCACTCTCCACTGGGTGGTGATTATAAAAGAGCTGCCCCCAGACGGAAGCTCATTAGACCAAACCCTTTACAATCCCCTTTACCCCTGTCTTCCTCTTACATTGAATCGCTGAATTTTGCTCTTCCTCGCTAATTACCTGTCCACCTGTGCCTGGCTCGCTCCTTTCTTACTCTCCTGTATCCTCTCCCCCATCGCCCGCTCTCTCCTGTCTCTGTTGCTTCCTGCTAAATCGCTTCCTTTTTCTCCTCCCAGTCCTTCGTTATCCTCCTCGTTCTCTCCTCCGCGTTTTCCGATCTTATCAACTTCCCTCCCATCTCCTCCCTTTGCCTCTTCCCTGTCTCAGTATTCACATGGTCATGCGACAAACCACAGCAGTATCTAGCTACCTAAGCGCCTTAGCTGAGACATTATGAACACTATCCGCAATTGAATATCTATTTTTTCTGAATAATTCAAAGACAAATCTGCATTTTTTAATGAATTATCTGCTGTTTTTTTCAACAGCAGCTCCATCACTGCTAATGGTTGTAAAGAAAGAGGAAGAATGTTGCTTGGACAGTTGTACAAAAACAACTTTATAACATTACTCAGTGAACTGGGTTAAACTGGGTTATGTTTTATGGAGACGATATTTGCTGGTTTTCCCTCTTCTGCCCTCAGGCTGCTCTGCCTTGGGCGTCTCTAGACAGATAGCTTCGTTGCTGAGGTACTGCCAAAAAAACGTACTGATAACCAGCAGCTTCTCAATGAACACCTCCGGGCCTGGACCAAACGTAGACTTCGATAACGCTGATGAAGCCAGTGACAGTACCCAGGTGATTCACGGCATTTCCTGGTTGCAGATACTGGTAGCTCTGTTGCTAAAGTAAGTGCGGTTGGCTGGTTAGCGGTCACCAATCACCGACTCAGCCCAGGGTTACCAGGAGCCAAACCTGGCAAGAAAACAACTTTGGTCATGTCATTCCTGTCATCAAACTGGCCTGTATATTGTAATAAAGCCCCAAAATAATGAATTTCATGAACGCCTGCTGGACCAGAGGTTTTTAAACAAGCACTGCATGATGAAATCAGACCAACTTCTAAAAGTTGAATGGACTTGTATGTATTTCTACAGTGCTTTTCCAGCCTACTGACCACACAAAGTGCTTTACAACAGTTGAGACACACACACACACACACACACACACACGGCAGAGGCTGTCACGTGTACCATTTGCTCATCAGGAGCAATTTGGGGTTCAGTATCTTGCTCAAGGACACATTGAGATGCAGCTAGGGGGAGCAGGGATTCGAACCAGCAACCTTCTGATTACTAGATGACCTGCACTACCTCCTGAGCTACAGCCGCCCCTTAGTGGCAAAAAACAAGTTAGCAAAAAACAGTTACAGATGTATACATTCACAAACTGGTGATCCAAAATGCCAATGAGTTTCATCTTCTGTTTGAACTGAGAGGACCTCAGTGTCTTGTAATTGTTAACTCCCCCGTTTGATGATTTTGAAGTAAAAATAAAAGAAAACATTAAGTCCTGCTTGAATTTAAATCATATTGAATGTGTTGGTTCTAATTATGATCCACCAAACAGGAGTTACACTTCCAGTTTAGCAGTGATTTCACTCAATCCTGCGTGTGGACAGGATTTCATACAGATGATTACAACCAACACCAGAATGTTATTTGAGCAATTAGGTCTGAGACGAGGGGAGCTGGAGGGCACATCACTCCTCTTTGTCGCAGCCTCGCCTTTTGGCTGCGGCTGATAAGATGTGTATTCCTTTTATTCATTTCTTCATAACATCAGCTTCCTCACACCTCCGTCACCAGTCTTCACCCCCACCTCCCCTCTCTCCCCTCCACCATCAGCAGTGATCTCCTCTGTGGTTAACTAGCAACATCAGGTTGTGTTACCTTTCATTGCCTGCTAATTGGATTTAGTTGTTTGTTAATTGTGTTCAGTGTTCTCTCCGCTCACAGCTGTGCCGGCTGTGGCTGTGATTACTCTCACGTCGCTAATTGTACTGACGAGCATACCGAGGCACGGGCGAGCTTCGGTAATGATGGTAAACACATTTGTCAATTTGTTTGTTAGGCTAAAGTGTATGCAAATTAAAAAGGGTAAGGTATGTGGATCGGTGTATGGTGTGTGTGTGTGTGTGTGTGTGTGTGTGTGTGTGTAGGTAGTAGATTTGTCACAATAATTGGTAACAAAAGAAAAGCTATTAAAGGCAGTGGTAGTTTGTTGTTTATGATCTCATCTGCTCTGTGTGTTTTATTTATAAAGAGCCACATGATTGGAACAGGAGGGTAACGGTCAACCCACTCAGCAGAGTAAATGTTGGCATTGTGTGTTCCCGCAAACCACAGCTCATCTGGTTCGGTCGGCTGAAAAAACCCTTGGTCAGGGTTGGTAAAACATTATGTTCTTTGGCTGAGAAAAACAGTTTTGGTCGCCACATACATGGTTGGAAATTGTCAGTTGAAACGCAGCGATCCCCCACCATGCCTACGACACGTACAAATGTGAATCTTTCCAGTTTTTCCTGGTTACTGGGTTGGTACAGTCCGAGTAACTGTTGTAAACCATTTGGCGTTGGATGTTCCATTCGGTAGTCTTCTTCTTCAATTCAGTATGGCAGTATGACCTGAACAACTACAGTCGAAATTGTTTATTTCTGTGCAGGTGGTTTCTTTTTTTACTTCCCTGCTGTACCAAAATCAAAAACAGTCACCCCAAAACTGTGGTACCGACAAGATCTGACAAAATGCAAGCTACTGAGGAACACTTTATTTAAAAAAATACATATTTGAGGTTTTTGCATGTTCTTTAACACCACCTGCATTTTCTCAGTTTCGGACATGGTGGGGGGGTGAGGTTAGGGATTGGTTAGGTTTAGGAAAAGTTCACTGTTTGGGTTAAAATAAGATAACCTGCATTAGTGACATGTGACAGGGTGTGCAGGCCGGGAAAGACTTGGCAGACTTCAGTTCATGCCAGTTCAGGACTCTTTGTGGTCAAGCCAGTTTATTTTGCAGACTTGTATGAGATAAAATCATTCAATCATATGGCTCTTCTAGATTTTCTAAATGCTATTCGGCCAAGTGATTGAAATGCTGACTGCAGGTCTGGTCTTTCTGATACACTGACAGGGTCTGTCTGGAATCTTTGCTATTTGTGGGAAAAAGAGAGGCTAGCTCACTGCACAACAGGCAGGACGATCATATAACAGATATTGAACTTGTTTCTACTACATAAAAAAAGGTTTTGTGCAGTGAAGTACAGGCCTGTTTTAAATCTTATCTTATTTAGCACTGTCCCTTTCCAGCAATGGACATGTGTGGACAATTACCTCATGTCAGAGGGAAGATTCGACCCTGAGGTTAGATGATTACGTCAGTTAAACTGCTTGTTGTTTCTGTCTTCCACAGATACACTGCGTTCTATTCCTCTCTATATCTTCATAATTCAGTCTCTATTGTAATTCACGTCAAAGCAGACACGGCTGCCTTGATTGGACAGTCATGAAACTGTTTTGACAGCTTAATTTATGCCGTCATTTCCGAGAATGGCACGCTGATTGCATAACATGACACAAACAATTATGATCTCCTCTGCTTTCAGCTGGTGCTGGGAGGCCTCGGTTTGGAGAACAGTATTCGCAATGAAGCTTGGCTTATGCTGACAGTCAGCCAAATGATAGTCTATTCACTTATGCCCCGCTTTGTCAACTCTGAATACTCTATATGAGACAAGTGGGGAAGCGATATAAAGGGAGGTCACTGAATGTAGTCGCAGAGTCAGGAATGTAGCCAGACTGTGGTGTGTGTTCGTGTGTGTGTGTGTGTGTGTGTGTGTGTGTCATGCGTGTCAAGTCAGAGCTGCCTCAGTAGACAGTCTTGTCGTATTTTGACATCGGTTCAGTTAAGGTCAGCAGCGGCATTTATAATTATGCTAATGTGTTTTGTGATAGGTTTACAGTATATTTCTTGCAGCAGTACATTGTGATGTAAATTGAAGATTAGTTTCAAGAAGATTGCTGCTCTAACACCTACTGTCAAACATGTCGTGAGCGTGTTAATTAAACTGACGATGAGTCATCTGTGTTATTTCAGACTTTGAACTGGAAGAATATGTAATGGGGATACATAACGACTGTGTTACTTCCCATTTTCACTTCATTACAATGAAGCAAAACACACACATTCTATCGTGTGTTTCTATAATAAAAGCATGTGAAAACTCACCAATTATTGTAATGCAATGGAGAGAGTGGGCTACTCAATAAAAATGACAGTGGTGATTAGCACACAGGGGGCATATCTAGTAGATAAGGAAACTGTTGAAATGCCCATCCACCCTCCCAACTCAGACCTGTCATAACTGACTTTTTGGCCACTTGGGGGCAGCAAATAAAAAGTGTAGAAGCCACAAACTGTGAAGTCGGTTTATGGAGCTAATATCTCCTCCATAAATACAAAACAGGAGCTCAGATCAGTGTGCAGCAGAGTATGGGAGCACAGCGGCGCGGTGAGAGGAGCTGTTCGTTCCCCTCCAGACAGCTCCACTCAAACTTCTCTTTACTCGCTCCAATAAAAGGGAAAAAACTGGGTTGTAATTTAATTTGCTTAACACTTGCCAGACTAATTTGCAAATTAAACTTGGTTTGCAGAGCTTTTTATCCCTCGCATAGACCAATCACTATATTGGCTAAGAGACAGTGACATCAGCAGAGTCAGCTGACCATCTGACGATGAGTCATCAAATGGCAGATCCATACAGACTGAAATGATACACGTCACAATTTACAAGACTCTTGTCACACAAGGTGACTAATATAGCAAGCTAACATCTTACCTTTTAACTTAAAATCATCTTTCCTTACACATTAAATATTGAAATTAATGAACTGAGATTTTATTATCATCTGTTGCTAGGAGATAATTCCCTATACTAAAATTAACATTAATATGGAGTCATGTTTTTGTCCACCTGAATAATGTCCACTATCTGTTTAACTTCTGAGGGTCTCTTTAGCTGCTAAGGGCTCCACTATGTTCACCAGCTAGCTGCTTACTTTGTCTGTCCACTGTTTGGTGGTGAGTAAGTTAGGACAGTTGGCTTTAGAGCTTTTGAGCTCCAAACAGCTGCCTGCTTTGGCTGAAAATTACAGTGACAGTGACCCAAAACTGTTGAGTTGTGTGTGCCAGCACACCAAAACAGTGAGCTGACAGATGCTACAAAAGCTCCAAGAGCTGATGGGGAAAGGCCGAATCAGGTGGTAATTCTCTGCGGTTATGTTATTCCTTAGTTAGTAACTCCTTTCACACGTGTGGTGATGAGATCCATCATTAATCATATCATCATCAAAGTGCTTTAATCTTTGTCAGGTCACACCAATCTCTTTTGACACCTAAATGAAATGAAATCCTGCTTGGGTCACAGCGCCCTTTTTGACGGTTACGTTATATACCGAATTCAGTGCATCATGAGAGAAACAACATGTCTCTGGTGAAGAGATGTGGGCACGTAACAGCCCAAAAAACTGCAGAATCAAAACAAAGTAGGATGAGAACTGAAGTCAAATTTGTCTGCTCTATGCGCCACATGTCAGCCATAATGACGTTGAGGAGCCTTCGTATGCCAGGACTGTTTCTCTTTAAGATGTTAGAGGAAATCTAATCTGTCATGCCAGGCACAGGATGTTAGGAGAACCTGAGTCACAAACAATCAGTGCTGCGGGAACAAAGTCAGTGTGACATGAGCTAAAATCTATCTATCTATCTATCTATCTATCTATCTATCTATCTATCTATCTATCTATCTATCTATCTATCTATCTATCTATCTATCTATCTATCTATCTATCTATCTATCTATCTATCTATCTATCTATCCACCCTCGCTCTCTTCCTGCCTGTCCCCCTCATCTTTCAGCTCTTTATTAGACTCTTTAGGGGTAAACAAATAAAACAAAGCACTGCATTACGGCTCTCTAATTACTCATTTGAAAGCGCAGCCTCTCACGGTTTACAGGCCAAACACGAATAAAATGGAGGGCAGAAAATGTCCCGCATAACATCAGCGCAAACATCACATCCATCTTGGCCGCTTGCGAGAAGCCTGGTAAGTAATGTGTTTGTGTGTGTGTGTGTGTGTGTGTGTGTGTGTGTGCAATATATTGTACATTAGCAAAAGTGGATGTGTTTCAGTGTGAGTGTGTGTCTGTGCAGGACTGTGTACAGTAAGTGTTGGATCTGGTGCAGTGTGTGTGTCCATTTGTCTGTCTCATCTTAAATGTTTTACCGAATGTGTGTGTGTGTGTGTGTGTGTGTGTGTGTGTGTGTGTATGAGTCACCTAGTATAACTAATGCGTGCTGGCACAGGATGAATGTGTGTGGGGGGGTGTTAAGCCGCATCAGCATTTACATCACTGTAAATGTCCCTGTAAAGATGCACGCATCTCTGCATCACACACACACACACACACACATATATCTGGATTTATGTATTCGTGAGGACCCTCGCTGACACGCCGCTGTACACTCCCTCGTCTCCGACAAAATCTTAACCTTAACGGAATAGTATGACGGTTTGGGAAACGCTGTTCCCTTTGGGTGCCGACCTGTAGCTTCATATTTAACGTAAAGGCATCAGGGTGCTATCATCTAGCGCTATATGTTATTAATGTTGGTTTAATGTCACGGCCTTTGGGGTTTAAGTTTAACTGTTTCCTGCTTTATTTTGTGGGTGTGGTCCTCATGTGTCATGTCTTGTTTTCCGCTTCCTGTCCTTCACATTCCCCTGTTCCCTGTGCGTTTCATCCGTTAATTAGCTCCAGTGTGATGAAGTCACTTTAGCCTGGTTTTGTCCCCCCACCACCTTTTGGTGTCAGCCTTTCGGTTGCCTGCATTTTGACTTTTTTGGGGGGGATTTTGGCTCTTTGTTTGTTAACCTGCCTGCCTCAGTGTCCTTTTATTTTGGGCCTCTTTTGCAAAAATATAACATTTGATCTATTAATTTTAGGAAAATTAATGTCTCCTTATCACTCTACACCAATAATAATAATAATAATAATAATACATTTAAATTATATAGCACTTTTCAAGGTACTGAAAGACACTTTACGGGTTAAAAAGCTGAATAATAAAAACAACACACTAAAAACATAAAAAAGAGACAAAGGTTATACATTAAAAGCAGTTTTAAATGGTGAGTTGCATGTGTGCTGGTTGTGGGACAGGGAGCCTAGACGTCTTCGTGGGCCTAAAAGTGTGTACCCAAACCTGAAAAGAACTGGTCCATTTAAAAACGTGGAGTCTCAGGGTCCAGGGTTCAGGTGGACTTGTTAAGACCTCTGTCACGGTGCTGCTGTGACAGCAGTTCTGTTTCCTATGTTTTTCCTGTCTGCCCTTTCCCCCCTCCTTTTTCCCCCTCACCTGCTCTTTCCCCGTGTGTGTGTGTGTGTGGCTGTGGGCGTGGCGGCAGCAGCGGAGTGGCGCACCTGCTCATCACCTGCCGACTATATAACCCCGGTCTCTCCACAACTCCAGTGCCAGATTATTCTGTAACCAATGGTGATCACATTGTGCCAGAGTGTCTTTCGTAAGTTCTACGATTCCACGTCCTGTGTTTTTGCCTTTTTGTTAGCGCTCGTCCTGTTTGGCTCACCCTGCACAAAACGTCAGTGCTACCTCGCTCTGTTTACTGCCAACCTTCCTGTACTCCTTCCCGTCGGCTCCGGCAGACCTGCCTGCTTGCCTGCCTGCCTGCCTACCTGTCTGGCCACCTATCTAGCCGCCTGTCTGGCCGACCCCCGGCCTGCCCACCTGCCAGTCCCTACCAATCTGGCCTTCGCGCCTGCTTACCACCTCTGCACCACCAAGAAATAAACCTTTTCAACTCGCAAGCTCTGTCTCCGGTCTCTGCATTTGGGTTCATAAAAGCTCAACCATAACAACCTCGACTCTACAGTAATGCATCTTTTTGTTAATTTGATGAAGGTGTTTATGATATTCCTTTGATGATGATGATGATGATGATTAACTTACTTTCATTTATCTATTAGAATCTACTCAAAATGAATGGATCTCTGAAGGTATTTAACCAGTGATATTGTATTATTTGAATTTTCCCATGTGGTATGAAACTCAGTGCCTCCTGATTGTTTGCTCCCAGCCCAGTGGGGAGGATGATTGTCTGATCACTATCACATGTGTTAGGAGGGTGTGGCCTGGATCACATATCCGTGCCTGAATCTCAGTATGGTTGATGATCTTGAGGAAGAAGAGGGCTGAAATGTGGAATAAAAAGAAAAATGGCTACTACCAAGACTTCTACTCCGCTCAAATCTGATATTTTCAGCTGTCACGGAAGCTGAAGCTTTATTGGACTTTTAAGTCGAATGCTTCATGTACGTGAGGATTTATGTGCGACGTCTGTTTCCACATGTTGCTTTTATCGATGCACCAACTTCCCAGTTTTAAAGTAGTTTTTTATTTTTGGCTCTTCTCTCTCGGCTTATTTGCTCATAAAAACAAATGGAGGGGAAACCATCTGATCTCAATGTACTGCTAATGGTAAGTGAGACATTTTTTGTTGTAATTTGGGTGAATGGGCCTTTTTTTAGCCTTGAAACAGCTGTTTAATGTACTCCGAGGAACTTTAAAGTCATTACGAAACAGTCTAAATTTAATACTGATGCCCCGATCAGTACCCCGTGTGACAGTTATTAATCTTAATGAAAGTTAAAGTTGGAGCGAGTGATAACAGGCCAAAAATATCTTCGCTCCCAAAGTCGAAAGGTCCTACTGGTCCTCGTGAGGATAGAAGTACAGGAAGACACAAATACACATGCATTAAAAACACACGTATGCGTATTGGAACTTGCATTTAAGATTCTGTGAATGCCTCTGCATTACACACACACACTCACTCGCAGAGAGCGTAGTGTATCCTGTTACTCATTTTAATGTATTTCTTCTGTTCATTACTCATTCTGCTCTCTGCTCGACCGTCTTCGGGGCTGCTGCATCGTTCCAAACCCCCGATGCCACAGCTCCCCTGAGCCTGTTTAAGGATGGACTTTTTATCTAGTGTGGCCAATCGATGTTTCTTTCATTTAGGAAAAGATTGATTTAGGATAGGTTATGCAAGGCACTCCAAACTGGCTGCTGTTCTGTACGGGGGTGGAATGGATTCAGAACTGAAAGGAGAAAAAAAAAAAAGGCCTCAATCTCTTTAAAGTGTGGCCGGTATTTCATTTTTCACAAAGGTAATGAGAAATGACAGTATTTTACATAATCACAGCAGCTGTTCTTGAACTAACTTGTACATTTTGTCCGGTTGTGCTCAACGGCAATTTGAAACGCTTCTTTTAATTTTTTAGATGGCTGAACTTAATGAAGAGCTCTGGGTCACGAACCTGAGTAGCCTTGTGTTGGAACCAGTCTACTTTTAGTGTATTTGTTTGGTAGTTCTGCATTCATTGTCTTATTTTTGTTTTTTTTATTGGGATACACCTCAAGTACATTTTGCTATTGGCTTAAATCTTGGAACTCATTAAATGGAGCAATTGTGTGATTTTGGCAGAACATTAGTATTCAGGTGATGTTCAAGTCAAACTGAGCCAGCTAAATTATGAAGTCTATGCATGGATATACACTCACTTACCAGCTCATTAGGTACACTTAAAGCTAAAACCACTGCACCCACACCTGCCTTCACGATGAGTTTTGTTGAAACTGTTATAGAGACGTGTTTGAATTAGATCGTGCTTTACTCGGATGTGTTTCTAATCTTTGTCTCCCATCATTTACATGTTATAATTCTTATTGTTGCATTATGTTTCTTGCCTTTTTTGTTATGCTGCCACTTTCTTTCTTCAGTTGCTTCCAAACCAATTATATGTGCTATCCAGATCTTTTGACACAAGGTGATGGCGCTCGTACTGCTTTTTGTCCACAGGGGCCGCCAGAACCAACACAAAATGAAAGTCACTTGTAACTTAAAGGTCCAATTTGTAAGAAAGGGGATGTTTATTCCTTTGGAGGGGTCAGCCGTGGCTGGAGGCATCATGTTTTCGGGGATGCATCATGAGAACGCATGTAGGGAATTTCTTCAAATTTGGTGCAAATGTCAACTATGACTCAATGATGAACTGATTAGAACTTGGTGGCGAAATGCCAAAGGTCAACTGATATCCAAAAGGTCAGAGGTTAAATGCATCACGCCATAGCTCAGGAACAGCAACTTGACTGGTACACTGACGGTGATTCTCGTTGAGTCTTATTCCCAACATGTTAACACTGACTTTTTGGCACGGCGGCCGACCCGACCTACAACCCAAATCATGAGTAACTGACAAGCGAGGAATGAGACTTAAAAATCTACTTTCTTACAAATTGGACCTTGGGTTATACTTGAAGTCGGTGCAGAACTCCAGAAGTAAGAGCAAAAGACAGTTTGCTGAACCTAAAGTTCCTTGTGTGTACTTAATGATGCCAGGTAACTTTATCCAAGTTATATATTTTACAACTTTGTATTCTTTTTCATAGCATGTGTTCTTACTTGCCAGCCTTATTTTTCGATTCATTATAAAATCGCTTCATGTTTGCTCGTGTGCTCATTTTCTTCCCCTAAAGAGCATTGTGTTCAGTTCTTGAAAGGTTCACCATGGAAAGCACAGGAAGATATAACATCTTAAGCCTTTTTACTTCCTTTGCGTCTTGTTACAGTATGCCTGTGGTGGGGTTACATATGTAAGATTGCAAGACTGCAAGATTGATTTCAATATATTGTTTTCATGCTGTTTTTATCAGCAAAAGTGTTGCGGCTGTCGTTGTGGAATTGAGTAAATTGAAAGCGGAAAAAACCTCCAATCTCAGTTGTAATAGTCGTTTTTTAGCAAAGCTCGCTCTCTCTCTCTCCTCCTCTCACTCTCGCTGTCAGATCTCCTCTTCTCTTCCTCCTCTAGTCGTCTAATTTGCTTCTATTGTTCGGAGGAAATTGGAATATGCAAATAGGACGTCAATGGCGGAGTAGCCATGTGCCACAATCGCACAGAGTGAGAATATTATTCCTCATCGCCATGCTCTGGCTAATTAGCCTGATTTGATTGTTAATGCACTGCCAATTAGAGGTGGCAGGCGTCACTATGGCTCCGCTTGACAGCCCTCATTTAGAGGTGAGCGAGCAGCTCGGGCGAGATGAGCTCTGGCTGGAAGCAGGCAGGCTGTTACGCAGACTGTCTGAGTCAGTTAGCACTTCAAGAGTGTGTGTGTGTGTGTGTGCGTGCGTGTGTGTGTGTGTGCGCAGTCTGATCAAAACTGTCTGCCCCGTCTTGTGCACTTGTGTCCTAATGTGCTTTCATGTGTGCGATTTCTTTTAGCCTGTCTGTGTCTGTTACTGTGTTTGTGTTTTATCCTAGCAGCAAACACAGCGATGGAAGGAATGAGTGGAGCAAGAGATTCATGTCATCCCCGACCATAATGCACTTACTGTATGTGTGGCACTATTCGCCTTCCCTCACACGCTCTGAGGCTTTTAGGCACTTTCTCACACATTGTCTGTCATGTTCTATACTCTCAGCGTCTTCCCCCTATATGTGACTTTGCCCTCAACCAAAGCAAAGATGAAAATAAATGTCTAGTGTGTGCGCGCCCTTGTCATGCATTATGCACCCGGGCTATACTTTTAGATTCTGGTATACTTTAGGGCAAAGTTTCTAAAATATGAGTGCAGGCTTGTGAGGGCAAAATTCCTCCCTGTGGTTCAATATTATATCATCAATCTGTGATGCTCAGCAGGTTGTAGGATTTATTTTGTTACTCTGTGAAATATTGGGAGCTACCTTCCCTTCAACCGCCTCACAATTTGCATCATGATTTGCTGAACTTTGCCGGGTGATGTTCAGCATCCCCAAGGGAACTTGCATTCACTGTTACATGTACTGTAGATACACAGATCAATAGCAAAAACATGGGGAAAGCAAGAAACGGAGAGGTAGAAAAATAATGAGATGAATGCATTTCTTTCTGTTCTATTGAGGCTCCTGTCATGGGAGAGATGTGTACCTCTGCTTCTACAATAAGAGCCCTCAGTTTCTGATTTTTGAACACTGGAAGCCATTGTTCAGATTTTGTAGATGTCTGACCCATCCTAAGTCCTGCTCCCCAAACTAATGATGCTAGATCAGACAAGCTCGACAATAAGGAACATGGCAACGCCAATCCGGTTTAGCCGTGTTTTTAGTTTCTGGGAGTCAGGCAATATAGCTTCAAGAAGCTGCACAGCAAACACCACAGTACACAATGGAAGCATATATTCACGATGTTGAGTTATATAAACACAGCAAAACAACAGCATTGAGGCCAAGTGATTCCCAGTATGAATGGAATAAGAGAAGCAGTATTTGAGTGGAGGCCAAGGATGACAAGATTATTAGTCGGCATTGTTCTCGCACTGCTTTTAATGGAAGATTTATTCCTGACTACAGACTGTGGTGCTGATTTCTATACGTTAGCTAGCATTTTGCTAATATTAGCTTACCTAAGATGTGACCCTATACAATGTGCTGTGTTTGTGACTATCGCGGCATCAATATGAGACTTTACATCGCCGTGTTACCTTTGATCAAACAAAGGTGTTTTTGCCGATGTTGTGGACGTTCAGCTGACGGTGAGGTCGACCACACAGGCAGTTAGTTTGATGACATAAGAGCAGGCGGCGACTGGCTTGACTGCAGTCCTAATCCGCTGTCTACATCAGAGAAAATGTATCTTCTGTTCTGGAAATGGAAGAAACTCTTCATCTTCCACATGATCAGGGTGTCGAGTTTCACTTTTAGAAGTCCCCATGAAACATCTTTTAGCCATCATGTTAACTTGTTTTTATTTTCGCTATAGACAAACCTACCACATCAGTTTAACAGGAAACGAGAGCTTGCTCAACTGTTTATTGGAGTGAGAATGGGCGGGACTTAAGGGTCAATTCAAAACGCCATTTAAACTCCTGTAGATGCACTGTCTTCAGGAGTATGACCGCATATGTGGACAAGTAGTATAAAACCTTGTAACCCTGACAAATTGTCTCCGGTGATGTCGCGCAGTGGCTAGTTGCATTGTGGGTAATGTTAGCACCAGGTTTTGAAAAGGAGGAATGGTTATCTCTGGTTCTGCCGTGTCGATTTTGAGCATTTCTTTTTAACTGTCGATAATGAGTCCAACAGTGTTAGGGGAGTGCAATGCTAGACTAGCGGACTCCTTTTGAAAACATTGTTTCTATATTACCAACAATGCACTGGAGTCAATTTATCAGATTACATGCAGCTTTCTCTGAAGCAGCTTAAGGCTTTATACTTCACTACCCGAGCTCACTGAACACACTTCAATCTGTAAAATTGATGGCGCTACCCTTTAATAAGCCTGCACTTTCTAGGAAATCCAAAAAACTCCCCATTAGGGAAAGGTATAATATTATGGTTTTATATAGAAGGCCTCATTCAGAGAAACACAAGGTAGACTGAGCTGTGATGGACTGAAATAGGAGTAGAGATTTGTTTTCCCAGATCCTTCGCCACCTTGTCATTCATTGGGTGACATCTGTGGTTTGACGGGTGATTTCCTCAATTGTTGAAGTCACAGTGCTCCCTCCATGCGTCGGAGCTTGACAAGTGGTGTTTTGTTCCATTGCTATATATTAAATCATAACAGTTCAAAAATGTACTTTACTCTCTTCGGTTGACTGAAGAAGTGTTATATTACTACTTTCAGCCCTGGTTTTTCCCATATACACGTTTCGCGGCCAAGAGATGTTGGACCTAAATAAATATATTCCCCATGCATGACTAGTCTGACTAAAATGCAGTGGAAGCTGGATCAGGGCCAAAGTCAGGATTTCTGAAATTTACTGAGGTCCCACACAAAGAAAGTCCAAACATTTGTATCATTATTTTGCACATTTTATGAGATAGAACAAACTAAACTACAACTGTTGCAGAATTCTGTTTTCTTATCTTCCTTTTCAATATACAGTGAACCCTCGCTATAACGCGGTTCACTTTTCACGGTCTCGCTGCTTCACGGATTTGCATCATGCATTGTGTTCTGCATTCTGATTGGCTAAACAGTCTCTCCGCGTCTTCTCTACCCGTGTGTCAATAACGTTATGGTTTAATATGTACACGTACGTAAAACCGCTTGCCAAATTGAAGAAAAAAGAGCGACAACAACTACCGATAACTATGTTCTTCTCTCCAAAAAACACACCTGCACCGCAGGCTTTAGAAGAAAAAAACGCCACAGAGCGGAGTCAGGATGCAGCGGCTCAGTCAGAAGAGCAGTGAAATACTGTACTGTACACGTGAGTCACTATTTGTCCTACTGTCCTTTGTATTTTTTTTCATAATCATTTTTCATTTTCTCCCGTTCCAATCCGTCACGGTGGGGCGGTGCTGATCCCCGCAATATTAACCCTTCAGTTCGTATTGATGATTAAAATTATTAATTATTTATTTATAACTATATTATTTTACAGTACAGTACAGTAGTTATTTGTAAAAAAAACCAACAACAACAAACGTTTATACAGTACTTTTATTTGTTAAACAAATGCTTGGGCCTGTAAAAAGGTTTTGTTCCTTGCTTTCAATGTTTTATGGAGTATTTCATTGTATAATAACTGTAAAAAAATAAAGGTTTCTACTTCACGGATTTCGCCTATCGCGGGTTCTTTTGGGAACGTAACCCCCGCGATAAACGAGGGTTCACTGTATATCATTGTTCTTTCCAGGAAACTTCAGTAGAAATGATCAGGAGATTACAGACCTGGAAAATAAAGTGTTCTTTGCCCAACATAAAAATCTCCATGCTGTTTTAAAACCTCCTCTTTGCTGCCAGGAATACAAAATTCTGGTGGGACAGTTGTTAATTGTAGAATGTAAGCTCCTCCTATGTTGTTTAAACCCCTGAATCCCAGGGAATAAAAAAACAGAATGCGTCCTCTGTGGTAGCTTTGGCCCCTGCGCTGGACGTTAAGGATGAAGAGTTGACTATCATGAATCTCCATGGTGACGTTACAGTGTGTGGCTGTGATTAAACATCTTGCTAAGTGCCTATATCGTACGGAAGCATTTTGCCCTCGTTGGCTTATTGATGTTATGGTGTGAATGTGTGTTTTCATCTGTTAGCACCAACTGCTACGCGAAGGAAACCAAATGAGAAAATGCATACCACCTCAATGATTCATGGCGCACATAAGGCCGCACAGTTGCTTTCTCCCGAGAAGGCAGGAAAGGCTTACGAAGGCTCTCCGCTGCTTGGTTAATGTGAAGCCTTATGTGGCGTGCGTGCATTTGAAAGCATATGCTGCATCTGTATGTTACAATACAGACGGGGGGTGACATCTCATGAAGAAGTTAGTCATGAGAAACTTTATTACAGCTACAAACACTGCTACAAGGTGAGTCACATTGGGTTGAAAGCCTTTTAGCAGCATTTATCAGATAAAACAAAAGACTAATAATTAGCATCACTGATAGTTGATCAGTATCTTAATAATTAATCATCAGGGAATATGGCTGCCATCCCTCTTTGTTTTTTACCTCATGATTTATACTTTGTGAACAATTTCTTAATAATTTTTTGTTTTCAGTTTAGAAGTTTCCTGTTTCAGTAGATAGTATATTTAATAGATTCACCCTCATGTGTCATGTTTTACTTTCCACTTCCTGTCATTGTTCGTTTCCCGCCTTAATCCCATTCGCCTGTGCTTCATTTGTTAATTAGTCCCTGTGTTTTTTACCTAATGATCCGAGTCCATAGGGGTTACACCGTCCAGGAAACACCCACTGGCTTCACGCCACTCGTGGGTTGCTGGTCTGTCATTTCCCCCCGGAGCGATGTGCCAGCTCATTTGTACATTTTCTTTTGATACTACAAAAACAGCTCAGCGAGACGTGTTTCTGAAGACATTCTACACGAGAAATAAGCCCTGCAGTTGCTGGATCTGTCTAACTCGACAGGGTTAAGTGTCGCACGAAGAGTAGGAAATGCGATGCCCCGTCTCTTGTATCGCAGCGCTCCGTCGCCAAAATGTGCCGCACAGCTTTCCACACAGTGACTGTGAAGTCTGAAAACGACTGATCCTGC
The DNA here is from genome assembly GCA_039737535.1 of Lagodon rhomboides. NCBI lineage: Eukaryota > Metazoa > Chordata > Actinopteri > Spariformes > Sparidae > Lagodon > Lagodon rhomboides. Next base: position 25,708,619 of record CM077795.1, read on the forward strand.
GTACTCTTTGTCTGTCTGTCTGTTTGAATAATGCCCCACTGTGCCTGCGTTTGTGTCCTCACATTTTGCAAACCGTGACGCCACCTTTGGCTCGCTCGTCGCTCCCCTAAAAAGCAAAGTATTTTCACAAACCTCCAAAATCTGATTTTGAACGAGAAACCACATCAGCCTCTTTGTTCATCACAGAGGGACTTTTGATGCTAATCATGTATTACAGTCCGTCTGCTGTTTGAGGTCTGGCTGCTTTAAAAGAATTTGGCGGCTGCTGAAGTATAATACTCTCCAGATCAATATCAGGATATTTTTCTTTTGACTAGATAACGGCGCACACACACACACGCACACACACACACACACACACTCTGTCCTTATCTCTAAATGCACATCTTGTTTTGTCCCCTGGAATATGTCCTGTCATAAAAAGCCATGTAATGATGAATGATGAGAGCGAAAGCATGCCTGCAGACAGCTTTATCTGTGCCGCAGAAGCCTCCATCTACACTAAATCAAATATCGCTCCGATTAACCATTCCATTTATTCACATGAATTATGGCAGAGGCGCCTATGGCTCTCATATCACACAGCGGGAGGAGAATGTGTGTGTGTGTGTGTGTGTGTGTGTGTGTGTGTGGATTACAGGTGGTGTATACCTGAAGCAATCTCTTTGAACAAAAGCACAGCTAATCAAACCAAACATCGCAGTGCCTGCAGCTTCACCTTCATGAGGACACACACACACACACACACACACACAGAAAGCTCATGCAGAGCAGGTCAATCATAGTCTGTCTCATCCTCATCAGCAATAAGGCCACGAGCTCCCGGTCGTGACGGCAGGTGTATCTTTGAGGATACAAGAAGCTGGAATGAGGTTTCTCAACAGGTGGCAGTGGAACTTTGCATAGAGCGGAGTCAGTTCAGGGGGATGGAGAGCCTCGTAAAGGGCACCGACTAAGTCGGCTACTCACGCACGACCAACTGGAAGGAGAGCTCGAGGGGGGGCTAAATCTCCCAGGTGGCCTCTGAGCGGCATGGGGGGAAGTCTGAGGGACTCGTTGCCATCGCAACCCAGATCCAGATGTTGTTAGTACAGAGAATAATGGGCATACGGGCGGGTGGGTGGATGATTCAAGTAGTGTCAAGCAGTTAACTCACTGTGATGTCACCCAAATGTCAAGGTATGATGGTATTATTAACTCAAGGTAACAGAATACTTTAAAATATCCAAAACCAGAAATGTAAACCAGTAAAAGCCCTGATCTCTTTTATTTTGAAGAAGCTGTTTTCTGCCATGCATCTGAAATACTTCTACTGGATCACCTTTTGCATGAGCGTCAGGTGTACGTCTTTTATCGGCTAAGGGCTATTTGCAGTCATATAGCTAAAAACCCTATGAAATAAATTTTTTATTGAATGTTCTTTGAGATCTGCTGTAGTTCTTGTGCAATAAGTGATAAAGATTTATTATCAGTCAATGGCATCGATCAAGAAGCGTTTAACAGATTTGTGATTGTCTTTTTGGGATTTGAGGCAGTAAAACCTTCTTTTGGATCCTTAAAGACATGTTTTTAATCTCTGTAGTCAAGGTCAGTATTTGGGGGAAATTAATTGTTGAAATTTGAATTCACAAAATGAATGTGAAATCAACGATGCAGAAATGGCCACAAGCTAAAACGTTAGTTCTAATATTTGGCTGGTCACCAACCTGGATCCAAACTTTGACTAGTGCAAAGAAAAGCTTGAAAAATAGTGAATACTGTCAGATTTACACTTCATGTAAAAAAACATGTAGTTAGTTATTTAATAGATAATGCTAATATTTTTTATTTGAATATAAGTTTATATTCCTGACTTCATGCAGGATTCTGAAAAGCACATCATACATAAAAGATCATCTCTCCGGTCTAACAACCTCCCAGTTGCTCTCCCGGTGCTGCAAGCGGCAAACAGTAATATTACACACCGAAAGAGGAAGAAATGTAAAATATTAAAAAGACGTAATAAATACAGGGCACTGTTTGAGTCGTGGTGCTGCCTTCAAGGTTAAAACTCTCAATGGTTGGTCATTTTCAAAGGGTTTGGCTTTGTCTTAAACAGCTAAAAAGGGTTATTGGAAGAAAGCTGAGTGCGTGAGGAGGAGGCATTGCATCATCTTCGTGACGAAGTATTCTCTACAAAGTTAGGCTGTGACTTCCTCGCAACAAAAACAAGAAAGATCAATCACGTTAACTGATTACTTCATGTTAAAACAAATCAATATTGACTGTTCTAGAGGGTCAGGCTTTTAGTTCATCAAGAAGTCAACCTTCGTAGCCAATTTAGATGTTTCTGAAACATTCAGCCTGTCCAACGCCAATGTCGAGGATTTATAATGTCAGAGGTCACAATGAGTGTGAGCGAGCCTCCCACATAAAAAATGCAAATATTTGTTCCTAAAATGTCAGCTGTCAGCTTACATTTTGCTTCTTATTACCATCGCTCACCATCACCTTGGTTGCCAAGTTGCCAACATAGAAAGTGCCCGGGGATGTATTAATATTCTCCTGTTCTTCCATTTCCTAATGTTTGTTTCAGATGCAGAAAAGCAAGACAAATGTAAACAAAGCATTTAAAGCCTCAGAATATACGTGTTCTCCTGACTGTCCCTGAAGCTTTTATGTTCTCTAAAACATCTCCACGGAGAAGCCGACAGGATCTCTCAGAACCGGCGTTTGTGAGTTCAAAGACGTGGTGGCAGACGCTGATGCATCCTCCGGGAGCCGCTGTGGCTCTGAATGAGTCATCTGGCTGTTTAGATTCTATTGTACATGTAGACTAAATGATGCCACTTAATCATAACATTATAAATAATGGAAAATTTTAGTGATGACCCCCCCCTCCCCCAAGAAAAAATGAACTGAACTGGACTATTTGGGGAATTTTGTGTTTTTATAACTTATTTCAAGATCAGGATGTTTCATATCAATCTTAAATCTGTATGGTCTACATTTAGCCTAGCTTAGCATAAACACTGGAAGCAGGTGGAAATAGCTAGCTTGACTATGTCCAAAGTTAAAAAAAAATAAAAATACAACACCTTTAAAGCGCATTAATTTAAACCATGTATGTTCTTATGATTTGCGCATGAAAAGAGCTGTGAAAATACGGTTTCATGGGAAGTAAAGACTTTGAAACAGATGTGTCTATTTTTGTACATGAGGGAGCATAAATGAGCCTCAGTGTGTTAAAAATGATTGTTTCAGAGCCAAACCTGGCAACGTCAATGTGATAACAACATTTATTGATGTTGCACAGAGTCACTGCGCCCAGCTGTTGTTCGACAAGAAATAGTTCTTCCACACATCTCATCCGAAAATCGCAAATTGTAGTTTGTACAATTCTTTTTTTTTATCTATTGGTTACAAAAAAACACAAATTATCCAGTTTGGAGGGGTGGGGTGGGTTGGTTGCATCATTTTGAACCAGGTTAGCTGTTTCCACCTGCTCCACGCTAAGCCGGCCCAGCCACGTACTGACTCCAGCAGCCCGGACAGAACACTTGGAAAGAAAGGAACAAAATGTTGAATAACTCCTTTATTTATTGAGCTGATGGAGGTCCACAGTCTTTCAGCTGTGGCAGTAAAAAAAACATGATGCCCGTAGCAAAACAGACAGGACTCCAGGCACTCAGCCACAGGCAGCACCAGTCTGATTAGAATGCCTCCCTCTCTGTGTAACAAAGAGCGCTTACATCACCAGCGATCCTACAAATACCGAGTGTGCATCGCTTGGTTATTTGCCATCTTCGCTAATAGATTAAGGTTATTTTTTTTCTGACTAATGAGCGTTGAGGAGGAAAATGATTAGCAGCATTTCAGCTTAGCGACAAAAATGCAAATGAGGCTTTCTAATTAGCATGCCGAGCGCTATTTATGCTACGACATAAAGTATCACTGGATTATTTAGCAAAAACAACAGTAAACACGCTCTGTCCTTAATAAACCCACAGCGGGGAATATGCCTCGTGGAACACAACAAGAGCCATTCATGCTGCATACCAACTTCTTCATGCGTGTGTGTGCATCTGTGTGTGTTAATGAGGTCCTGCTCGTGTGTTGTGTGTGTGTGTGTGCATGTGTGTGTACCTGCCTGGGTTTTTTGTAAACACATTCTGTGTGAGCGTGTGGCGGCGCGGGCATTAGTCAGGCTTGTGTATACACCTCTGATTGAATTTTGGGGTTTGTTCTGCCCGGAGTGAAATCTTTATTTAACTGAGTGTTTGGAGAGACACTCCAAGAAAGCCCAGAGAGAAACAAACAGAGGGAGATACGGAAAGGACCGGGGGGAAAGAGGGAGTCGGGGAGATGCACGAGACGGGGAGCGCAACCGGCGTCTCTAATGAGAACGAGTCGGGGGAAGACTCGGAGTGCGGCGCAGCAGGGGGGCCTGACGGGCAGAGCCTGAACATGTTGAACAACAGGGGGCCAGAAATAATTAGCCGACACTGGTGGCTGAATGAAACGGGCCTCCTCTGCGGCGCCCGGAAAAAAAAAACAAGCACAGGGGAAGTTGTCGTAACACATGTTTACCACTCTGGCTAGAGGCCCCCGCGTCTGAAGTCTACACGGAAACCATCAGGACGACGCTAATCGTCATTTAAGCAAACGTTTACCAACACCACTTCGAATCCCCGGCTGGGGATCTCCACGTGAGGCGCGGCGGCTGGATAACGGCGGCAACGGTAGCGACAGTGAGACCGGAGGGAGCGGGACGGGGGAGGGGCGGCGATGTGTTTCTGGCTAAATTGATAATGATCAGATAAGTCTGTAATCATGGGAGTCATACGAGGATTTGGCCTCTGGTGACTGAAGCTGTAAATGCCAATTAAACAACACATTTATATCGAGACCGGCGGTGGTGGAGAAAAAGCTGCTATCTATAATTCTATTAAAGGTCCTTCAAAAGCCTCTTCCCAGCAGCCCCTGCTCAACACAAACAATGAGAAGAAGAAAATAAATGAGAGAAAGCGGTGGAGTTATTGACATAAATGCATGTGACATTCACCGTCCAGACCAACCAGACTAGTAGCCTACAGCCGTACTGTCATCTCTGTCAGGCTTTAGAGGGGCCAGCATGACTGTAGAGATATAGATTTAATGTTCACCATGTTCACCATGTTAGGGGTCCTCAAACCTGTTAGTCAGGTCTGCTGGGATCTGTTGTGTGTCCAGAAGGATTGGCGACAACAAAATAACATTTTGTCAATCAACTGATGTCCTATTTCTCATATCTATAGCAAGTAACTGTTTTAAAATTGTGCAGTAAAACAACTTAAAAATAACCAGAGATAGGCTACCTGGGGACCAGTTGTACAATTATATGGTTGTTTGCTGATAAACAAGAGTTTTTAAAAGATTGCTGTGTAGAAATGAATGGGATATTGTCAAAATGTAGGCATATCATCATTAAAAGTGCTGGTGTGAAAGAGCATAAAAGTAATTACAGATGTAGCTATGTATTCAAACAGAGGAAAACAAGAAAAAAAATCAAATCTTTCCCATCTAAGCAACCTTGTGGCCATTTGAGGACAGATTTCTGAGTTTATGTAAAGCCTTACAAGATTTACTCACCAAACTGAAAATATGCCCACATCAGGAGCTGTGTAGTAAAGAAAATGAGACTTATTACCTACGATTTATTTGCTGATAGCAAATTCTCTGGTTTACTTCACAATGTATTGTAGTTTTTATGACACGAGGTGTGGGCTGGGACTGAGTCCAGACTTTGGAGAAGCCCTGCTTGAACATATGAGCGAGCTTAAATGTGTTAATTAGTGCCAAACATAAATGTTGCACTAAAACAATATTTTGTGTCAGAATCCATTTCTTAATGTTTTATCCATGATGTTTGTTTAGGCTCAATTGCCAATTTTGTGTTGGGTCAATGCTGGGATCATAGACTGCGTTGGGTTAAGTCAAAAAATCCACTTGGTTAGGAAAAGATCATGTTTTGGTCTAAAATACCTGGTTTCATCACCACAAACAAGCTGGAAATGTCCCCGTATCGTGTAAAAATGTTTTCCCACCTGTGTGACACAAAAGTTGAAACACAGTCTCAGATATTGGTCATTGGCAGCAGCGCTCTGAGACGTGTAAAAGGTGAAAAGTCTCATTCGGTTTAAAGTCAATCCACACTACCTTCAGAAGGTCACCAGATCTTGTAAAACTTCAGATCTAATGTTCCCAATATTATAACTTTCTCTTGGGGGTAAATGAATCTTGCCACTGTTTAAATCCTGTTGAATGAGAAGGTTTTCATCTCTACACTGAAAGAGCATCTTTATAGCAGCCTCAGGAAGCGGCTCCTAATCCACCTGTATTTTTCAGGTATTTTTTTTCATGAATAAAATACGACCATTGAATAATGCCCTCCGAACATTTAACCAAATGTGGATCAGTTACGAAGAGGTGAGTATGCGAGCCCTCTTTCACAGAGATACAATATTAATATCTACGAATTGTTCTCCTTTTTTTCTTCTTTGCGGTGATGTAGACGAGGGATAAGTCAAGCACTAGCATAAAGTGAAAGAAGCTATGTCAGTGTGTTTGGTCATGAGGCGCGGACGACGGCAAACGTGTGATGACTGAACTTCTTCTAGGTGGCAGACAGCGATATGGACGCAAGCTTGCAAATATTTGGGGGTGGCGGTGGTATTTATCTCTCTCTCACAGAGAGGTGTTAGCCACCTGGAGCAGGGGAGGCAGAGAGAGACAGAGTGAGACACAGAAAGAGTGTTTTGGCTGCCCGGTACACCAGCTTGGAGTGACTGTGCTAATGCCGAGCCATGCTGAGCTCTGACTAATGCTGTTTTGGTTTTCCTGGCCGACCACTCGCCAGTAATGATTCTTGCATATCTGTTGCAGTGGATGACTTTTATTTTAACCGTCTTAATGCTGATATTAATGAAATAAAATGAAAAAGGGACTTAAATGCAAGACACACATAGGCAGACGGACGCTTTAATGATGAGGTGATGCCCAAAGTCCAAAGTCCAAAATGCAAGCAACAGAAGGCAGGTAAAGGAAAGTCCAAGGGGAAAACCTAAGAGGAACAAAAAACTGAGGACAAATCAAAAGTCCCGGAGAACAGAGCAGGGACACAGAGGACACAGGGGACTCAGAAATGATTAACAAATGGAAAACACATTTGAGCAGGAAAAAGAGCTGGGGAAAAAAGACAAAGACAGGAAAAAGGAAAGTGAAACACGACACACGTGGATATGATCTGCAAAATACAACCGAAAATGACCAAAACAAACAGTCCAAACCATGACAGAAGCATAAATATGTAAATATACAACAGGAGAAATGAATCATCTGTGACCGCAAGGGATGATATCACAGGTATAATTCAATAACCTATGGCGTATAATGCTAAAAGAAAATGCAGCGAGCCAGATAAAAACAAGAATCTGGCGTGCAGGATGCGATCATGAGGACAAACAGGAAGCCACACAGGTACATGAAACAAGCTTCAAACTGAGCACCAGCACAGATATCCCTGTCTGAGGAGTAAGTGAGCTAATTTCAGATCAGACTTCTGAGAGCATCGAGCTCCGCAGGCTGAGAGGGTTTGAACAGGCTACTCCTTCCCACACACACACATGCGCGTGTGTGTGCATCGCCACATGTGAGTGTATGCTTACACACGAAGCTGCACATGCACGAAGACCGACGCACAGATATTTAAATCCTGGCCCGCAGAATAAATGGGCGTCGTTTCTCCGGTTAACCAGCGTGAGCCTCGATGCTAAACTGCAGCTCGTCATCTGTGGATTTGTCTGTGTGCAGATGAAACAAACTAAAAATAATGTGTTCATTTGCGAGCTTTGGAGGTGTCGGTAGGCAAATGTTGTTACCCTCAGACCGACGGAGCCCGGGTAATTGTTTCCCTCTGTTTAGTCTATATCTGCGCTAAAGCAAATCTCCTGCCGGCTCCGTGGCTTTATATTCAATCACACAGACATGAAAGTGATGTTAATCTTCTCACATAACTCAGCAAGACAGCGAATAAACATATTCCCCCGAATGTTGAACTGTTTCTCTAAGGCCGCTATAGGTATGATGTGAATATTTAGCAGCATTAGGACCTTCATTTTCCCTTCATATCACATAAACCAACACATTTTTCTTCACCTTTACTACCAGCTTAACATTCAGTCCACTTTTTTTTACTACCCTTAAGACGACACTGGGAGTCTCCTATCTCGCGCGCCGCTGCGGGTTATCGGACTCGCCCTCCCTTTACATGCTCTGTTCTCTTAAACAGCAGTAAGATGAAATGGACTGAGAGGCTGATATCCATCAGGGGATGGGACCTACAGTGACTTTACTAGACACTGTGGGATCATTAGGGCCTTTCGACTTGATGGGATATTGTGTTTTTATGAGCTCTGTGCAGTAATCCATTAATAGGGCTGACACGCCATTAGGCTTTATTGATGTCCGATGCGTGGGCTCACATGAAAACACCATTATTTGTCATGATCAAAGTTTAACGCTGACACAGAGTGATTTAATGGCGCCACAGGCGGCTGAGACCCCCGTCTTTAACCTTCAAGGACATCCAGGTTGATGAGATATACAAGTTGTACAGTTGAACCGACACAGCTTCGGTTTTTAGGTTATGTCCTTCGGCTACGTTCGCGGATTATTCCACTTTTTTCCGCAGTCTTTTAGTGGGGCACGGAAAGGGAAATGTGTTCTTTTTAATAACAATCAAGATAGACTTTTTCATAGAGATCATGGATAAATTAAGCGTCGTCTTTAAATACTACAAAACAGCACATTCCTGCTCCCGCCTGAAGTCCTCCCTGTGCCTTAAGAAACTATTGTCCTCCGGTTTCTCATCGCTGAAGCCTCATTTATTAAAAGGAGGGTACATCTCTTATTTGTTTAGCGTTTTTTCGTAATGCTGAGTTAATGCATTTTTCACCGCGGTGCGCTATTCCTGCAGAGCAACGTGCTTGTGCAGACTTTCTTCGCTGCCCTCTAGGGAAATCGAATATGTATTTGCCATTCTCTTAGGATTTTAAAAGGGTTTAGCAACATTAATAATTTCTAAAAACATAAAAGAGGAAATGTGGCTTTTTGATGTGTCGTGCTTCTGCCAGATAAGCATTTGGATGAGTTGGGAAGTGTGTGTGTGAGTGCGTGTGTGTGTGTGTGTGTGTGTGTGTGTGTGTGTGTGTGTGTGTGTGTGTGTGTGCTCACTGGAAGAGGTTGAAGAAAAGATAATGTGCTCTGGAGTGAAGTTATCGTGATGGGTGTCTGAGCCGAGTGTGTGAAGCAGAGCAGAGAGACGAGTGTGAAAGGAAGCTAGACAAGATATTTCTGATTACCAGTAAATCAAAACCCTAAAACTTTGCCAATGAGATTAAAGGTTTCGCTTTTATTCTGAGGAACAGCACTGTTTCTTAACATGTTCTAATGTGCCTGCGGGCCGGGAATGGAATGTCCAGTAGATCCATTTCAGTGAAATGTTTAGTCCAAAAAAACAGTGTGTGATGGCGACTAACTGTGACCACGGATGCTTTTATCTGTCGAAAACTCCACTATTTGAAAGCAAAACGCCATTGCACGGCGACACAGAGTGAGCTGAAGTGCCTGGCGAACTCTGACCTATTGACTGACACCTCAGTTGAGCATTGAGGAGCCTCTATGCCCGCCCTGTGGCCTGAAACAGCCAATGACTGATCAGGACGACAGAAGACCCGCTCTCTCTTCTTTCCTTTCTCCCCTGAGCCACTTAAGTTCTGCAAACTGTGCCAGTTCATGACATTTTACACAATTTGCTCTTTGTATATGCTGCTTCTTTACCTAAGCTCTTATTTTTGACTATTTTATATGCACAAAGTTAGTGTAGAAAAGGAAACAAAGAAGGATAATGAGTTTAATGCTTGTGTTACTCTCAGGCACTCAGGTACTTTGAGGTCACAGAAGTGCATTTTTTTTTCTCAGGCACCTGAATATTTCCTCCGAAAAACAAGCGCTAAGTGTCCATTTTCAGTAATACTGGTACTGAGTCTGAACTTGGTCCATGTAAGGATATGTGATGTGGGCCCATTGTGTTTTTTTACCAGCTAAAAGGGGCAGTTACAGGTCATCTGCAGGATTATTTTTGCATTTAAATTCGGTGGAGGAAAAACACTCCTATAGATCACTGACAGGAGCACTTACAGAGCTTTTACATACATTTCCAGGGATGGTGAGAGTGAAACAACTGCATCTCAGCTACTGTTCCTGAAAAATTGTTTTTAAGATTTATTTTACAGTGTAGTGTATAGGGTTCAGGGTTCACCTGCACATTTGCGGTATTAAAGGAAAAGTCCCTGTAATTGAATTAGAGCATTCAGCAAGCAAGCATTATTTATGCAGCGCATTTCATTCCAGGTGGTATCGCAATGTGCTGAACAGAGCGTGAGCTACCGTGGAAGAGGCAGCCACAAAACCTTTTGTGGATAATGTAAAGATGAAATATGAGAAAAAATGTGATAAACACAGATAATTCATGGGAGTTATGAAACAAATAAGAGTGATAAATAATAAAAAGTAAGAATACAACAAGATCAAATATGTCAATCAGGGATGTTAAAACTTGCAATATGTGGAAAAAGCCTTAACTAATGTAGTAAAAGTGGTATTCAGTAAATGCCCTTTGAGTAAGGTTGTACCAGTGCTCAAAGGATATGCCGTTGGCCAAAAGGGTAAATAAAGGACAAAAAAATAGTTTTTCAGTCATTCCATCTCAGTCAGTCCTGAATGACAGGTCGTATTTAGCATGAATCACCCGCTCAGATTAATAAATCACTTGAATCCCGGCAATATGTCTTTCTTATTTGATTTTTTTCTCCGTATATTGTTCCTGATCTAATCTATTTTCTCACATAAAAAAGATAATCGTAAAGAGGAAGCCTGGTATCAATCACCCGTCTGCAGTTATGCCAGGTTGCTAAGGGCATCCAAATGACACTGAGGCATGCTGGGACTTGTATGCTCTGTTGCTGCTGTGAGTGGTTAAGCCCTGTTGGTCAGGGTTAACTTCTAGACGCCCCGATGACGAATGACAGTTATCTATTTTTACGGCTTGATATAGATCCATCAGCTTCCTCCGGAGAGTCCTGCTCAGCGTCTCGCTGCCCTTTTGGAGGAGATTTTCCAGGTCACCAAGCCAAGGTGAAAAACAAAACCATGCACATGAGTGCGCACACATAATGGAGAAAACGCACACTGACAGACGTGCACATAGACATGCACGCCTGCGGACGAACTGTGTCACACACATCTCCCCCTCCTTTCCACTGGACATATGGAAATGTCAGCGCCTCCCAAGAGATGTTCGCTAATGTCAGGACATGTGGCTGGCATGGACCCGGGCCACACGAACACTCGGTCCAGCTGTGTCGGGGACTGCCGGCCAACCCCTGTACCCCCCCTCATGTACCTCCCTCTGCCTCCCCACCCAGGAGGGAAACTAATTGTGAGCGTTATTGATTGCCACGGCAGATCTGCGCTGTCCAGCGGGTAAATAAGATGGATGGAGTTGTCAGGTTGTCATCAGGCAAGGTTTTTTGACAGCATGCCTCAGGGCGTGTACAACACAGTCCAGGTTAAGTGAGGCATACACTGAGCAGTGAGGCGGTGCAGCGGTGCAGCTTTGACTTTGGACAGAAACACAGGGAATGAAAGGCGTCCTACTTTGCGAAACAACTTGCACGGATAATTTACAAATTGTAATACAAAGAACGTATTACCGATGAGAATCACGTTTTAAAGGGTCACTACGCATCACAATAACACACCTTTCTGACTTTACTCTCGTGTATTTGCAGATTTTTTTTAGGTATCCTTCTCAAATTTCTGTCTTCATCCGATACAGTCCAGGCAAATTAAGTTCAACCTCTACTACCTATAGTTCTTTAAAAATGCTTTGAGAACTGATAATGATTCTCAAGGCATTTTTAAACGACAACATGCCTTTTGTAGAAACGATCTCCTTGTAGCTCTGGGGCCCATTTTACAAAAGTGCGCTGCTTAAACATGACTTTGACCAAATAATTGCCGCTTGCTAATGGCAGAGACATTTGTGAGTTCTACTGAGCTCTCGTCTGGTTTGTATACGGGTTGCAAGTACGTTGATACTATTTAGTGGAATGTGTCAGTATTATTTCTTCTGTAAAAAGCATTTTCAGTGACAAATGTATACAGCTGAAGTCCAGCTGAAGGACCCAAGGGCAGTTAATTACACAAAATAAGATAATCACGGAAACATTTCAATTTAACCCGGCCCAACTCAGCCTGACTTTGGACAATATTCCACCAACACCAACACACCAACACCAACACACCACCACCACCAACACACCACCACCAACAACAACAACACCAACACCACCAACACCAACACCACCAACAACAACAACAACACCAACACCACCAACACCAACACCAACACACCAACACCAACACACCACCAACACCAACACACCACCACCACCAACACCAACACCACCAACACCAACACACCACCACCACCACCACCACACCCCCAGAGACACTCCAATGAACCAATGTGAGGCATATGAAGGGGGAATGCAAACTTTAAAACTCAAAAACACTTTGTTTTGTCACTTTTAATTAGCAAAAGTATTTTCAGAGCATGATATAATATTAGACAAATGACATGTTTTAAATAATTTCCACGTATGACTTCATGAAACTTTTACACTCACTGTTTTTCCCTGCGTAGTGTTTTTGCTACAAGCCAGCACAGTTTGACCTTTAATCCTTCCCATTGTAACACATGTAAAATCACATTCCTACAGTGGCAACACACACATTACTGTGAAAAGCTGTGCATTAATATGCACCCAGAAATATTTGTGTGTTATATTTTCCTCCCATGATTTACATTTTCATGACCTTTTTCCATCTGAAGCAGCAGAGACAAACCTTTCTGCTGTTACCTCTGCTGCTGAAAAAACAGTAAGGACATACTATTCAGATGCGTGACCATGAATTTCTCAGTTTTGCTACACTGATGAATCACGCTGGCCGTGGCTCCCCACCTTATACATTCTAGTGTTACATTTCAGCGGTATGTAATTGCCTTAAATTATGCACTTGAGAGCTTAAACCCTCAACAATTGGATCCATAGAGCTACTTACACCATGTACACTTTATGAGCCGCTGCACGGATCAATACTTACATCCCTGACCAGACTCTCCCTGTGCATAGGCCTTTCACTGCTTTATTAGGATTCATAAGACCCCTACAGAGGCAGAGGGGGAAACTGAATATGAAGCAGGGCCGACAGTCTCCCTCGCGCCTCCTCTCTCCTCACCAGACTTTCCAGCGTGTGTGCAAAGTAAACAGTGCTCTGGGCGAGGATTGCTTTCTAAATGCTGTTGAGGATTTGAGTGATTATAAAGAAAATGAATATAGAGGAACCAGAGATTAACCGGAGCCTTAAGTGACCCCTCCGCTATTGCGAGCGTCCCCCCGCCACAATGCAGCTTTCACGATGAATTTAAATGATTCGGGTGGACGATTTGCATTTTGAGTAATGAGGTGAAGAGGGATCCAGTTCTATATAACACAATCGAGAGGCAACAATTAATGTCCGGCCGCGTGTGGAGAGCCCCCTTCAAAAGTTTCAATTTTGTGACTCACATACTGATGGCAGAGAGGAATAAATAATGACAACTATCTGCCCTACAAGTAATGCGGTTGCTGCTTTTCTGACCTCAATTCTCTGTTACCAAACCAGTCATTTTCCGATAACACATCTCCTTTTTATTTATTTTTTTATCCAGTATTTATTCTGGCAATACTCTGCCTCACATTTGCTGCACTACAGCTGCAGTGGTTTGCTGCTGCTCACTTAGTATCAGCTATGTCTGCGCCTTGCTCAAAGGCACCTCAGCTGGTATTGTTGTGTCGATATACAGTGAGGCGTCATGGGAAATCTAAGTGTTTTTAAGCCAACAGAGCACCAGTTGTTTCACATTCAGCTGGTAAAGCCCTCTAGTGCCCGTGGTGACCAACTGAACATATTTCCGCATAGAAACCATCAACTTTTGGTGCAGATCTGGATAAAGAGAAGGATCCTTGAATCATTTTGCCCCTTTTCTTCAACATTGTCAGATGTGGCGCTTTTTCGACACGTTTGTTGATTTCTGTGGGAATAACACACTGATCTCGATGAAAAGAAAATCAAGTGTATTCAGATTGCTGGTATGCGTGAGTTCAGAAGGGGACTGTTGGGCCTTGGCAGAGGTATGCGCTCCGCTGTTTGCAGTTTTCTCATGGGAAAAGCTAATATGTGCGCTCCATTTAAAAACTGACAGCATGCCATGAAATCAAAGTGATAGGCCATGATCGTTGGCACCCCATACCGCGGACGCTGACATGCTAATGACTCCCACATGGTGCTCATGTGCACATCATGTGTGCTGCTCATCTCCCATCTCCAACTTCAGAAGCAGAAATGAGTGAGTCTGTTTCCTGTGGAGAGTTTCCTCTGTCCTGTCAGGTTTCAGTCCAGCTGTTAGTTCTGCTGCCTAAACATGCCACAATATATCTGCTGCAGGGACACAGCTGTTTCTACACACCTCACCTGTTGATTTTGAATGGTTATAGTGAGCGCTTCATTTGATAAATGTCAACAAATAGCTACATTTTTATCAGTGTTTAGTTGTGAATATGATAACAAGTATGATATTTAGCTTCTTCTGCCACCTATGCTAGAAGACAAGCCCATTTTGGAGGTTAAAAACACTACTGTTGGATCTTGTCCTCAGATTCTGACTTGGACATTGCATCTTGCAGTCTTCATGGGCCTTTGTGTAGTTTTTTTTTTAGCTCATAGCAAGAGGGGAGTTTCTGCCTTCGTCTCTGTAATGCTGCATTGGCTTGCAGGTGTCTGTCAGCTCTGACTGGTAAACACTCTCGGTCCTGCAAGAAGAAGGCGTTGTGAGTCACAGTGATCGACGGTAATGGAAAGGCTGGAAGAGGGCAGGCGTTCTAGGGTGGAGGCAGACGAGAGGCAGCTGTAGACACTCGGCCTAGTTCGTCATCTTGAAAATGCAACACAAAAAAAAAAGACGGAGACGTATTTACATGTTGAACTTCTCCTCCCCACCGGCTCCTATTTCCTTCAAGAGGGTCCCACATTGCCTCGCTCCGCACGACGGCAGCCCATTCGCAGCAGAATGCTTCATTCTGCTTCAACTATCATTGGTGGTGTGACAAAAGAATTGAAAGTCAACAGATTATGTTTACTTCCAGAACAGAGCTTATCAAAGCGTCATTAGGCCGCTGTGATGCTCCCCTTTTATATTTGCGGCTAATGATCCGTGTAATATCTGTCCTTTCCCCCCGGATGTGCTGTTTTCCATCAAGGCAAGGCTATTCGGAATACTGTGAGTGTGTCATGTGTGTGTGTGTGTGTGTGTGTGTGTGTGTGTGTGTGTGATCTATTTTTCAAACGATATGAATAACCCTTTCTTACAGCTATACAATATTGGGACGCAAGGACACTATCTCTCTCAGAGCAAAAAATCCTCACAGGTTTGAATACATTTTTACTTTTTTTTGTGGACATGTGGCAAAGGGCCGTGAAAGAACTCTTCTGATGTCGAAGTGAAGCAGTCAAGTGGATACATAGTCTTTCTGTAACTTCAAGGTGAAAGCGATGGTGCCGCATTCATGTTTTAAATTTGTATCTATGATGTGCTGGAGATTCTAATGAAAGGGAAGGAGGCAGGTTAGAAGCTGTTTTATCCTCGCCACAACGGGGATGTTAACTTTATAAAAGTCGTCTGCAATCGAGAAAGGTCTTTTCTCAAATTGAGATTGCCCCCTCAGCCGCCAGCTTTTGAAAATTGTTCCGAACGCACTCAGAGTTTCTTCTGTCAAACACGCAAGGTGTTTTCTACTTTGTGTCTGAAGCGGTAATGGCAGGTTGAAAATGAATCATTTAAAAAGGGGCAGCTCATCCCAAAAATCAAGAAAACATATTTTTGCTCTTACCTTACCTAGCGCTGTATATCCATCTAGATTGAGACCGAAAGGCTGTCCGAGTTCAGGAGGTATCTGTTGTAAAAATGTCTGCCATCTCTCAGAACTAGATGCTACTTGACTTTTGTTGCTCAAAGCGCAACAAACTATATTTTAAAAACTCCACAGAAAAGTCTACTTCAAGGAATCTTGACCCAGTAACTCAAGACAAAAGAGGCTAGCTAACTAAGCTAACTAACTAACTAGCTAAAGTTGCATTTCAGTCGATGTGGACGGCATTAATATTTGCATTCTGCACTGTTCCTGCAAGGTCGGTGGATTAACTTCAGTAACCGGGTCGCGATTCCTGAAAAGAGACACGACTTTTCTTGCTTCGAGCACCACAAGCCGAGTGCTATCTAGTTCCACTATACTCAAGAGAAGGCAGACATCTTTACGGCCGATTGCTCCGACACGATCTAGCCGGATAAAGCACTGCAGGTAAGAGGAGAAACATAAAACTATCCCTTAAAAGCCGTTTTAATTTGTGTATTAACAAACCACGTCAAACAAAGTCAGTGCACCTATGAACTGATGTATCCACAGAGGATTACCGCTCGACTCTGCAGCTCACCTGAGAGCCTTTTAGCGTCTTTCGGCTCACTGTTTCGGTCGCTACAGCCTGCAACTTTTCTATTTAGCTTTGCTCTCACTGCTCTCACCAGTGAGGAGGCACGGTGTAGCAGGGCAGCTGTTTTAATGGAAAAAGCTCGAAACGACTGTGCACCAGCTCCCCAGCACCACACAAGCAAACACGCCGAGCACCACGGCTGGTAAACACAGCGGAGAATTCAGCAGTGGAAGAACTGGATATCTGCTGCAATCAAAAAGGTTGAAATACATGCTATTTTTGCAACTCTTCGCAAATTTGCCACATCAGCCTTAAAAGGTGATCATATATATTTGCAGCTTGGTTTCACGTTCCCCCGAGTGGCCAACAAATCAGTTACTGCAGACATGCTATGTGTCACTCAGACTACGTATTCATACATAGCCTCATGTTTTTTTCACTCTCATCAGGCATATCAGCCAATAAAATGTATATACACAACAGAACTGTCCAAAAAACGGCAGAATGTTTCCTTTTTTTGGTCGGTCAAACGTATTGTTCCTCCAGATTGGTGTAAACATTTGTTTTCAGGGACATTTGCACATTTTACATTCTTGAACAATCAACCTGCCTAACTTTCCCTCACGACTCTGGCATTAATTGTGTTAAGGGGTGTAAAAAAGTTCCACATCTTTCCATCGTTTATCTTTCTTTTTGATACTTCTAAACTCGTGCTAGGTTTGACCTCTCATCCAGACTGACCTTGACACACTTCTCTGCCCGTCGGTTGGTGTCGATGCCGCGCGGCGGTCTCACATACGAGGGTGGATTAACAGCACGGCAGGCTGTACATATGGCAGAGATCAGACAATTAACCTGCTAGTGATTGGCCCTGCCATTAGGGTGCAGTAATTAGAGCTAAGCGGCCCTGAGACCAGCGCGGGGTAATAGGAAAGCTCACTGCGGGGGAAGAGTCAGACTCTCGACGTCTGTGCCAGTCTGTGTGACCTCGGGCTTCACTCATCTTGACACTCTTTAAGCTCCGTAACAATGTCGTTTGATGCTCATGATTTCATTTACTCTGTGTTTTAATCAGACCAAAGAACCGCTGAACCTCTCTTCACGTCTGCAGCCTCTTAATATCTCACCATGCTGCTTAAATCGACATGTAAATACTGAATAAAACATATGTTTTCACAAACAGTCGTTGCATGCATATGCATGTTTTGCACCTTTTTTCGCTCTGTATGAGCATCTGCCCCCATACCTGGTTTGTCTGCAGGAATCTATCTTCCCTCGCAGGGTGACAAAGCGTTCCCGCGCTGATGTTACGAAGACAAATCCATCCTGCTTTCCCGCTGCGTGTGATTCTTCATCCGATTCGGGTATCGATCCTTTCCGGTGGGGGCTACAAGTGTAGCTGTTTTGTTTGAAGGTGCTGCATTAGGAAGTCAGCCGGCGAGTTGTTTAATCTTATCTCACCTCTGGGAGTGTAATTGATAGAAGTGTGCTCTTAAAGTCAACACGGTAAAAAGATTCAGATCCATTCAGTGCTGCCTGAAGGCTGCACATGATCAGTGTGCCTCGGACCATGAGACGCACACAGGATACATATCACCCACTTAAAGTGAATATATGCAGCGTGTTTACTTCAACACATTCCAAGAAAATGTGCTTATCCATATGCCCCCGACTGGGCCCGTTAATATGTATAGAAACATTCATGCAAACCCAGTTCATATGATGTAATCGTTCACGTCGCTTATATTCCTCTTTAGAAAACAGATGGCTCCCGAGCCGCATTCAAAGCCGCTGTAAAACACACACCTCTGACTGAATTTCATCAGTATTACTGCGCCAAACAGAATTCAAAATGTCAGATTTTGTTGTTTATTTTGATTAACTGCGTGGGCGAAGCGTGGGTGAACGGTGCAAAGAGATGGACAGGATGGAGAGGGAGGAGGAGAAGAGAGGAGATGGAGCTGAAATTAATGAGGAAGATGCTGAAATGTTCTGGAAGAGTCAGGAACAGCAGCTAGAGATGTTAAACAGAGTATGTGGTGCGTTCGCTGTTTCTCAGAGCCGATGTGCCGAGGAGATCAGGATATTGACTTTAAAAGAAAATCTGCAAAACAGAGCTGAACCAGACACTCTGTTACTTTTAAAATCAGGAAAGTTGAACAGCGTTGTTTTAGCCTTTACGTTGGCCCACTTACGTAACAAAACTTAACTCGTACATGAACATTGTAGCTGCTCCTACTTCTTCCTTAGCGACGGTCATTTGCTGTTGTATCCCAACGTCTTGTCAGCTTGAAGTTGCCAGGTGAGGAGCCTCTTTTCTTCTCTCCTTGAGGGTATGTTGTTCCTACTTTAGAGAGGGGTGGTTGGTTTGTCCAGAGGCTTCCAGAGAGTCCTAGCCTTCACCACATGAAGTCATCAGCCTTCAAACTGAAGCACTTTTCTCTCAGTACAAAGTTCTCCATCTTGTTTTGGTAGGGGATGGTACGCCAAACCCTCCTCCTTTCTCATCTGGGCTTGGGACTGACCAGGACGGTGTTCTAGCCAATCCTGGTGTTCGTTCATAGATTCCCAGTTTAACATCAGCAACAATGTGTTGCAAAATGTCAGGAAAGGAAACATTTTACCCCCATGTTCCTTAAGAAAAAGTAAAAACATCAAACCGTACACCTTCTGAATTCAAATTTCCCCCTTTTACCAAAGTACGACAGGCTTAAGTGCCGTGTTAACTCATCATAAAACACTTCAATCAATCTTAATTTGTCTTTTCACAACCACCTGTGGTTCGGTAGAAGTAAATCCAGGACTTGCATTGTGCCAAACAACGCCCCCTAGCATTTCTAAAATCTGTGTAAACCACAACCTCTTTTGGCTGATAGCTTTACTTTGTTATAGGCCTATATTACATTTATTATTATACCATTTATTGTTTTTAATGATGATAACAAGTCTTCACCCACGTGTCAAAGGAGCAACGGAAAACTCGCCCCCCCCCTCGGCGTTTCCAGCTGTTGTTATTGTCTGTGCGCCGCTGGGGTCCAGGCATCTGGATAGTTTTTAACACAGGACAAAACGTGATTTAGTCTGTAATAGACATGTGAAAGTAGACAGTTAAGCTTTCTTTTCCTGCGAGATAACAAAATTATACGGTGGAAGCGATGTTTATGGGGAACCAATCTTGACACGGATGGTTTAATTATTCCATCGCCGTTACATTGTGCAACTAACATTTACTTCACAATGACAAACTGTGTTGCCAGTTCAATCAACAAACTGTACACTTTCTATCAGTGAACGCTCGTCACTCGTGGAAATGAAAGAAATACTTGGCATTTCTGATATTTCCCCGAAGACTCTTTTCTGCCTTTTAACAATAAGAATAATTACTAACAATGCATTAAAAGAACTCACTGACACTATAATAATCCTGACTACAAAAAGGAACGGCGTGATGTGATTCGAAAGCTCTTGCAGTCAAGGGAAGTGAATAAAAAGACGTTGTTGTGATCGCCGAGCGCTGCAGCTGGTGACGGTTGTATGCGCTCCTGAATCAGTCCCAACATGTGTTTAGCAATTATTTTTTTGTGTGTTATCTTTAGCACTAATTATTTGCCACAAGATAATCCACAGTCTGCTTTTTATTGTGCTGTAGAGTTAATCCTTATCCCTATTATCAGTCCATTAGCGGTGTCCTGAATTTTGCCCCATTTAGAAAAAATGGATCCAAAACGCAGATTTAAACGATCCAGATGCAGCTCCTATAACGAGAGGTCACCCCTGCGACCTTTCAGCGGGATGTGTTCCAACTGAGCAGCCCATAAATACTCAGGTGAGGGAGTTTTTTATCGTAGCAGCTGGAGCCTGAAAGAACCGACTGATTGTGTTTGGTACCGCGACGATATTGTGCTGCCAAACGGGATGTAAGGTCACTTTGGACCACCGG
This sequence comes from Lagodon rhomboides, assembly GCA_039737535.1. Lineage (NCBI taxonomy): Eukaryota > Metazoa > Chordata > Actinopteri > Spariformes > Sparidae > Lagodon > Lagodon rhomboides. The sequence goes on from CM077795.1 coordinate 25,729,230, forward strand.
ATATCAAGTGGTTGGGGGAGTTTCTCATGGAAGAGGAGGGAGTGCTTATAGGGACACCAGCTGAGCTTAGGTGGGCACCATCTCGTCTCATTGGCGCAGAGGAAATGATGCGATGCCTCCCATCCCAAGGTCATCCCATGCTACAGTGATTCCCACAAACAGTTTCCAGCGTCAGAAATGCCCCTCTTTGTGGAGAGCCGGAGGGCTGGATGATTTCAGAGCCAAGCGGCGGCCATCTCCGGGGCTGTAATTCCATCATTTCGTGGTTGAAGGAAGTCATCTGTGGTAATATGTTCGGATGCTGGAAAAATCACTCATCGCGATTTTAAATTACTTTCTAGGTAAATTACTTTCTCCCTGAACTCCTGTGTGTACCTGTGTGTTGCTGTTTAATCATTGTCTACAGGTGCACTCCCAACAGCATTACGCTCCAGACTTTCCCTTCGGTCGCATGTCTCCTTCAACTAATCGATAAGGTCAAGAAGTCACGCTCATTGGAATTCACCTAAAGTGCTCATAGCCTAAAAGCAGAACCTGTCCTTCGTCTACTGTCCATTAATTCAGTTCAAACCTGCAGGCTAGAATTTCTCTGAATACGGATTAACTTCACCACCATCGCAGTTGACTTTCCAACATGAAAGTCACTTCGTATACGTAAAGTAAAAATCAGACACGGTTTTATTCGTTTCATTTAAAATGTATGTTTGCCAATTTTATCCAAGGTTTAGCATTTTTTTAAATGAAAGTCACTATCTACCAAACATGTATCCTGCCGGTCGGCACGTCCTTCAACACTAGTGCTGCGTCTTTATGTTCGTCTATGGCCGATCATGAGCCAGTCGGGGACGCGTTTCATCAAACTGACCAGGAAGGCAGTCACAGATTATTGATTGTAATCGAAAACTTAAAAAAAATGCATAAAATCAAAGTATGAATGCACGCAGGACACAGTCTAGATCCAATCATTGAATAATCCCCGGAGGTAGTCGGCGATGCATTCGGGCCGATTTAACAACAAAGAGCAGAGCGATCCGTGTCCAATCAACATATAGGAGCGACGTAAACACAGAGCTTCCTTTGAGGATCTAACGGGGAATCTCACACCTCTAACAGACGGCGCGCTGCCCGGGTTAGCGGGCTGCCGGCAGATGGGGAACAAGCGAGACGAGGTGTTTACTGTCAATTTTAAAGGATGTAAATATTATGAGGACGTAACGTGCGTGACGGTCGAGGGAATGAGAAATCAGATTTTCAGCGCGCACGCGGAGGTGCATTTCAATGTGAGCTGTGGAGAGACGGAGCTTCAGTAAACCTGTCCACAAGTCAGATCTGCTCTCTTTATATCTCTATTGTAACATCAGAGAAGCTGCAAATCCCCTCTGTTTTCTAACAACTGTTTTCTTGCATCCTAACAATTTCATTATACCGCTCACAGTTTCCTCCGTCACCAGCATGGATATTAATTCATTTTACCAGGAAGCTGACGGATGATATATAATCGCTCCATTCTAAATATAACAACACAAAATATATATTGCTCAGTTAAAGCGGAGGTTTTCAGACTGCGGAGTGCGTCTCTGCAGGGGGTGCTGCAGGGCCGGAGGGCGAGTGCGGAGGCAGAGGCGTGAGGCGAAGGCGCTGTGTAAGGTGAACGGGTCGACGGCGTTGTTTTAAAAACAACAGGAAGTTAGTCATTGCACTTTGGCCCATTGATCTGGCCAGCGGGAGTCGAGCCGAGCAGCCACAGCTCATTGAGGCAATTAAGGTGGGTTACTGTTCAGCCCCCCAGGGACCTGACTGCTGCAATTTGTATCAAAACTCAAGCTCATTTTCTTCTTCAGCTCAGGCAGATCTGAACACAGACATGATATACACATCATTTTTATTTATTTTTCTTATTTTTCATTTCAGAGAAATCAGATCATACAGCCTCCATCTTGGTGCAGAATGACATACAATCAGTATACTTTTTGCTTTATTGCTATTTATACCATGTTTACACTTCTTGCCATTGCACGGACAACAAATAAACACTGACTGACTTTAGTCTTTGTAATCATATTAATGTCTCATGTCCATATATGAACAGATGGAGATACATATGCACCGTATCCCTGCTGTTCTATACCTATTCCCCTTATACTTTCTTGCTTCACTATCTAATTTTTTTAACTTATTATGGTATTATTATTTATTTTGTATTATTTCTTATACACATTGTATTTACTAATTACTATTTACCATTTCTGTAGTCTCTCAGATAAAGAATTTCAGTGTTCTTGAGTGAAAATATAACATCTTGAATCATGAACATACGCGCTATTTTGGCCTACTGTCCAAGTACCGGTACTCATTAGAATTCATATCATTACAGTTGTTATCACGTTAAAACTCACATACTTTGTTACAGGCCAGCTTGATGGGTAACAGAATACATGTGACAGGATTATTTAATTGGGATTAAAAGATAAAGTACCTGTTTTCCAGTAAAGTTACAGAAAAAAAAAGATGATTACTGACGGGATAACTGTTTTAGTAATAAAGATGCTATACGTGTCTGTAACCATGCAGATGAGCGCACGTGGCGACACTTCATGGGTCTGACACAGCGTCACTCTGGTCACGTGTGAAACCGAATGCACAGGTGTGTATTCTGACAGGACACACACTCGATATTAGGATTAAACAGCCGTAATCTGACCCACATTCCTTTTCTCCAGTCTTTGGTTTGGTACTGAGGTAATCCAAAGGTAATGGAAAATAAGTTGCATTACTTTAATATCAGGGTACTTGGATTAATCAAAGCATACACTGAGAAACGTTTTGAGCTTTAACACTAATGAATTAATTGATTACTTCAAGTTAATCGACCACTATTTTAATACTTGATCCATCGACTCGAGCTCCTTTCAAGGAAAAAACGTTCAAAATGCTCCGATTCCAGCTTCTCACATATTATTTCGGATGTTTTTTACGGACAAAATGTCCTTAAATCTGCTTGGAAATCACAGATTCTGAGATGATCATCTTTTTAGGTCGTTCTTAAAAGATTCGATCCGATTCGTTCTGTCACATAATCTAATTCAGTGTTTCATGACGAGGTCCACGGCAGGGTAAGGCTAACCTTCTGCATGTTACGTACATTCCAGCGTTTGTTTCATTTTCTCTCCTCTGTTCTCGTCTCTCATCTTCTCCGTCTGCTAGAAAAGCAATAATGCACCTGTTCTCTGAAGGACGACCTCTGCTGCGCTCTCTCTTCACTGTTTATTCCTTTATTTAGCCCTTAAACTTTTCATGGAAAACGGGTGAGAAACAAACCTTCTCCCTCTCTTCCTGCCTTTGCCGTTCCCCTCCTTCTCATTTTGTTCTTTTGTCTCCCTTCCCTCCAGCCGCCACCCCTCCTCCTTCCCCCCACCGGAGGTCATGAACGGTGGTTTTGTTATCTTCTCCTCTCTCATCCCCTGTGTGTCAATGTTTACTGCCAGCTGAAAAAAAAACAGCTCCCTGTGGATCAGTGTCTCACTGGTGATGCTTTACCTGTTGGACTTGTCTCGGGTTCCTATTACCTCAAAGAGCGGCCGCAGAGATTTATGTCGAGTCTGCAGCTGACACAGGTTTAGAGCCGTATCGAGAGAGCCAGCTGGCTGCTTTACTCCGCAAATAAACCCGACTACTGGAGGGAGGGGTGGCGATCGGAGTGGAAGAGGTGGGAGAACTGGCACGTGAACGCCTTCCCGCGCTCTACGCCGTCTCGTCATCTATCACAAGTTAACGACTTTAGTTTTAATGTTATTGCCTTCTGGAGATGAGAGTTTCCTCTCTCGCTCAGGTTATCCATCAGCGAGTGACATTGATTGCTGTCATATAATTTTGTATAAAGCAATCATGATTCATGACCGTCTTAAAGAGAGATTGGTGTGAGTGGTCTTTTTTTTTTTTCTTTCAACAAACACTGTCTAAACAGCAATTAGATCCATTCTCTGCTCATCAGTGGGACGTTTGTTGGAACGGAAGGTTTGAATATGTGCACGTGGGCCAAGTTTAAAAATGTTTTGCAGAATATCAGCCAAGGCTTAATATTAATCATCAGAAGGAGATTTTGTGTTTCCTCATGCAGGGCAACACTGCAACGGTGTAAGAGTAGTAAAACACCAAGGAAAATATATGGCTAAAGAGCATTTATCAAGCGTTCTCTACATTATTGATGAGCACTCCTTTGATTTTTTTGTTATAGTTTATTCGTTTAGAACATTTTGATTGTGCAGAAAGCACATTTTTGCTGAACATATTGATCCGTAACTGTCTTCTTTCACCCATAAAATGTCCCTGTGTCCTTTCTCTGTGAATATCAGTGTATATGACCTCCGTTTTATATAATAAAACAGCGATTCTACAGAGGTTTGAACACATGTGCATATTTTCATTGTCAAGTTATTTCTATATAAACCTGCAAATAGATATTACTGCAGCAGAAAGGGTTAAAAACAGGGAGACCTGCCCAGCACCAAACAAATCAAAGAAAACAACTAGCTTTAGAAATCACCGAACACCTAGGAGTTAAAACGTCAGATTGATTTTTCTCAGGCGTCGGCGAAAGTGAACGTGTCAGACAGAAACATTAACTCCAAGAGAAGTGAGTGATCACGTTGCTCTGTGTGTGTTGGGAGTGTGACCTGTAACTAACTTTGGATCATGTGTAATGGCAGCGGTCGAAGTCGATCCAGGAGGAAGTGGGTGTGCGTGTCTTGCTGTCACGATTTGAACATTTAAGCTGCGGAGGTTCCGTTAAAATAGCAGCTTCAGTTATCTAATCCTACTTATAGCTGCTCGAGCTGACAGAAGCGTTGGAGACAAAAGACATCGCAACTGTTAAAGTGCGATCTCAAATGAAGGGCGACCCTGAGAGCTCAACGCAGTGCGAATTAAGAAATGTTCGGCCTTGCTGTCGTCGGATCTGCCTCTCGCTGCGGAGTGAAAGAGTCTCTCACTCTTTCTCTCGTCAAATCGGTGAAGACCTTTTCTTTATATGCTTGTTTTTTGTGTTGCTGCAGCGAGCCGAGCTCTCAAGGCCGCCGCACAAATGACCTTAATAGAGAAACGCGAGGTAAAGTCACTTAATTATCTCTCATTTTGGCGATACGTTGAGGAAAAGCGGAATCCAGGAGGTGTTCAGCTCCCCTCACGATCTACCGCACCTTCTCGGATATATGATTGCATGTGCACGTTATCTTTTTTTTCTCCCAAAAGAAATGTTCCCTCACATTTTCCTTCCCTGTATCTCTGAGGACTATGTGAGAGTAATAACACGTATTTTTATCACTGCCTCCACAAAATGTGCCCGGATTTCAGTCCTGGTTACAAAAGAGCGTTTTCCTCCCGCATTTTGTCACACTCGCAGGTCGCTACCTTTTTTTTTTATATACAACACAGCGCACAGCCTCCTGCAGCACATGGAATAAAGCTATAACACAGCACAGAGCCGAGGGCAGGACGGGTGGGAGAGAAACCTCTCACACAGGCTTTTGTCCAATCTCCAATAAAGCCTGAATTACCTGTGTTAGATTTAAAGACCTGTCTCGCCTCTGTTGCCCTCTGCTCCTCTTTTACTCAGGAGAGAAGTGAGACATGTGGCTGAAATACAGGCGCCGCTCACTCCGTCTGTGTGTTATAAACCCCGCACCACCCCCACCACCACCACCGCTCTTCATGGGATTGTTCACCTCCAGTGATGGAGAAAGACACAATGCATGGATGGCTTCTCGTCTGTCTCTCCGCTGTGAATACACCGCAGTCCATTACTGCCTGAGACAGGGACGGAGGGCCGGTCGGCGGGCAGGCATGCGTGCCTGCAAAGATTTAAGTCTCGCCGTTTTCAACTGAAACCATTTTCTCCAGAAAATACCACAGTTATAAGAGGGAGGGAAATGATTTAAGCATCCGTAACAGAGAAGGTGTTCGTGACTTTCTTATGGTGATTAAAGGTAAACAGAAAAACAAGGAAGAAATGCAGCTAATGCCGATTACAGACAAAAAAAGATTCACTGGAAACATTTTATAATAACCGTCATAATAATTGTACATTTGTAGTTAATTATGCTTTACTTAACAGTCAAACAATGAAATGATTGATAAACCATTTGGAATTGTTTATTGTTAAAGTTGCAACTGATTTTTATAAATCCTGATCAACTGCTTAATCTTTAACAGTTAGTTAACTGAATTATTTTCTATTTATTAGTTATGATTGTTAGAAAGTGTTACCGGTTTCCTATTTGCAGCACTGCTTTGGAGTACTATTTAAATCTAATTTTACCTGTTTACTTATTCAACTTGCATTTTCACCCTTTTTATTATATCAAAACGTATATTTAAATGAAAAATATACCCCTGATTAAGCATTTATATAGACTATTTAAACATTTAGTTTACCATTAATATTGATGTGTATCAATATTGTAAAGTTATTGTACTGTACGCAGGAGCAAGAATTCATCAAGTATAACTCCTCCTGCTGGCACATATAAGAGGAAACTGAAAATGAATGACAAACTCGAGACGGCAACATGTTCTGACCCATGTTCACACAGTAGTGATGACTCCATCATTACATGAGACATCACTCATCTTTCATTTTTATCTCATTTAACACCTTTAGTGGCACAACTGCATCTTTTTAGCTGTTTAACGCTAACATCAGAGACGGACAGGCTGACGACGATACCGGCTGCACTGGAGTGGAATAACTGGAACTGGATTACAGCGATCCACGACTTAAAACAAATGTGGGCCAAGTGTGGAAAGTGAGCGGCAAGTTGCCCGTTTCCTTCCTCCTACGTCCCTCGTTCTGGCCCACTTGCTCAGACGTTAACCGTCCTCAGACTCGGCCTTCGTTTTGATCTCACCTCCACGCCCGTTAAGTTTGTGACTGTGTCTTGCTTTACAACAGACAGACAGACAGACAGACAGACATATAAACACCTGGCCAAACACTGATAAATGCTTGTGTGGCGTCCCGCTACAGAAAGTGTCTCTAGGATCTCTATAGTAGCAACAAAAGAAATGTTCTCATAAGTTTCTAGTAATTGATGCAGTGCATAAATAGTGTTGTATTAAATCACTATTTATTTATCAAATAGTGCTTATGAATGCTAAATGTACTTTTTTTTTGTACAAATACTGAGCTGTGCTGTGCCGGTGCTGCGTGTCCAGCCGGGGCAGGTTCATACATCATCATACAGCGTTTTGAGTGTGAACATTGTATGTGTCCTGTGATCAAGGGATCTGTGCAGCTGTGATGTACGTCTGAAATCCTTTCAGGAGCAGAGGTGGACCTTCCACCCACAGGGAGCCAACGCAGCTGGTATCGATGTACAGGGTGTGTACTGTATACGGTGCGTGTGTGAGAAGAAAGTGTTGTCGGCCTTTGAGCCCGTCCGAGCGACAGAAGTCTGCCCGCCCGTGTCGGGAGGACGGGTCATTTTCAGAGAACGACCAATCACTGCTCTTTGATGAAACCCTTCCTTTTACAGCACAGTGGATAACACACTGACTGCACACCTGCTCCGTCTGTAATAGACTGACCATTTCAATACGAGGGAAAGTGCTGATCCTTTATTAAATTAACCTATTAAATGTGCTCCATTAATGAAGGGAGGGATATAAATGAGGCGGAGGGAAAGGCGATTAAAGAGGCGACTCTTCGGCGGAGAGGGAAGGGATTTTTTTTTAAAGATGGCGTGACTGTGCTTTTTTCACATTTGAGGGAATTTTTCTCTTTTTTTTATGAATTTAGTTTGAGGCTCAGAAGCTCAAGGACACTTTTGACAGGAGGCCCTGCCGCTGATGGATATGGAGGGTTAGATTTACTGATTGCTGCGGGGACTGAACGTGTCAACATAAACTTAATGGGAGGAACTGTTTAACTGCTCATCAATCTTTGGGAAAGATCCCTAAAATGCTGCACATAAAGTGTTTCCCGACATTATTGCTTATCAGAAGTCGGGGGGGAAACGAGCATCGTAAACAGTTTTGGGCTGTGCGGCCCTTCTTCAGCGGTTACTAAGGATGTATCATGGCGGGCAAGCGGCGAGCATGATAGATTAGAGGGGACGGATATTGTGACATTATGCCCAAACGTGATGGGTGAAAGCGCCGAAGGCCTTTTTTCGAGGCTCGTGCGCACAAGGATGGCAGAGCCGTGACTAACACGTAACCTTGTTCAAAAATTCAAGACGAGACGGGGAACACAAACAAGTACATGCGGAGAGGAGGACACAAGGGCGTCATGTACATATGCACAAACTCTCTTCCTCTTTCTATGTCACTCCCTCTTCCTCTTCTTCCTCTTCTTCTTCCTCTCCACCTCTCACGGAGGCCTGTCTTTGTTCCTGAAATAGCGACCGAGAACTGGCGCGACGGAAAAAAACAAGAAACAGACGGAGATGATGACATTGGACTTGTTTACTTGTACAGAATATTCCAGATAAAAGTGCGTATCTGTTCGGGTGATATTCAAAATGAGTTGTTTACGTGCGTCTTCCCGTCCTTATCACCAACAGCACGACGCATGACAAGATTATTCATCACCCAGAATACTGAAAAGGGAAAAAAAAAAAAGTACTTACACACATCACAACACCGTAGGCAGGACGAGCCGTACTGTGCCTCAGCGTCTTGTTTTAGATTTGCATATTCCATCTATGATATTTGGTATTTTCCTAAGTAATGTGGGATCTGACATTTACATCTGTTCATGGTAACATTTGCTCAGAAGTAGACAGAACTGACAGCCTGTCTTCTTATCTGGCATCTAGTTTGAGATAAAAAAAAAAAGGAAAAAAGAAATGTCATTCTGTTCAGAACAGCATGTTACCGCCGAAACACTGATTTTAACAGGTATCCAGCTATTCTTAAGTGAATAATTAAAGGGTGAATTCACCCCGAAATTAAAATGTTGTCATTATCTACTCATCCCCGCGCAGATGGAAAGACTTGTTTTTTTAAAACTTGAAAAAACTATGGTAAACACATAAAATAGCTCTCGCTGGCCGTCCAGTTTGTTCGGCAAACAGTTTAAGTGTGTAGTCACGTCAGTATTTGTGTGTTTTAGTCAGTTGTTTAGGAGAATGCTGCCAAGCTTTTTCCTCCTGTGAAGCTCCAAAATGTTAAGTGGGCTGCGAGACTTCACCCGACTTTCCATCGTCATTGAGATGAGCAGACAACGACTGAATTCTCATTTTTGGATGAACTGTTCGGAAAGCCCTGTTCAAGGAGTAAGATATTTTGAAAACTGCATTGCTTGTAAGATCGTGAAAATGAGCTGTATCCCACATTATAATAAGGATTTTAAGTCCACCCACACGACTCACCCTGTTATCATTCTTTTTAGTGTACAGAGTTTTCATTCCCAGTTTAAAATCCTCCCAGCTTCAACCTAGTTTACTGGTCTAATTTTAGTATGAAGTATTTTAATTGGAAATTCTGGGACCCGGTTTAACAAACAGCTGAAAGAGAAAGTGGAAGATAAAAGTAAGAATACTTCACTTTTGCTCCTTATTGCAAAATTAGGTAATTAAAGGAATTCTCATGGTTTAAAGAGAGGTCATTTAAGGATAGAGGGTAGATCTGCAGATGACTGAGGAGCTGTTCATTAAGTCATTATACAAAATGATGACTAAAACCTGTCTGAGGTAATGTGTTAAATTCTCCTTATGATTTCTCTGATGCACCTCAGCTAATAGCAGCAGAGATTCATTTCAGTCCCACTTTAATTTCCTTTTGTTTTACATTTCAATCAATTTATATTATTATAGCCAAGTGAATAAGAACATTTTATTCCACATGTTTATCACTGCTGGAGGTTAAGGACCAAGGATTTTAGAGAAATAATGTGAATAATCGTGAATCTTTGTCTTTATATGACTGTCAATAGAAATGTGGTCAATGATGTGATCACTACAGAGTGGTTTTCAGCTAATAAACGAGTTATCTTCTATCAAGTCAACTGTGGATTTGTGCAACAGATTGCCACAACGGTCACCATGGCTCCACGTTGCTCTTCGGCTAACTAAGCCATGACCTAATTAGCTTATGGTAGCTATCTACAGCCAAGGACAGCAAGCATAGAGCCGGATCTGCGGCAGGTAAACCAGCTATTATCACCCAAAACATGATCTTTCCCAAACCCAAACATGGTTGTTGTGCCTAAAAACCAACCCGACCATAAGTACAGCATCATCATCAGCATACAATTGAAAATTGAACCTTAAGAAATGTAAAGTCTGAACATATCTGTGATTTGCAGTAACATAAATTATCAACATTCATTCCAGCGTTTGTGTTGAGGAATTCAAAGCATTACACTTGTTATTATGTATCTGTTATTGTGTCTACTTTACACTTTTTAACCCTCAGTCCACCTCCAAATCCCAAGTCGGACCCGCTGTAATAAACCGTGTTTCAAGAATGACTAGTGTCTAATCCATCTCATTGATCTGACTTCCATAAAACACACCATTTATGCACAACAGAGGTGTTTGACCGTGGCACCACACCCAAGCCATCTAATTGGTCTTTTTCATTGGCTCTTGAAAATGATACAGAAATGACAAGTGAAAGCAGAATGGACGCTTTTCATTTTAGCATATTAATTAGACTGACGGAGTGACTGAACTCAATCCCTCTGTGCCAAGCTGGCTCTCAGTCGGCCATAATGACTAAGATTTACATCTACGGTATTGATCGGGCCCCAGCTTTGGCAGGGCCACCGGTCATTTATAATCCCTCCCTCCCTGCCTCCTCTCGCTGTCCCTCGCCCCTCTTGGTTAAATCATTTGTGTCTCCGCACAATCTGAGAGAAAGCAGGATTAAATAGTCGTACTGTAAATAGCACTGCAGTTTAAAGGGTTTTACTTGCGTATTTATAACAAAGACAGCATGAAGCAGCAGAACTGGGGGGAATATATGAGAGTAAAAAAACAAATAGTCTCATTGTGTGTAGGAGTGACAGAACAAAACATCCACATCCTTTATTCTTTTCTCAATCTGTAGTTTGATGTGTAAATCAGAGCGACAGTTACAGTCGAGAAAATCGTGTTTTAACAGACAATAAAAAAATACTTCTCCGAGGAACAGAATGCAATGCACTGAGCATCAGAGTCTTTGGAAAAACACTGGCCGCTATTATTCACACATTTAATCAAACTGTTTCTAACACCAATCCGTCTTTGTTGTGTCAAAGACTTCCTTAATTATCACCAGGCTTCTTGGATAAATCTGATGAAAAGCAGGGGAGCTAAAAGCTCCATGGCGGAGAGCAGAAAATGAACAAAGACCACATTTTTTGGTCAGTGATTTGGCTCTTTGTTGATGTTTCACAGATGATTTATGGACTCTATTATCATTTATCATAATTAACCGTCTATTTGTGCGTGCTTGCAAGACAGATGGATTCATATTTGGGTTTGTTCCTCTCTATGTTCTTCTGGCTGAGTTCTTCCAAAAGCCAACCCAATCGCCGAAATAAATATTAGTTGAGCAAGTTTTTACAAAACCAGAGAAAGTTAAAACTGGACGCTTCTTTATGTTGCAACTTTACACTCGTTTAGGTTGAATTTTCTATTTCTCTCATCACAATGCTGTGCTCATGCTCTGGTTAGGTTTCAGCACAAAAAGCACTTGGTTAGGGTTAGGAAAACATCATGATTTAGCTTGAAATACTTCTTTTGGTCGCATCAAAGATGGCTGTAAATGTCCCTAGGTCTCCTTCAAAACACCTGCTTCTTTTGCCACAGATATGGCTGGAGAAGGCCTGCCATCCCGGGAAAATAGCCGGTTCTGATCACCACAAAAATGGCTCGAAAATGTACCCAGGTGTCACTGGTGTGACTCAAACTGTGCTCGGTCATTTGGCAAGTTTGTAACCTTGTAATAACGCCAACACCATCCCCTCCACCTCCCGATGTGAAAGGTGGCGAATAAGCAGTTTAATGTGAACATGGCATGCCATGTTTGGTACAAAAGTCACCCTTTGATGTATCTGTGGTTTGCTAACATTATATCCTGGCAACTGGGCTGCAAAGCCACAATCATTTAAAGACAATGTCTTTCAAAATTCATATTCGTGTCTCACAAGTCAGAAGTAATGAGGGATTAAACCACAGCTGTTGCTGCAGTCTGCCTCTGTGGGTGAATGATCAGTTCAGTCTTTTATTTGTAGCCTCTGAAGGGAAAGTTCAGGGTTTTAATGTGTTAATATTTGTAACATCCAAGGGATTTATCATGAACCGGGTTTCAGTTCTCTAAAGCTTGCCAACGCCGAGGCCTGTATACGCTGCAGCTGGAGCACCTGGCTTTCAGCCTGATGTTGGCACCGATGTTCTGGCTTTGAGCTGACCCTGATCTCTGGCAGCTCCGGCAGTACAGTGAATAAGGTATTCTATTAACATTATATTAAACCTCATTATTTTACAAATGGAGGCTCAGCTCATGGTACCATTCGTCATCATTCGAATAAGGACCGAACATTGGAATTGAGACAAAAAATAGGTGACAGAATGTCTCTAAAGCATGCAAAACGGGTTGCCTGTCAGTTTGAGGATTAATTTTAGCATTTCATTGATTTCTTTGGAGGCTCTGCCTGCGCCGGCCTCTGGTTATCTGTCTGAACTTCTGATCCCTCATGAGCCTCCTGGGTCCGGCTGCCTCTTGGCCTTAATTTCAATCCTTGTTGCACTGTTGCCTCTTTATTCTGTTTGTTTTAGCCTGTGGCAGAGATTATTCATTCACTGTTCCATAACTCCTTCTCTGCATTCATCATTAGTTCAATTTTATTTTCCCCACTGACTCCTTTGCACAAGTCTCCGTGCAATGCGCAAATTTGTTATCTTAAGGCTTAAAAACCCTCCCATGGCCTCTCTCCTCCCTCATTACATGTTGCCATTATGAAAGCAGCACATTTAATAAGTGAAATAATTAAGAGATCACAGCTCGCAGTCGGCATCATGGAAAAGTCAGACGTGGTGAGTATTTTGTTGATCTGAACTAGTCAGCAGTGGGCCGTATGTTCTGGTCAGACCTCATTAGAACTGAGCTTGATCTGACACAAGCCAAAAGAAGTCACCGACTGACAGACTGCGAGGCCACAGTGACAGTCAGCTTTTCATCTGCTGCTCTAAAGAGCAAGACGCTCTCTGGCTGTGGGTTTACATGTCATGCTGTTTCAGTGAATAAAAAAAGGTCGGATCCAGCGGTACATGGGCTCCCATCAGTGGGGAGACGAAGCGATACAAAGTGCTCTTCTCGGATGGAAGGGAAAACTGAGAACACTTGAAAGTATAATGACATCTGCAGAGCTCACGCAGGTGTGCTCATACATTCTGAATGCTTTATTTTACTCCAACAGATCAATTCAAGAGGTGTGTAGATGAACACACCATGGTTACAAATAAGAACCACAGGTCCTGAATCCCACCCACAGAAAAACGTGTGTGGTCCAAGTGATATATCAATTCTGACATTCTGAACATTTTTAATTTTTTTTTTTGTATTCATTACCTGTGAAATGAAGTATATGTTCCTTTGAGACAGCATCTGGAAATCCATCAAGTCACTTCACTGTATTTTTAGCTGTTCTGGAGCTTTCAGTCATATCACACAATAAGTCCTCCAAGTTAACACCTGTTTGGGACATTCCACAGGTAAACAGGTTAACTGCTAACAGGTGATCGTGTGCGAAAGTGGGCTTCAGTCGTTCACAAGCTAGGGTCACCACTGTGTGAGACACATGGGCTCGGGAATACTTCTTAAAATGGTTGTCAGTAAACAAATTTCTTTCATGGTTTTAGTTGTGGTTTTGTCATTTCCTGTTTTATTTTGAAGTTTATTTTGAAGTATGTGTCCTGTTTTGCTTTACATTTCCTCCCTTTGTGTGGTTTCCCACCCTTTTTCAGTGCCTCCTGCTTTCTTTGTCAGTTTTTCTGTCCAGGGAAACATAATTGTGTAGGTTAAAATGACTCCTTTATGACTAGGCGAGCTTCAAAAATCATGGTTGCAATAATAAAACTTTCCTCAAAATCACAACGTTGAGGTCGTTTGGAAGTAAAGAAATGAGCAGCACTGAAATATGATATCTTGGTGATCCTGTCCACACCAACCTGCTCAATACGTGGCCATTGGTGGTCTACAAAACCAGCTTCACCTGACTTCCTCCTTTGCTTCTGCAGCCGATAAAGTTTATATATATCAAATCTAAATAAAATCTGCTTTGAACAAAAAACCCATCATCACACACACTGACACTGCACTTTAATCCCCCTGAACTTCCTCCCCATCACAATGTACCGTCTGTCTATTATTTGTGTTTTCATCCTCTGCCACGCTCTTCCCCTCGCTGTCTGGGATTATGATCTAACTTCCTTTCATGTGCCAATTTCCCTCGGGTAGACCGTCACTGTCTGGGAATTACGCTGCTAAATGACGGGAGCGCAGTCAGACGCCACTGGGACTCGTAATCTTAACGGTGACCCTGTTATAGCAGCTGTCCCACGAGAACCGTGGCACTTTTGTTTTTAAGTATATTACAATGGGAAATCCATTTTAGTAGTCAGTCACTGCTTTTTGCACCAAAAAATGGTGCGATGAGTCAAACATTTTTTTAATTATATTCCAGTAACCAATCCGAAAATAGCAATGAAGAAAAAGAATGAAATTGATTCCTGTGATGATGATGATGTCTGGGCGCCTGGGCATTTTCACTCAATCTGTCCAATTGGAGGCAATTAACGGGTAGTATAAAGTATAAGGGTTCTAAATTTGCACCCAATTCTTAATCTTAAAGAAAACCATTTCTTTTTATTTAACTGGTCGCAACATCTGAGGGAGATTCCATGCTTTCTGGCTTTAGATGGAGAGAAAGCAACCTTAAAAAAAACAACAACAACAACAACAAAGCGAGGGAAGATTAGATGTGAGGATTTAGAGCTTTTCTGGGTTAATGGGGGCTGTTCACACCCAAATGTCCAAACAGGATAATGTGCGTGAAATGTGATGTAAGAGTGTGTTTGCTGTGTGATGAAAGGAGAGATGGACTGTGCTTCGGATGCTGACATTGCTTTGAAAGATGGAATGAGCTGTTTTTTCCACAAAAAGATGGAAGCCTTTAACACTCTTGTATCTGCACACACGCACACAGATGACATATCTACTTTATTAAGACGTAAAACGCAATAAAAATACAGTAATTCACACTCATTGCATTCTTTCTCCCTGAAACAAAACCTTGTGAACAAATGTCAAACTTTAAAAGGCAGACTTTAGTCAGAACTTGTATCCAGATCATAGACTGCATAAAATATGGACGGAGCTTTTGCATTTGCAAAGTGAAGCCAATGTGGAAGTCCCTTAAAGGAGCAGTTCACCCAAGGATGAAAATGTGTTCATTAGCTACTCACCTCCATGCCAATGGAAAGTCAGGTGAACTTTTGTCGTCCAAAAACTATTTCTAAGGGGACTTGTTTGAATTGGAATTGATTCAAAAAAAACTTTGTTTACAGCCTTTTACAAGTAGAGTGCTTCACTGTAGCTTGCTAAGATCGAAGTGTTAACGCACACCCTGTCTGAAGTAAGTGCCCGAGCTCGACTGCATGTTGAGGGTGTAAATAAAGTCTTTTCAAATCAATTCGGGATCTTCACACTTCTGTAGACAAGATACATTTTCTTTTTTTCAGTTGTTTTTATATATTTTAAAACAAGTCCCTGGCAACCTTATTTGTTAAAATGATGCAACACTGTAAAGCTTCAAAAATGTTTTGTGGATTACAAAACTTCACCCAACTTTCCTGCGATGTGGGGGCGAGTAGATAAGATTCAAATTTTTGGATGAACTGCAACCAGCATTTTTTTTTTTATGGCCTCCACTGGTCTCACAAGGAAGACTAATTATATGTAAGCTTATGAGAAAATGACCTCTGGCACACAGTGCAAGAAAAGAGCTGAGGTGGTCATTAGCAGGCAAACAGAAATGGTCCATGATCGAAATAAATGCCTAGAAACAAAAAGGGACACACGATGGTGCGTCGTGACAGAGAAATCATAACCCACCTCTGATGACAACTGTTTGAGATTTGTCAGTGCAAAAGCTGCCCACATGATCTGAGCGTGAGTGTGTTAGTGGTGTGTATTCAGACTTGCAGGCTCACATTACTCTGAGAGCCTGTCAGAGCAGTGTAAGCTGTTTTAGGGATTATGTTATTGGGATTGGAAAGGGGCTGAACCTTTTTCACTGTTCCACTTTTTAAAACGGTGAAAGCCTTCTGAGCATTATTAATTTTTTCCTTTGTGAAGGAGAGGAGACTGTTCCCTTAACAGCACTGAGTTCATACAAATCACTTTTCCCATTAAACTGAGAGTGTATAAAGAATTCAAGATCAACTCCTTCCACTGCCTCAATATGTTAATGGTAAAGAAAAGAACGGGGACAGTTTCCTCTTGACAACTGTGGCAAACAGTGCACAGTTAAAATCAAAAGGTGAAGTAAAAAAAAAAGTCCACTGCAACAACAAAAAACATTAAAATTTCTCTCCCAAATAACTCCTACGGGAGTTTTGCTGATCTGATTACCTTTGGACAGTATCATAAGTCAGTGTCTTGCAATCATGATTGCAAGAAATAAAAATATTTTCTGATCTGACGCTGCTGCGGTCAAGGTTTGATTTTGTTTAGGCACGAAATGCTCGGTCAGGGTCGGGGAAATATTCTGGCTTGGGAGTAAGACAACGGTCATTGTTGTGGTTAAAGAGGCCAACACTGATTGACAGCAGGAAAGACAGCGACAGCAGCATGTCAAAGCTTAACGTCTCTCTGTCCCCCTGAAACAGTGTCACACTCTTTCTTTGTGTTGCAGGTAGAAATATGTATAATCCCTACAGCCAGCAGAGGACTTTGACACCTGAAGGTAAACGGGGGTTATCCATGAAAGGCTCGCTTGGTTTTTGCGAACAGCTGATACGGTTTTACGCACATTACCCAATGAAACCCAGTTGGCTTGGGTTCAGAAAAGATCATGTTTTGGCTTAAAACGATTGTAGACCACATACTTGAGCTGCAGTCACTGGCACGTGACCAATTCCATTTCCAATTGTGAAAATGTGACGTCGCCCCGGCACACAGACGGGATTGTTTTCCTCGGCATATGCTCAAAAGCATTTTCTCTTTGATGAAATAATTTGATCTTTTTCCACGATAAACTCCCCGGGGCCGAATGATATGAAACATAAATCTAGGATGATAAAAAGGTGAGGACCCTCTACATAAGCCTCCCCCTCCTCTGACCCCCTTTAATCCCAATATGTTTTTGCACGGTCCCATTAGGAACATTAACAGGAAAAAAATAATTTCAAATGCACTTAGTCTGGCATTAGCATAATTTCCCTTTTCATATTTTTTAAAAGCCACATCTTGCGGTATGGTGCATGCATTGTTGCTTGCTCGCGTCGCAAAGATATTCAAAAAGAAAAACTGTGACTCGACTTATAAACCTGTTTATGCCTTTCAACACACGTGTCCATGTTGCAAACGAGGCCCCGTTACTCTATATGTGTCCCTGCCTTTGTGATACTAACAACTCCTCCAAGCAGCTCACTCCTGCAGGTGTCAGAGGGAGGCAGGGCAGCAGAGCCATCAGCGAGAAATATGGGCTGTAAGCCGGAGCTGTAGCACCATTACCGGCAGCGTCTTACTGCTGCTTTCATCTGTTAGCTCTATCTCAATGGTCATCTGGGGAACCTGGCCGCCGCGCTGCCATCAAATTGGAGCTGGGCAGGAGGAGGAAACAAGGACCATTATACAAGGTGTGTGTGTGTGTGAGGGAGTGTGTGTGTGGGGGCACCAAAAGTGAGAAATGTTGGTCTGTGCAAGTGGCTGAGTGTGTTTCGGCCTTTGCGGGTGCAGGCATGCATTTGTGCGTGTGTGCTCGTGTGTGTGTGTGTGTGTGTGTGTCCCTCTGTGTGTGGAGAGCGAGAGAGGCTGCATAACAAATCAAAAGCCCTGGTTTGTCCATAAGAAGCCTCGTGGCTGGAGGCTACAAAGAGAAGCTAGCGCCACACTTTGTCTGCGCTGCCTCCCTCTCTCTCTCCGGTGGCAGGTCGTTTGGTGGAACAGCGCTGCAGCTGATACAGTACATGCTTCTCTGACAGCTCCATTCAGTAAAGAACAGGATGAAGTAGCTGTTATTTACCGTATGACTTTGTGTGTTTGTGTAACGGCTCGCGTGTGTGCGTGTCCCACTTTGTGGAGAGAGAGCGGTTTGTGTGCGCACAAAGGTGCTTCGGCACTCCGGTGTTTGTGTGACAATAAAAATATATTTCCAGTTTGACATTTTGAAAAAGGGATCTGCTTTCTTCTTTAATAGTCGGTGCTTGAGACAAGGCCTTCGTTTCCGAAAGCAGGGAGCTGCTGGGCCTCTCTCCTGCAGCTGCGTGAGCCACCACAGCAGGCACTGCACAGATCTGTCGCCAAGTTGTGAGGCGAGACCTTGACCTTTTGCCCCCGAATGTGCCGACCTCCATAAGGAGCTTCCAGTGGGATTCAGGTCTTTGCAGCAGGCCAAAGCTGTGGCAGGTACAACTTTAATGTAGTGGTAAAGTGGAAAAGTGAATTTTGTGCATCTCTGATTCGCCAGATCATTCGAAGACTTGCAGGCCAGTCCCCAGGATAAAATGTGGGACGCATCATAGGCTACGTACCATATTGACATTTCTAGAAAACTTTTCGGATCACGTGCACATTCCATGTTTATGGCCTGACCTTCATATCAGGATTTGGAGGGCATGGTGGTGGAGTTAGAGGCCAGAAGGCTGCCAAGCCAGTGACCGCAGTTCGAGCCTGTGTTTCAACATTTGTAAGTGTGAAACCGGCGGGTATTTTCAGGAAGTCCAGTTTCCAGTTGTGTTTGTGGTGACCTAAAACATGATATTTTCCTCACCTTCAACAAGTGGGGTTTGTACCTAAACCTGGAGTTACAGGCAAGAAGGCTGT
This sequence comes from Lagodon rhomboides, assembly GCA_039737535.1. NCBI lineage: Eukaryota > Metazoa > Chordata > Actinopteri > Spariformes > Sparidae > Lagodon > Lagodon rhomboides. The sequence goes on from CM077795.1 coordinate 25,748,262, forward strand.
CAAGCCAGCGACCGCAGTTCAAGACTGTGTTTCAGAATTTGAAAGTGTGAAACCACTTGGTGTTTTGGATGAAGGACTCGGAACATTTGTGAACCTGAAACCACTTGAAATTTTAAGCAGACATTGGGACAATTCCCAGCAGTATCTGTAGCAACAAAAAATACATTTTTGACAAAAAATCAGCCGCGTTCGTGGCAACAAAGCCAGGTGTTGTTAACAGGACCATGGGAAATCTTCAGTCGTGTTTTAAGCCAAAAAGTGATCTCTTTCTAAACTTAACCAGTGGTGTTTTGTTCCTAAACCTAACCAGACCATAAGCACAGTATTGGCACAACATAAAAAGTAATGTGAGGTTGCAACATAAAGTTGTAAAAACGCACATTTTCAAATGTTAACTATAGCTATCATATCAGTACTTCTTCATACTTTAGTTCAGAGCAGGTATAGCACAAGACTCCCTTCTACTGTAAGTGATGTAGTATGATGTAGTGTGTGTGTGTGTGTGTGTGTGTGTGTGTGTGTGTGTGTGTGTGTGTGTGAGAATCACATCAATACTTGCAGTGGTGAGCTGCAGGAAGAAGGGCATAAAGAAGAGTTATGACTCTATCTCGTGGTGTTTCTGTCTCTGAGGGCGCAGCGACATAAGAAAGACCTTTTAGTGCTGACACATGCCTGAGTGCCTTTAAGGTTGAGAGGAGAAGACGTTACGTTTCTGAAGTATGACTGCGAGTGCAAACACTCCTGAGCAAATGATGGCAGAGATAATGATGACTGCTGTATCTGCTCCATCCCCGCGTGCTCGTCGGAAACTCAGTTTGTGCAGCCACGGCTGACGCTGCGGGTAAAATGCACACGATGCTCCTCTTTCAATGCCATGCACGGGCTGTCGTCTTTATGAGCCCCTCAGGGGTCGATTCATATTTGCACCATTTAGGTGTGATTGATTTGCCACTCAGGGTACGCCTACAGCGGTCTGAGATCGTCTCGGCATTTCCCGGAGAGCTGTTGGTTTTATGAATAGATCTGATATGCATTTGTCAATAATGTGGATGTGAACATTTCCACTGCAGCAGCCCAGAGACAGGTTGAGGTGTGTGTGTGTGCCTGTGTGTGTGTGTTCTCAGGTTGTCCTTGTGAAAATGTTGAATGTTGTACACAAACATGTTGAATACTATGAGTCAGTAATTTAATGTTAAAGGTGTTCTTTAGCATAAATAGATCAGTAAGGTTTATGGTGGTGACAACACATTCAGTGAGTTAATTAGATTAAAGGTGCAGTCTGTACAATTTATGGGGATTTAGGAGGATTTATTGGCAGACATGTAATGTAATATTCCAAATTATGATTTCATTTGTGTCTAATCAGGTGAAACTAAACTGTGTTTTCGTTATAATAAAATGAGCCATTCATACCCCCAAAGGGAACAGGTCCTCCCTGGAGTCCAGCACGTTTCACCACCTCCTATTTCTACAGTAGCCCAGAATGGACAAACTTAACACTGGATTTAGAGAAGCCTTCATGATTTCAATTTTTTTTTTTGCAGCCACCGCTGGGGATGGCAAGGTGACTGCAGTTTGAGACTGTGTTTCAATACTTGCAGGTGAGAAACCACTGCATATTTTTGACGGGAGAACACAGCGTTTCAACATCTGTAAAGCTGAAACCACCAGATATGTTTATGGATACACTGGGACAATTTCCAGCTTAATACCGAGGGATATTCAGTTGTTTGCGTCCCCAACCTCTAGATGCCACCGATTCCTACACTCCAGACATTTAACATCTTGCATGCTGTGTCTACTGCGTGTACAGTACTGCACATCACAGTGAAGACATGTAAAGAACAAAGCATCATGTCGTGAATAACTAGGTGATTTCCCGCTTCAGTGCACTCGGCATCTTGGGAAAAATAAATAAATGCGCTGATGTGAGCTGAGTGATTGTGGAGCCAGAATTATACCACCAAAGAAAAGAAATTGAATTTAAGCTGCGCAGATGAAATTGTATACAGTAGGGTAATTTGTTTCTGTCCCTTTCAGATATTGCAAGCGATGAAAAAAAGTCTCTGAAAAGTCGGGATGATTATAACTTAACTCAGCCCTCGGAGATGAAGGCTGCACAAAGAGGCTGAATGCTCCAACAGAAAGACTCAGACAGACAGCGGTTGAAAATAACCAGAACTGCTCTGAAAAGCATTTGGGAGACAGAAAAGGTTGCAAAAAAAAAGAATGATGGTAGTTCTGAAAAAGATTACAGACATGTTCTGAAAGGTTCTATAAATGTGTTTCGGAGACGATCCTGGGTTGTGTTATTTTTCACACACAAGTTTAAGCATGATCATAACCTTACCTTTACCATAATCCATGGTTAGTAACATGCTTTAATAAGCTCAGGATGGATACGTGAAAATAATTAGAATACAACAAAATGTATTCTTTTTGTACCGTCAGAATCAGAATATACTGATGCTTTTGGCCCGCTAGATGGTGTGCCTGCTTTGAAAGTCTACCATCCATCATCATTATTCCACTCCCATTAAACTTTTTTGGCACATCAGACAAAGTAATAAACCTGCCGCTCACTGTTGTGTTTGGCCTTGACTATATATAGTCTCTTCCATGGTCATATGATCAATAGCAACCGTGCTAGGTGCAGTAATATTTCCAAAATAATGGCACTAAAACTGCTGCACCACTTGCGTGCTGTGTGCTTCGGGATTTCAAACAGGTCCGACCGGCGGCTCGTTTGGAGACTTTCTGCTTTATGACAGAAATAGCTCAGTTTCGTGTGTTTTGAAGACGTTTTAAGGCGAGAAATAAACCATGCAGTTGCAAAATACGTCTTCATTTGAACTCGATAGTGTTTAGTGTTATAGGTTTCCAGAGGTGACGAGACATGCCGGATGCATAATGTAGCCAGGATACATTTTTATGCAATTCATGAGCAGGCACAGTGGTGCCTGGTCTCTCGAAACGCGATGCTCGGCTACCAGAATGCATTGCACGGCTGCTTACATCGACATTGAACTCGATGTACTCGAACAGTGACTTTCTGCCTCTTTGGATTGTGTTCGTTCATTTTTCCCATCATCATCGCCCCCTGCTGGCACTGCAAGGCGAGTCAAACCGTCACCCTCACACGCTGACCTCTGGTGGTTAGACAGGTCTATTACACTCTAAAAATAAGCCTAATAACGGCCAGCAATGAAAGAAAGGTTTTTCCAAGTTTTGAGACTTATGAAGAATAATATGCGTTAGGAAGTTTGGAAGGAGTATTGTTCAAAACGACACACTTTATGCACTTAATTCTTTTATTTGAAAGGGCCGCCGCTCTATGTTGTGAAACATAAAAAAAAAAATGAGCAAAAAACGAATTTATCAGTATCAAGTTTGACCTTTTTCTCGGTGGTCGGGGTTAAATTAATCCTATTTTATGGAAATACCGATATGAACACCAAAGGAAAGTCTATGTTGTCTTTTCATTTAATCGCTGAAGAGTGAAACAGACGAGCACAGCAGCTTCACTGTGCTCCAGCTATTGTGTAGAAATACTTGAACTGACCTTGTCTCTGCTGAAACACCCAGACATTCACTCTGTCTCAGCTCCATGGATCCTAACTCTCACATAGATTTATATGTCTATGCAGGTCACTCATAGGTGAGTTTGAGTCCTATATTTGGTTGAATGTTGAGTGAGCTGAAGGAGATCATATATAAGGTACAACGCGAAAAGAAAACAGCTGAACCACCACCACCTCCTTCAGCACTACACACTGCAGTAGGTCCCATAAATAACCCACTCACTAGGTGTTTTCTAGAATATTAATACATTTATATTCATATATAATAATCGTTAAAAGTTAATAGAGAGGAGTTACATCAGTCAGCCTGAATGTATCAATATAATATATGCATATATATTTTTTTTCTTTAATATTCTGTACCAGATTACCTTTGACAGGCCTGTCTTGGGATGCCCATGCTTGATGCTGCAACTCCGTCTCAACCTCTCACCACAGCTTCAATTGACATCCCTTCATTGGGAAATGAAGAGATGTTTTATTTATTGATAAAAAAACAACATGTCTGTATCTATTGACTCAGAATGCATCACCTGTTACTGCAGGTTGTTCTGCTACACACACATATATGTCCTGGTATGTGTTGGTTGGTTCTTTCTTTATTTGGTTGGTTGGTTGGGTGGTTGGTTCTTTCTTTCTTCCTTTCTTTCTTTCTTTCTTTCTTTGGTTGGTTTGTCTGTTGATTCTTTCTTTCTTTCTTTCTTTCTTTCTTTCTTTCTTTCTTTCTTTCTTTCTTTCTTTCTTTCTTTCTTTCTTTCATTGGTTGGTTGGTTTGTCTGTAGGTCCTTTCTTTCTTTTTTCTTTCTTTCTTTCATTGGTTGGTTTTTTTGTTGGTTCTTTCTTTCTTTTTTCTTTCTTTCTTTCTTTCATTGGTTGGTGGTTTGGTTCTTTCTTTCTGTCTTTCTTTCATTGATTGGTTGGTTGGTTGGTTGGTTCTTTCTTTCTTTTTTCTTTCTTTCTTTCTTTCATTGGTTGGTTGGTTTGTCTGTTGGTTCTTTCTTTTTTTCTTTCTTTCTTTGGTTGGTTCTTTCTTTCTTTCTTTCTTTCTTTCATTGGTTGGTTGGTTTGTCTCTTGTTTCTTTCTTTCTTTCTTTCTTTCATTGGTTGGTTGGTTTGTCTGTTGGTTCTTTCTTTCTTTTTTCTTTCTTTCTTTCTTTCTTTCATTGGTTGGTTGGTTGGTTCTTTCTTTCTTTTTTCTTTCTTTCATTGGTTGGTTGGTTCTTTCTTTCTTTGGTTGGTTCTTTCTTTCTTTCTTTCATTGGTTGGTTGGTTTGTTTCTTGGTTCTTTCTTTCTTTCTTTCTTTCTTTCTTTCTTTCTTTCTCCCCTTGCTCCCTGCCCCCTTTCCTCCCATCCTTCCCTCCCCTCCTTCCTTCCTTGAAGCCTAAAGCACTGTAAGTATTGCAACTTCATGACTAAAGTTACTTTCTTTACTTTTCTCCTCCCCCCCTTTTCCTTTCTTTTTTTTTGCTTCCTCTTATTTTTCCCAACCTTCTTTTTCCCTCCCATTGTCTCGATAAATGTTACATCGTGCATAAATGTTTTAGCGCCACATGCAATTTTGATGGGGGCGCCACCACTGCCGTGCCTTTTTGGGATACAGTAGGCCTAATTGTGCCATGCACAGTTATCTCTGTTACCACTTCAGTACAAAGAGGAGGAGACAGCAAGAGAGCGAATCTGTTCCAGGCTGGAGTCACTGGGAAGTGTTTCAAACTTCCTATGACTGCGATTCAAATATAACAACTGAGCTGTTGTGTCTACACACGCGTGTGTGTTTAAACCTTTTCCTGCTGCCCCTGAACATCATTACTGCCTCAGTGATGATTTAAAGGAGCACTGCATGTAGTTTTGGGGGAGAATTTTCAATCAGAAGAGAAATATCTCCACTGAATGATTTTCTCTTTTTAAGCCTAGACAATACTGAATAAACAAACTGAGCTGAAAGGACAACATAAATTTCATACTGTTTTACTTTGTTTATATGTGGCTGACCCTGCCAACTTCCCAGCTTCCAACAGTGTTCTGGGGACCTGATTTTCCTCCGAGAACAGCTTGTTTCTTCACTTATAGAAAGAATAAATATATCCAGGTTGTATTATTACCTCATTAATAGTGTAAATATGAAAAGTCTGAGTTTGAATCTCCTCTCAGAAACTACATGCCCCTTTAGGCAGCAGCCCCTTATGGGTCTGAGAGGAAAACAGTCCAGGAGAAGCAAAAATTAAATATTCAAATGATACTCCTGACAACATTTGACTGTTTGATGTCCTCCTGGATGAACCGAGAAAACAGTAACATCTCTGCCATCTGTCCCCACGTTCTCTCTGATCACTACCTTGAATTTTGTATCTTTATCTTTGCTTTTTTGAGTGCGCAACACGCTGTAAAAAGCGTAACTAGCGTAAAAGCGTCAGTATCCAACACAGTATCTTCTTCCGTGATCATTAACTGGTTGATTTGTTTGCCACCAATTGACTTTTATCTATCATTTGACTTTTATCTAATATATATATATATATATAATTATTTTTACATAAAAAATACTTACTTAAAATTATTATTATTATTATTATTTATTTATTTATTTATTTATTTATTTATTTATTTATTTATTTATTTATTAACATTATTGCATTTTCAGTCTTACTGCGCATGTATTTCAACAAATTAAACATTGATTTTCCATAAGCTTCAACTTAAAAGGTGCTGTTTGTCAGAAACGTTGTTTTTTTACAGTCATTTCCGACTCGTCAAATAATAACGCCGCCGTTCCAGATCGTGATTATTGGACGAGTTGGGAATGACGCTCAAAAATCCACTTTTCTTACAAACAGCACCTTTAAAAAAAAATGTCTTAACTTCATGCATAACTTAAACCATAACCTAAATGTATTCCGTAATCCAAATTTCAGACTTATTCTAAATTCAAATCGGTCACCAAAAGTCAAACACCTGCAGTCAACCTTCACAGATTTTGACACCCCGCTCGTGTCCCAGCGGTGCATCTGGCCCTGACGTCTGAGCGCGCGCCGACACATGCACGCATGCACACACAGGTGTCGCTTTCCAGCGCGATGAATCTGCAGATGCAGCCTCACCGCATTCGGCGTGCAGCGGCTGACGTCAGGAGCCGAGCGCAGCGAGAGGAGTTGAAATAGGGCAGAGCGAGGAGCGCAGCGCTGAGAGGAGAACCAGCCGAGGGAGCCGGAGGATGGCAAACCGCCGCTGAAGAGTTGGGACGCGCTACCCGTCGCTTACTGAAACGCAGCTGCTGACTGAAAACAACCAGCCCCGCGATTCATCCGAACCATTTCAAGCCCTGCTGAGTCGGGGAGGAGAGGAGTGGGAACTAAAAAAAAAAAAAAAGAAGGAGCGCAGTTTGGACGCGTCGCTGCGAGGGAATCTGTGGCATATTCGCACGAATTGCCTCCTTTTCTGCCTTTTGATTTTTTGGGGTGCCCCGGAATACCACAGGTAAGCTGGAAGCCGCATGCACTAACGCGGGGTGAGGGGCTCCGAGGCTGCTCACACCCGCATTTAATGTTCCCCCTCACAAGTTTGGGGATGTTTCGGGGTGCATGACGCTGCTTTCTTTTATCCGCCACTGTTTGCGTTGGGAGTGAATGGAAACTGAGAGGAGGCACGGCGGTGTGGCGTGCTTTAATTTTGAATTAGTTTGTGAGTAGCCGAGGAGAGATGCATGAATAATGGAGAGAGAGAGAGAGAGAGAGAGCAGAGAGATGTGTGTGAGGTGCAGCCGTATAGCGCAGGGCGATGTCAATGACAGTCTGTGACAGTGTTTAACTACACTGCCTATTGTCTGGCGCGACGCGAGCTGCGATTAATCATTCAATATGACCAGATGCCAGCTTTTTCTTTCTTTCTTTCTTTTTCTAACCTCGTCTAACCGTGCGGCGGCTCTACCTGCTCGGAAAACAGCGGGGCAGTGTTTGATAAATGGCTCCAGGAGGACTCCTCTGGCCGGATGCGCCAGGTTTTGCTCAGGCAGCGCAGGGACCGGGATGATAACACAGTGAGACACGCACATCCCTCTCTGGGGCTCTCTGGCATGGATTCCCGGTCCCAACACCCCCCCTCCTACCACTACCACCACCACCACCACCACCTCATACCCCTCCTTCCCGGTCCTCCAGCCGTCAGCCAATTAATCTGGCACGACTCCGGCGTCTTATTAAGCACATCCACATGTAAAGAAAAAAAAAAAAAGAAAGAAAGAAAGAAAGAAAAGAAAAAAACCTCAATGGAGGAGGAGGAGGGAGAAATTCCTAAACAAGCCGAGATTTTCTTGTCTGATTGTGTTAAATGAGCTGCCTCAGCGCTCCCTCATGGGTATATCCTATCAGTGTCACCAGAGAGCTGGCACAGCGGCAGCAAAGCCTCCGTGACGGCCAGCGGAGTGGGAAATGAGGATTGGTCGGCGCGCACCGCCGCCGCGTTGCAGCGCACATTGCGCCGGAGCTCTCCACGGTGCTGAACACGCTCCAGCCTCTCCTCCGCTCGGCGCGCGCTCCAGCCTCCTTCTGGGGGCTCCTGTTGGACTTCGCTATCTACCTGGAAGCAGATACGGAGCCGACGTCCAGCGGCTGAAACACGGCCATCCATCACCGCGCTATCAGCGAGAAACTGCTTGTAAATCCCCATTTTTTCAGCCTCGTGCGGGCCAGCAGCCCCTTTCTCTCCAACTCTCAACCCAACACACACACTCTCACATACGTGGAAGCACATGCGGAGAGGACCTTGATCAACATCTCGCCCTCTGCGGACTGAGAATGTGGCTCTCTGTTTGCCCTACAGCAACACAGAGCCTTTAAACATGAGCCGGATCATTCTCTGAATAAACTAGCGAGCACCTAGACAACACATGTGAGAAGATTTCCAGCTAAAAAAAGTGAAATTCTGTCTTTTATTCTGCCTTGGATTCAACAGTTGGCTTCAGTGTGTTTCATGGCTGACTCGGTGAAGCTGTGCAAGAAAATAAAAGCCTTCTAATTCCACTTCTGATCACCACTCAGTTGACTTCACTACAGCCTGAGTGCATCAATTACATCAGCACAGCAACAACACATTTATATATATATAGACAGGACTCATAGTGACTCTGAAATCACAGCTCTCCTGAATGCCTCCTGCAGTTTCAGGGGGTCTGAGCAGTTGTGCAGCCCACCCTCGGCCCGAAAGAAGTCAACGGGTCGGGAAATAATGATGCAGCCTGGAACAGTGACTCAGTCGGGTTTATTGCAGTTGGCAGTCCGCTGTGTAACTTATTAGCTGTCTCGCGGAGAGAGCCATTACGGCGTGGTGTCCAGCAGATTATGGCTGCTGGTTGTGCTTCAGAGGCAGCCCCTGATGGTGGGATGACTCACACACCTACAGATCCACACACACACACACACACAAAGAAACCTTCACTGTATCATCCCAGTCATTAGAGTTGAATAAGGCTTGTGGAGCGCTCTCTCTCTCTCTCTCTCTCTCTCTCTCCCCGCTAAGCAGTTAAATCCTGCGAAAGCCAGAGCCAGCTCGAAGCAGCGTATGTGCATGGGTGCATGGGTGCAGGGTGTCATGCATGTTAGTTGGATAAAGCGAAAAAAAGATTTCAAGGAGGGCGGTAAAGGTCTTAATCTTGTGTTGTGTAACCAGGCGGATGGAGGGTTTTCACGCACTTCCACAGGTGCTTTCATGACCAAGTGTGACTTAACCGAGTCTCCAGACTGGATTTAGACGCATCAGCATGAGCATGGAATCGACCTTTTCAGCGACACCGCCAACGTAGAAGCAGCAGTCAAACAGTGTCAGTGCTGCCGTTGTGTTGTTGCAGTCAAAAGTACGACAAGGCGTTTTTAACTCTTCATGAAACAGTGTCAATGTAATACTGATTCCTCTAATTCACTGAATGAGACTATCCTCGAGGAGATTGGCTGTTTCTACATGGATGTTGTGGATCCTGAAAGATCCAGTTTGTAAGACGGTTGGTTGTTGAGTCTCATTTCCACCTCGTCAAACACTGACGGCTTGTGAAGGTCAGGCCAGCCAGCCGATCCAATAGTGTCGGTATCTGACGAGTTGGCAGTGAGACTCTACAATCAACTATCTTACAAACTGGACCTTTAATGCCTGACACCGGGTCACATTCTAACTTCCCTGGTTTAGATAAGTCATAGTTAAAACCTTTTTTTCTTGCGGATTGCTGAGGGTGAATGTTGGAGTGTCAAAGTACGAGGAAAGAAGCTGCTCTGTAGTCTGGTGGTGAACGGCCAACCCAGCCACCAGAATAAATGGTGACAATGTCCAAATCTGTAAACCACAGAAATGTTGAATCTTCATAATCCTTTATGATGCAACTGGACGTTTCTATAGGTTTTTATAGTCAGGTTAGGTTAAGGCATAAACCACTTGGTGTTGAGGTTAGGAAAAGCTAAAAATATCTGTTCTGGTCACCACAAACACCACTGAGGTCTCCTTAAAGGGGGGCCTATAATGCCTTTTTGTTTTTTCCTCTCCTTAAGCATTACATATTTGCTCTTGTGCATGTAAAAGATCCTGTAAGTTATAAACAGTAAAAGTCCACACCACCGGAAGCTCCTCTCTCCCGCAGAAAACACTCCTCCTGAAACGCCTCGTCAGGACTCCCGCCTTTAATTCTGTGACTTTGTGACATCACACTACATCACCGTGTCACACATTTGCATAATTTACGCCCAGCGGCTAGTCTGGCATGTAAGAATTGATTTGGCACAGCTGCTCTGTTGTTGTTAGTGGTGCTGGATCAGGCGTGTGTGAGCTGACCAATCAGTGGACAGTATGAGATAACTGATGGGTTTTTGACCCTTAGTAAAATCATGAACCTGAAAATTAAAATGATGATAATATGTCTCATCATAAACATCTAGTGTGACTGTGAAATGACGCCTACAAACGTGGTTTGCAGGAATGTAAGTTGCCAAGTTACCTGTAGCTGTTTTAAGTTCACAGCGGATGATTCAGTTTCTTGCAGTTTGCCATGCTGATGCTTGATCGTAGACAGATGCAGAAAATAACTCCCAGCTCAGTTTGAAAATCAGTTTAACACCACGATGAATGTGAAACTTTTTCGTCGCAGAGAAATTCCCTTCGCTCGGCTTTTGAAAGATCAGAGGTCAGACTCGGCGACGGGAGTTCGGTGTCCTTCTCCGGGACATTTCAGCCGAGTGAATGCCTGCTGACACAAGAGGCTGAAAACAGGTTGTTCTGGTAAAAGCACAGTCTGTCTGCCCACTTGACTTCCCTGCTGCTCGCAGAAGCCGGAGATGAAGAAAAAGATCACTGTCTGCTTTCCTCCTTTAATACGAACCAAGAGTGAAGGACACGCGTGTTGCTGTCACAGATAGCCTACATGTGGCGGCTCTCTCCTGCTGTCATGTTGGACCAAATTAAAAGGATTATTTTAAAGTTTTTTTGTTTTGTGAAGTTTAGATTTTGATGGTTCCAGCTGCTCCGTCAGTACGAGCACTTCATAGCAGGCTGTGACGGGGAAATGCTGAATGGGCCAGATGTCAACAAAGGACACATAAATGGTCATTACCCTCATAGATATTATGAGATTTGGGTGGAGTATACACATGCAAATTGCAAAACTTATGCGCGACAATGGTTCTTTTATCCCCCCGATACACAGAGCAGACATGACCCTGTCCTTTTTTTTTAGATAGTCCAGGTCGGCGCTGCAGGCTTCAAACAATCGACACATAAAGAGCCCTGGATGACAATGCTAGCATAATGCTTCAGCAGGAAAAAAATTTATTCTTCATATCAATTATGACGCCCCTCTCGTGAACGCTTTAAATCCTTGGCATCACATCGCCTGAACCCCATGCAGAGCTTGTCTAATCAGCAGCAGGATTTATTTCCACACAACAAAGCCTCGCCCTGGGGAAAAACCAAACCCACATCCATGCCTTCTTTTTTTCCACGCCCGTTGACTTTGATTTGTTTGGCTTTGCAAATTTTTTCCAAAGAAATATAATGAGCCAGACTCCAAAACAAAGGTGAAAATGCATTACATGTGGCGAGGCGTGCTCCTGGGGGCTGGCTCTGTCGCCTCGGTGGGGCCGGCGAGATTAGTTTGAAATTGAACTGATGAAACCTTTTCCTGGTGGGTTTCAAGCGAGGGCACACTGATGCTCATACCCAGAGACATATATCATGATTAACATCCGACAATGGGAAGCGCCTAATATGAACGACGCTGAAACTAGAGAAGACCAGTGACTCATACCATCAGATTCTGTATCCTCTTCCTTCCAGAGACATGTTGCTGTGCCGTCAGCTCGCCCGATAACTCCTCTGTTCTCCCAGCAGAGCGCCGGGGCCACAAAATGTGGGCAACACGGTTCACTTGAAATTCCGATCACTGGTGTTGAACTTCTAGAACTGACCTTTACCGTGGCATCCCGTATGAACACAGCAGCTGAGCGCCGAGCATCAGTAGCGCCGCTCTGAGCAAACAGCGCTCGCCGCCCTCCTCTGCCTGAATGGAGGAAACTGACGAAAGAGTCAGCAGAGAGGGAGAAATGCATAGAGAGGTTACGGAAAGGTCGCCTGGCGTATCTGTTTTCTGCAGTGAATTCAGTCAGCCATCTGCCTGTCCCCTTTATGCAGTCATTCCTCCCTCCTCTGCTTAAAGCTGCCAAATGTTGGTTCTTGTGCTTAGAGCTGTTTGTGACGTATCATCGTGTTTGGAAAGGTGTCGTGACTCAAAGTTGCATTGAAATGTTACCTCGCCCACTGTGGCAACGTATGCATGGACGCAAATGTTGATAATGTTAGAGGATTGAGGCACAAAAACACTTGGTTAGGGTTAGGAGAAGATCGTGTTTTGGCCCAAAATACCTGTTTTGGTCGTCATGAACACGGATGGAAATCGTCCCAGGTCTCCTTAAAGTTACCCGGTGGTGTCCCGCTCACACGCGTTGAAATACCGCGGTCCCTTATTCAAACCATCCAGTGGTTTCGAGCTTACAAATGGTGAAACGCAGTACTGAACTGTGGTCACTGGCTTGGCTGCTCTCTCGCCTGTAACTCCACAACCATTCCCTCCAACTCCCGTTATAAAGGTCAGGTCATAAACATGCAATGCAAATGTAATACAGTCGGTACAGCACGTACAGTAGCCAATGCCAGGTACAAATGTGAACGTATCAGTGGTTTGCAGAAGCGTTACCAGCCAACATTTTGAGCTGGAGACTGGACCGGTAATACTTAATGTGTCATTTCAACATGTCAACTGGAGAAAGTCTGCAGTTAAAGTAAGTTGACTTTTGAGTCTCACTCCCAACTCGTCAAATACTGACGTTCTCTGATGGTGGCCGACCCGACCTTCAATCTCGCCAGTATTTGATTGGTTGGAAATGTAAAAATTTAACATCAACTTTCTTACAAATTGGACCCTTAAGCAGTAGTCATTCGTGTATCAGCTTCCTTTGTTGCGAATACAGAGTGTTGCTAAGGCAAAAGAAAATGAGCTGCGAGGCTCTGAATCTACAAGAATAAACTACAGTCTGTTAAAAACTTGATGTTTACAGACTTTAAAAAGTAGTTGAAAGCTCTGAAAATGCTTGTAAGTGGACCCCTGAGGTGTGATTATTTTGTCACATGTACAACTTCCGTGCTCAAGACGTTAAACTCGATATTTAAAGCAACATCTAACCAAGGCCTACGGTGCATGAGTCTGACAGTCAGCCCTGTGCTTTCAGAGCAAATTCAGGGAAAGGAAACAAGCAAAGTTTTTAAAGCAGGGTTTAAAAGTTCACTTTGCCTTCAGTTATTTGAGTTATACACCTTCGCTTCGAGTTGTACAGTCTTCGCTTCTACGTTCAATGACAAAATCCCGCTTCAGAATTGTTGTCAAGCAAATACGGCAACCACCGGGGCAGAGCGCGAGAGAGACCTGTCGCCGATGCGAACGCAGCGACATTTACATGATAAACCCCACTGTGACATTAATACCTTAATAGTTACCTGCTGAAAGTGCAAGTAAATGCAATAACTTTGAGCCTGTGGAGATAATCTGTGGGTTTCTGGAGGATAATATGCATTTATTCAGGCGTTAAAGAAAACAGTGAACGCTACGATGTTGTGTTGAAGTGCGTTGATCTTTCAGAATGCAATTTAGGAGGAGACCCCTTGACATGCATTGATTGCTGGCTGCTGCAGCCATGAATGAGGCTTCTAGTGGTGCTTCAGTCGGCGGTGATTACATGTAGAAACCTCATTTTTCTCCACAAAGTGCCTCTGAAGAATCATTAACGCTTTCAGAGGTGCTTTTCTCTTCGCGACCAACGCAGACCTCTTTCATTTCTTCGCCACACTTTAACGCCGCTCTATAATTAGCAAACATAGTCTCGTTAGCCACATTGACCGCCCCGTTGTGGCGCAGATCCTCCTGATTTCCTTTCGCTCTCACAGCCGTGTCGCACAGCCTGCGGGGGGGATTTCTGGATTTAACAAGTCGGGATGCTGCTTGTGTGTCTTTCGGCCACACCTGACAAAGTGGGATGTGAGCTTTAACACCCAGGGGCTGCCGATCCGGTCACGGAAACTTGTCAGAGAGAAAGCCAAAAGTCGATATCAGTGTTGAGTAAGAAAGGTAAAGAGGGGAAGGAAGAGAATGGAGTATGACACAGACAGGAAGGAGCATCTTATCCTTCCTCTCTCCAGTTTTGAGATGCGGTCTTATTACTACCTAACAGCCTGAAGCTCCGTCTCTTCTATAGAGACAGAAAGTGGCAAAGAGAGAGTGTCAGACAATAATTAATACTGAGGTAACGCAGACGAAGCCGAGCGGATAGGAATCTCTGCTCCTGCTAAAGCACCGCGTCCTACATTGTGTTCCCTCCGAGGTCCCTGAGCCTTTTTCTGGGAGGCGGACACATTCTTTCTCTCTCCAGGGGGAAACGTTTCGCCACAATCTGAAAAGGCACATGTGCACTTGTGTCTCCGCAAAAACGAATACATTAACTTTTCTATCACGGCTGCCATATGGTTTTTTTTTTGTCACATGTTTTAATTGCTTTAATGGCGTCCTCGTCGTCGCCTGTTTCCCAGTGTTTGTGCGCGTCGGCCTGGCTGGAGTTCCATTTTGTCTATTTTCTTCTGCAAATTGCTCGACTTTCCTCCCCTTTCATTAAAGGACTGCGCGAGTTGTTTCTCATTTTTCAGCACAAATTGCTGCTGAATCAGAAATGATTTACGTCACGCCGAACCCTTTTTGCAAACCGCAGTGCTTTTAAGATGATTATCTCCTGCCATTCCAGCCAGCCGTTTGTTTACAGTAATTTCAGCGTGGCATAAAACATGAGCAATAACAAGACTCCTGCAACTGTCTCCAAGAATAACTTAAAGGGACACTGTGGAATTATTTCTCCCATCTAGTGGTTAAATTTCATTTTGCATTCAAACGAATACTGCTCTCTAGCGCCTCGCGTTTTCAAATGTGCGTTGCGAGCCTGTTGGAACTACGGCAGGCGGGATGTGTCAAGATTCAAGAAGCCATGACAACAACACGTCTTCAAACAGCACTTCATCAAGTTTAGTTTCGGGTGATGAGGTACGTTATTTCAAACAAACTTCAAACTTCAAACTGACGAGCGCGTCTGGCTAAGCTCCTTCTCCGTTCCACAGTCACGCTGGCTCTGAGTGAAAATGCCTTTAGCCTTATCTGTACCACGTAGAGCTTTTTGTCCCTCTCACCAGTTCATCGTTTTTTATAGAGCGGAAGCACATGGAAGCCTCCGTAGAGCTCGCCCGTCCTATGGAAATACAGAGAAGTGATTCTTCCCTCAGGAGGAGAAGTGAGATTGTTGGCAGAGATCATTTTACACCAATGAGGACTTATTTATGAATGGAGACGTTGATTTGAGGTAACAAATCACTTAAAACACTAGACAGTGTACCTTTAACTCATTCAATAGTTCTTTGTCAACAAAACAAAAATCAGCATGCACAGATCTACTAACCAGTGTCTGTGAATCCAAGTCCTGATATACAGTTTTGCCGTCGATCTCCATCGTTGTTAAAAACAACGGACCAATGATCAATGAGCCATGTGAGTAACATGACTCTTCATCAGCAATAACATGGGAACGAATTGAGAGTCAATCCAACACACTGAAATACCCGCTAGCATGCTAAATGAGCGGGAGTAAATAGTGTGCAACAAATGCCCCATTTACTCCCGTTAGAGTTCTGCTTAAAGGGTAACTCCACCAATTTAACACATTAATGGTGTTTACAGGTCTTGGGGAGTATTACTACATATGTGAAAAAGTAGTATAAAGCCTTTTGTGGCTTCAGAGGAAGCTGCATCAAATCTGATAAAATGCCTCATTGTGGGTAATGTAGGCACTGGGCTTTGATAAAGAATAAATAGGGGACATCTTGGGTTCTGCTTTTTCAATTCTGATCGCTTGTTTTTAAACTCTCCATGATGAGTCCAATGGTTTTACAGGAGTGCAATGTTAGACCAGTGGACTGCCTTTTATAACCTGGCGCCTGCATGCCCACAATGCAATTTAGCCACTGAGTGACATCACTGGAGGCAATTTGTCAGATTACATGCAGCTTCCTCTGGAGCCACAAAAGGCTTTTTACTTTTTACGTATGCCGAAGTATTCCCCAAGGCCTCTACAACAGATTTTGATGTATAAAAATCAGAATTATCCTTTAAGCAAGCAAACATTTGCCTACTTTTACACTTCCGGCAGATAGGAGGAAACATTAGCTCTAATTTGGAGTCTCCTGTTAGCTCTGTTTATGTCCCTGCGACTCCCGAGAACAACATCTGGGTCTTTATCCGCCAAATGCTCAAATATGTCGACAGACTTATTACTTTGTCTGTGCTTCGTTGCAAGAAAGCTGAATTAACGTAAAATTAGCTGGTTATTGCTGAAAGGGAGGAGGATGAGATGCCAAACACGGCTAAGTTGTGTGCTATAGAAAAAAAAAGAAATGAGTGGAAAGGCTCGAACTGGCTCTGTGGAGCTGAGGGCAACTGCAACTGGAAAAACAAATTGATTCATTGTAAATATGAACATTTTGATAAAGAGCTTGAATTTGCCCAAGCACTGGCATGATCCTACAAGAAATTAGATCCGAGAATGCAACTTCTTATTGCGGTTTCACGCATTTTGACATTGGAGGTAGCTGCAAGGTCACCAGAGTGAGCCTGTGACAGAGCCGCTGGTCTGAACCATCCTCCTGTTCCTGGAAGTGAAATCCATTTTGCCACGCTGATAAAAGCTCAAAAAAAATGTCTGGAATTTCCATTTCTTGTTCCGACTGCTTACAGTCATCATTAATTAGATCTGTTCTCTCTCAATGAATTCCTCCTTGTCGGGGTGAAATCTTTTTTTTAACCGTGAGCTGTCTGGATTCCCGAGCTGATAAGGCCTGTCAGCGTCTAACTGGTGCGCTGTCAGCCCCCTGTCTCCTTTCCAAGGGGCGCTGCTTATGAACCTTTTACATTACGCTGAATGACAGTTCATAACCTTATCTTTCTGGGCTACTGTGCAGTATAAATCCACTTTGGGAAACACCACTCCAGAGCGTCCCGAGATTTATCACGTTGCTTGTCATAAAAATAAATAAATAAATAAATAAAAGTGGAAAAACCCTGGCCCTGAAAGGATGTGTATCCTGTTCACCTAGAGTGCCTGGAAGATAACTAGGGTTACAGCGTGTGATCCTGATGCATGGCTGACAGACAGGCAGATTGACACCCCTGGTCTCCCTCAGTATCTTCCCCAACCACACAGGAGCGGGAATCAAATGCAGACGAATGAGTCGCTGCCGCATCCAAGTGCCGCGGAAAAAAAATATTTTGGGCAAAGGCGATCCCCTCGGTGGCTCTATTTCATGCTACATAGACATCCGTCTGAGGGAAGGGGGCTGTTTGAATCCTGAGTGCAGGCAGATAGGCTGGCAGACGCAAAATGATAGCAGAGATTTCAGTGAAAGAGGAGCACCGGTTTGAGGCAGCACTCAGAGTAACAGCGTGTAGAGAGGTTTGTTCCAAAATGGGCCATGCGCCATTTGAAGGGGGGGGGTGACACCTACTTTCACGAAATGATTGACAACAGGCAATCTTGACGTCCTCTTTTTAAAGGATAGCAGGTTAACCAAGGTGACAAAATACATAACTCTTGCCAAATATAGTGTTCTCGTCATTAATTGGGCAATATTTTCTAAAGCAGTGGGTGATTTGCTGGTTTTTAACCAAATATTAGAGGAATACTACGGGCAGCAGTGTGTCTCTATGATCTGATTGCTCCTCTGTGACTGTACATTGCTAAAGAGTATGTCTGGGGATGGTTTTCCAGCAGCACAGACAACACCGAATGATCATAGAAATATTATAGGAACATTATAGGAACACTAACAGGCAGCAGTGTGTCTCTGTGATCATTTCACTCTTCCTTGACTGCACATTTCTTAAGTACTTGTTGCAATGTGTCTCTATGATCCTCTCACTCTTTTGTGACTGCACACTGCTGAAGTACTTATCTGGTTATGTTTCCTCAGCAGCACAGACAATACTGACTGATCGTAGAAATATTATAGGGATAATTATAGGAATAATAGGGGCAGTGTTGTGTCTCTATGATCCTCTTGCTCTTCAGATATTATAGATCTAAGATGTGAGGGGGTGGGACGGAGAGATTACAAATCTGTGCTACCCCGGCACCACTGACAGCACCGTGGATTTATCGATACACACCACTGCTGATATTTCAGAGCCATGATCGGGGCCATAGATTCTAACTTGCGCAGACCTCGGTCAGATAAAGGATCAGCGAGTCAGGCAGACTAGATTCAACATGTTCAACTGAACAAACCCTCTGTCCCTGCTGCTTCTCTGCTACAAGGGAACAGAGAAGGGGGAAGGCAAGCAGTGTAAAATGTGAAACTATAGTGGTTTCAGGATTAAAAATGTGTGCCGCATGGATGCAAAAATAGTTCAGTACAATGCCTCTAATGCGTACGATTGTACAGTACTTGAGGGTGGCGAGCTACAAACCTTCCAGTTTTAGCATATGGTGTTCAGCATCCACAGATGTTATTTTTTTCCGTACCTCCCGCCCTCCTTTGTAATCTTTTTTAAACACTCAGCAACTTGCGGGGAGGAAGCCTGCTGAGTGGGGACTGATTGTCGTACTGGAACTGCATGTGTCATTTGTAACGGTGACAGCAAACCTACCTGGAGCGCAGAGCTGGGACAGGGAGCGGGAGAGGAGAGCGCCGCCTGATCGCTTGAATTTGTCTCAGAGCTCAGCTAGAAGCCTTCCCATGCTGCCATTAAAGAGGGAGACGGAGAGGCTTTCGGGGCTGCATGTGCTTCATTTAGATGCCAGTTTTAGGGGTTTTTTTTAGTTGTAGAATTTGTCTTTTTGAGGGAGAACATCCTTTTATTCAGGCTAATTTAGTTAGATTTTATCTGGGTCATATCAATTTATTGTTGTGAAAATCACAGTTTTGTTTTTAGAACTTTGTCCTAACCGAACCCAGATGGCAAAACTTTACCAGACGTGTTCATCCAGCCCCCCAAAGGCCACGTGGAATGATGGCCCCTGGGCGGTTCACTCCTGTTTGCCTACGAAAAACAGAATACTATCAAGGAATACTATAAATGGTATATGCTTAATACTCTTTAGTCTTAGCAGAGGGATTTAGGACATGATAAATAAAGGTAGTGACTGTGTTGTGAGGGCCAAATCCCTGCGTTCTTGTACTGGCTGGCTTCGAATAGTCTCACCATCGATTGGGATCGGTCTAATCAATAGATGATTTGATCCTCACCCGAGAAAAACATCGGAAAATTGTAAATGGGAAAAAATCTCGCCATAAAAAGAAGCAAGAAACGAACATTAGTCAACATCAGCGCCGCGGAGCACATGCTCTCGGGGATCCATACATGATATTGCTGACACATATCACCATTAGCTGCAGCCTGACAGTCTGTGCGTGAGCCAGATGTGTTGTAGTTTCTCACGCTGAGGAAGAAGAAAAAGGGGGGTTTTGTGTCGTATGTTTACGAGACTCAGAAATGGGCACAGAATCATGCCATTCTCATTTTGCATGGGAAGTCTTAGCTCCCCTTCGTCAAGGTTAGAGTTTGCTCTAATTTGGTTTCTTGATGTGTGGTGTGAGTGTTTGTTTTGTCTGGAAAGGAACTGCAAATTAAAACGTGTTGATAATCAAAATTTGAAATCAATTTCCGGGACTTTAATTATAGTTTATAAGTAAACTGCTGGATGCCGGATGAGGAAGTCCAATAAAACTCAAACAGTTTTTAACAGTTTTTATTGGTGTATATTGTTGGTGTTGTTTGGAGACACCAGATTTAATCGGAAGCAAAGTCTTGATCGGGGGAAAATGATGATGTTAAGACACACAAAACACGATTAAAAAGGCCACTGATGCGTCACTGTGAAATATTAAAGGCGTGCTCTATCACGATGAACCTTATTTCAAACCTCAGCGGTTCACATGTTCCCGTGCAGTCCAACAACATATGGCAGCTCTAACAATCCCATATTGGCATCATGGGACCAGACGCCGCTCCTTGCAGTGAGAAATTATCTCCCCGTGTGTTTTTTTTCTTCTTTCCACGCGTGCGTCCGTGCATTCATTAAGAAAGCTCCGCTGCCATTCAAAATTAAGCTGTGGCTGAAAATGAATATTTTACCTCAACCTAGAAAAAAAAGCAGCTCCCGCCTTAATGAGGCTGACGCGTCTCAAAGGCACCTGAAATGTCGCCGTCTTCTTAAAGCGTATTTTAAGGTGTGACGGCGAGCAGATGGCTCTTTACTGTACCTGAGCACGGCACATTATAGGCATTTAGCTGAGTATTTCCTGCGCCGTTATGGCGGCAATAGAAAGGCAGCCTCTGCGTCTGGACCGCCAGCATCCCAGACATTTATATTTTTATGCACAGATACGTTTAGTCTTCTGATTTTTGCTAATGTAATTGTTACAGTGAAACAGGTCGGGGAGGGAAGAGAAGGGAGAGTTTAAGTGAGAGGTTACAGGCTAATAATGATGAAGTGCACTTGTTATTTTATGCATTTAATGTGAAAGCAACAAACGTGCTGCTTTAAAAAAAAAAAATACCTTCCAAATATGACTCCAGTGCAAGGCAGCAAAAAAAAAGGATCCTTGCTCTATGCAAAAATGGATTACAGTGCTTTAAGGGATGAGTTGTCCTTTTTTTTCTCCATGTTTTAGCTTTTCATTTTTAATCTATTATTACAAAGCTCCGACTGGCTCATTCAGTTTATTTAAAAAGCCTTCAAACCAATTTCTCTGCAGCACACATGAAGAAAATGAGGATGAAAATGTTCTTAAAGAAAGTGAGCTGCTGAAACAGGAGACGGGCCGACCGCGGGCGGCTCCACAGGACGCTTCGGGCCCCTGACGATACTTTTGTGTCCCGAAAATTGAAAGTTTTTGTGGAAAGAACATGAAAAACGGGAGAGAGATACGGAGCGCAGGTAGCCGGGATGTGAGTAGATAGCATTTCAGTGCATTGAGTCTGTTTGTAATTCAAGGCCCACACTGAGCAAGCCTGATCTGAACAAAGCTGCCAAGGGCTGCACCGGTTTTAAAGAATCTGTCTCTTTAAGCTTTTTAATATGCTGGTCAAATAATAGCTTCCTCATAGACTTTCTCCCTCCTGATGAATTTCAAAATGGACCATTCATTCCACACCACCAGGACTCTGTTTTGGTGTGTGTGTGTGTGTGTGTGTGTTCTCCTGTATGAATGTGTGTAGCTGTGTGTGTGTGTGGGCCAGTGGCAAGGGGCAGGCAGCACATTAAGACAGTGACTGGCAGATCTCATTTGGTGTTTAATTTCACAAGGGTGAGCTCTCATCTGTGAGGGCCCATTAGCCTCGGGCTGGCTAGCTGAAGGATGCCGGTGGTTCCTTGTCGAGTGACGTTTACACTGACAGGCCTTACGTGAGTCTGTGTATGAACTATAACCAAGTAGATTTACTTGAATACTTTATTTAAGTACATTTCTGGGGTGTTTAAGTTTTTCGGTTTTATGCCTTTATTTACATGTCAGAGGAAAATTATGTACTTTCTACACACTACTACATTTGTGAAAAAATAAACATGCATTTTAAGTTTTTAAGTGCTAATGGAGGATGAAGCGTTGATAAACAAAAAGAATGAGCCCGCCCACGCATCTCTCCGTTGCCTTGAACAGGCTGTGTGCTGCATAATGTACTGCAATTCATGGCCCGAGTTTCCCGCGCAGTCCTGCGTAGGCGGCGTCAGGTGACGCTGAATGCTGTCCTCGAAGCTTGGATACAGGAGGAAGACATGCTGGTCTGACCCAAACTAGTGTTTGGGTATTAATGGATTCTGCTACGGCCAGAAAACGACCCACCACCACACAAAGTCCACTAAAAAGTCATACTAAGAAGAAAACTAAGGTTTTATCAGTGGCAAGTTGAGAGTCAAAACGAAATTACGACCACAGCCGGACCTGCACCAAAATAAACATTGGATACCCGTTCGACTCATGGAGGCAGCTTCAACTTGAACTGGGACTGAAAACAGATGCTGACATGGCTCATTTCCTAGTAACCAGGTAATAAAACATTACAAGTCATGTTTAGAGCTTGATTTGAAATGATAGGAGATCACCGAGGACTCGGAGTGACCTAACGTGCAAAGTAGCGTTAGCTGCTAACATGTAGTCCACCGCTGTGTAACACTGAATAGTTACAGACTGCGCATTTTCCACGGTCCTTTAGTCTGAAACCGAATAGTTAGAAATATGTCCCTTTATATATGGGACCGAAAGCCCAACCTGTTAAACGGGAGGTGACGTTAGCAGCTGGCTGTAGCCACATGCTAACGGTTTGTTTGTGTCTGTGTAGTAACATTAGCTGCTAACACACAGCAGTCCCGTATCAGAGTCGATGTTTTTGTCCCCCAATATGCCGTCTTTGCTTTCGCCTGTGTCTTTCAGACTCGCCACTTGTGTGTCGCTACACACAGCGAGCCGGCTTCCCGGCTGCTTCATGCGTGTAGGGGATAAGGCTATCGCTTACACACAGCACAGTTCGCAGCTGTAACGTTAGGCTACCAACGTCATTCCGCGGAGGCATGCGCGGAGGTCTTGCAGAAAACAGTCACGTGAACAGCGAGTAAAGAAATAAGTGTCAGCATCAGCTGCTCTGCTGATTGCAGTCTGGCGCCGTGCCGGACCTCCGAATGAAAAAAGAAATCGGATTTGCCCAGAGATCTAACATACAGTTCTCTGGGTCTCAACATAGGCGCAACTTTCACTCAATCACACTAACGATAGGTCTACTAGCCAATCAGAAATACGGTGGGGGCGGACCTTGGCCAAACAGATTGATCCAGAGAGCAGTCGCTCCACGTGCTGTTGACGCGCACCATAGTGTAAGGATGGACCGCAAATTCATGAAGCCAGGGGAAGACTCTAAAGGTGTCGACAACGGCATTAAGAACAAATGGCGCTCGGCTTGGATAGAAGAGGTGGGTAGCGATGGAAAGCTCTTTGGGAGGCGGTGCCAAAAGCTCCGACAACCAGGTGCATGCTTTTGCACGTTGTGCGCAAGGAGGCTAATGTGTGGAACTAGCGGAGAAAAAGCGCTGTCACGGCACGAATCAAGAACACTGTCATAAAGCAGCTGTGGTAGCGTTGCCTATAGATGTGCTCTGAGATTGACTGTAGGTGGTACGTCTTGTAGGTGCGGGGGGTGACGTCATAGGAAAAAGTTCCGGCTCAGGATCTCAAGACTTTCCCATCATGATCACGTGAAATACGAGGCACTGTTATACAGTAAATTAAATATGGTATCATACTCTGACACTGACTGGCAATTCTTCCTAATCGACCTGTTATTTTTGATACTACAACATTTTGTTCATAATACTTGTTACGTAAAGTAATATATATTTGTAAATTAGAATGGATCAAACTACTATGCATAATGTAAAAAGGGGTCACTCGTAGTGAAGAACCCTCAAATAATTATCAGCCAATTCTACAGTTCCTCTCAATGATATCAGGCATTTTAATGTATTTTGGATAATTCTGTTAGTGAGCATCCAGACAAGAGCCCTATTCGAGCAGGACTAGCATTACCAGGGGACCACAAGTGATTTAGAAATGACCACCCACATCTATGTCTCGTGCGGTGCATTTGCACAGTATAAGCAAAGTCTTTATTTCACATGAATTTACTGACATTATCCCACATATATGAAGCAGATGCTCTGCGTCACATCAGCGTTTCAGAAGCGGAGCATCTGTTCTTCAGCAGCCACATTAATGAAAAACTTGAATTGTTTTGCTCACTTTCTACAAGTGTAATGAGCATAAATGCACATTTGAAGCTCATTGAGATGGAGTAACAGATGCTTTATCTGAAAAAAGAAGTTAACAGAGATGCCGATTCACAGGGGACTAATATTAAACCAGGACCTGTGTGTTTGGTGAAATATGGGAGGTGCTGTAATTTGCATTGGAATTTTTACTTTACGGAATTAACATGGGTTCATGCAAGATCACAGAAGATCGCTGCAATTATCATAAATTACTTTAGGTCCCCAAGTAATACCAGTCCCATGTGAATAGGGCTAAAGTGTGTAACTAGCTGTGTACATAGCGGAGCATTTAGCATAAAAGTGCCAGATGTTTCTCTCAGGAGTGAGTGGAGACCAAACCATGTCAGTACACATGCATCCGAACAAATGCTGTGAATGCATCTCCTACTGTGTAAATGGGCGCCATTTCAATAGAATGATATGTCAATGATGTGTTTACAGTTTGTTGTGCTGCTTCAGGTGGCTAAAAAAAATCATCAAACGCCATCTTTTAACGGTTGTTTTTACACTGCGGTATTGATACTAGAAATACTAAAATAAAAAGGATGCTGAAACTACTGGTGGTAAATTAAGAAAAATAATGTTTTTTTGACTGTTCCTGTAATGCACAGATCATTCATCGACAGGTCAAAACAAGGACAGGGTGTTTTTATTTTTTTTGACAGCGACTTTTTACTGCACATAAAAAATTGTAAAAGTGGATGGAAAATTAACTTTGATATATTTCTTCAAACGATTTATTCATTTATATTTTGCAAAAAAGCAAATATAGATATCTAAAGAGGAGAACACATTTTCAGCAGGCAGGAACGGGGCAGTACAGGTCAAGGTGGATCACGGCACCCTTGTAATATTCAGTATTGTCGGGAAGAGCTGCTGCAAACATTTTACACCATAAACACCTACACTGTTTGAGATGCATCGTGTGCGTTCGTGCCCTCGTGTCAGTTCAGTTGCAAACTTTATGGGCCCCTAAGGGAAATTTGTTTTAAGATTGGCTCTGCAGTAAAACACACAGTAAAGTAGCATAATAAACTGTAAGAGCACAGTAAAAAACAATAAACGCATTACCTGAAAGTGGAGGAACACACATTACAAGGTGCCGCGTCGCAGAGTACGACCATAAACACCAGCGTCAGCTGATAAGACCAGACAAGGAGTCAGTGCGTTGATGGAGACCAGTAAATATTTCCAATCAATACAAAAAGTCAAGGTCGTCTGAAGGACATTCGAAATACAGGGGCTGGACACAATATCAGAAACACCATTTCAATACAATACAAACCTGCAACAAATACTACTTTTGTATAGTTGAAAGTATATATTTTTTGTTTCAGAGTGCTGATAATGCAACACTTTGTGCTTTAATGTGTTCCTGTTATTACAATATTTCCCCCGTGAACATAATTGGATTTGACTTATTTCCGTTGCCATCAAAAGCTGCCTGTTTCAATCACCCTTGGGCTCAGGTCGTCCAAAGTAGTGCCATTTAAAGGGTAATTGCACCAATTTTACACATCAAATTGTGTTTATAGGTCTTGGGGATTACTAGGCCTACTTCATATGAGGCAAAAGTATAGGAAAAAAAAACACTGATAAGTATCCTCCAGTGAGGTCAGTCAGTGGCTTAGTTGCATTGTGGGTAATGTAGGCGTCAGGTTTTGAAAAGCAGTCCACTGGCATTGCAGTATATAACACTGTCAAACTCTTTCTCGACAGTTTAAAAAACAATAAATACAGTTCAACAATGCAACTTAGCCACTGAGCGACATCACTTGAGGCAGTTTATTACACTAAATTCAGCTTCGTCTGGAGCCTCCAAAAAGCTTTATACTACTTTTTTCACATGTGCAGGAGTACTCTCCAACACTTTAACTTGTGAAATTGGTGGACTTGCCCTTTAAAACACCTTTAGAAGCCTGCTTACTATTTTTATGTATTATTTCACCAAAGAAAACAGTCATTATTTGAGGAAAAAACTTGGTGGGAAAATGTGTGTATACCTTTCCTGCAGGTTTGTGTGTGTCTGCGTCACAGCAGCCAAATTGATCCTCGGCGTTAATATTTGAAGCTCCTGCGCCGCGCTCCGCCGCTCGCGACTTCAGAGAGTTGTCTCTTTGTTGACATCAAAAGGCTTTCTCTGTCCTTTGTAACGCTCGTAATTATCCCCATCAGTGTGGGCTTTGATGTTAACACAGCTGTATAATGTCGAGTGTTCGTGCGCGTGTTTCCACGGGTGTACGTCAGTGTACAGTATTTGTTGTGTGCGTCTGTGTGCATGCATCAGCATCATCTCTGGCGTTTGAATGTATGAATAGCTGCCAACACAGAGCTACCGGTTACTGATGTGATGTTTTAGCCTCTGATGAATCTAAATCGCAAGTTTTTAAAAAGTCGATAAAATGCGTATCCGCACAAATCGGATTACAGGAGATTAAAATCACAGAAAAGACATGAAGATTTGCAGATAAAGTTACATGATAATATTCAACAATACAACTTTGACATGGTTCATTTAATCATATTGATAGAAGTACAATTGAAGTCTCAGTTTTATAGCTCAGGCACAGTAAGGACCAGTGAACTGTTTGACTCCTCTCTCGGCTGTAGAGCTGTATTATTTGTCACACTGCAGCGGGACAACAAAATAAGTCTAATTACTCTGTCTGCGTTGTGTTTTTGCTTTTTCCTCTCAGGTAGACACTCATGGGCAGCCTGGGTGTTTGGGCTGTGGCTGTGGCCGCTCTGCTGGGAACCTCAGGGTGCTGGCTCACCGAAGGGCACAAGAGCAGCAGGCGAGGCAGCGTGGATACAGCCAGCGCGTCACACGGCTCCTCGCAGGAACCACGCTCCATGGTAAGTATCCTGTGCCCATTCCTAATACATACCCGCGCACACAGTTTCCCACTGAGGCCATTACCTCCGTTCTCAAGCTGGAGAAACACTCACAGGGGTGTAAATCAGTCATATCAGTCGTAAATCAAATCAGGGTCGCAAAGTAATTGAAAAACAGTGTGACAAAACACACATTTGTTCTCAAATATAGCACATTTTATTGTCACTGAAACAGTGCGCTCCTGTCTTGGTATTTCCGATGCTATGACTGAGACGTCAGCTTGTGAATTTACTATATCGGTACACCCATTTATAATGGTTTACAATTCTGGGGCGCCGCATGTAGCTCGCCTGGTGGCGTGTGTGCCCCGTGCACAAGAGGCCGAGTCCTTGGCAGCGACCTGGGTCGGAGTCCAGTCTGTGGCCCCTTGCTGCATGTCTTGCCCACCTCCCGTCACAATGAGCCCTGAGCTGTCCTATCAAATAAAGCCCCCCCTAAAAATACAAAAAAATGATCACTGTAAAACAAAGCCTCAGACTGTTAGTCCCGTGTGTGAACGAAAAAGATCAAAGAAAGGTCTTTTCATTTCATTTTTTAAATACAGCACATCAGTCGCAGTAAAGACAAATTGACATGATTTTTCCCTCAGCACAAAGACTTTGCCAAATTTTAGGTTGAAAGCTCAAGTATAATGTATAACGTCCACCATAGATAGCATGAAATCACTCGAAAAGTTTGCAAGCAAAATACATACATGTATATTTTGCTCCCTTTAAAAGGGGGGCACCTCAGAAAAAGTTTGGGATCCACTGACAAAAACCATGAAAGAACCAGGTTGAACATCAAAAAACAAAATTATTTTTTTTGTGCATAAATGTATATTTATTTGAATAAATTGCATCATGAGCAGAACCTTTCTTTTTAGTTTTTTTCTGTAATGTCAGTGGGATCATTCCAACTTCCACCCCCCTCCAGAGAACCGTGACTGTGTTACTGTAAACTGGTCAGAACCGTCCTCTTGCAGTATTTTCTTATCTGTGGAAATTTAGCGTTACATATGATGGTGAAAATTAGTTTAAGCCAACCGACTCCATTAAAAAATACTCCAGCAACCCACCAATGCGTGTTGCGCCTGGGTTTACAATATAGCAATTAGGTATTAAACACAAACAGGATTGTGTCTGTGAGTTTAGTTAGGATGACTATATTTAAATGCACAATGTATCCAAACACGCAACACGGTGTGACAAGCATAATCATCAGCTGATGATCTAAACCATCTCTATTCAATTCTGTTCGGACAAGGTTGTGTTTAGAAATACAGCACAATTATCAGCTTTTTCCTAAGAGGTCAGGTTCTCAAAGCAGCTACCGCAGGGATCACTGATCATGTGATCATGTACTGTATACAGGTCAGAGGCCATGACACGCTTCGACCCTATCCAAAACTTGTTTGTGAAAGATTAGGTGTGCACCTTTTCATACGTGAGAGAGGGCTTTTGTCTTATCTGTGAGGCAGTTGAGAGAACAGGGGCACGCACAGTTGCCTAGTTACCTTGCAGTGCGATGCTGAAATGTTTTACTTTTGAAGAGAAGAGGAAATTGACAGGAGAGGGAGGAACGGGCGGACTGTGAGGATGAGAGAGGTTAACAATTACTCTGTGAGAATCACAAGGAAATTGTTTGGTCATGCTGGCTGAAACACAGACTCTGTTAGTACATGGGACTCACCACTCCCTGCCTTTGCTGTGACTTTGGCACCGGTGCCAGCTGTGGATGTGATGTGGGGAAACTCGGTTTCTGGCTGTTTTTTATTTTTGCTGACAACGACAGTGACTTTGGCATTAACCTGTGTACTTTTATTTGGTGTTTATATGATTATATTGTCATGTATTGCCATTTTTACTAATTGTTGCCATTTATATTAACCACTATTGACTGCTGTCTGTGAGCCAAATTGCAGCTTAGGGACAGTGAAGAACTGCTTTCCTTCTCACAGCAGATCGACGGTGTGTTTACTCTAGCTCATACCTGCAGGAACAAACACTGTAAAGTGACACAGATTGCAGGTAATGGGTTAGGCAGTATTAGACATGGCTCGTTGAACATGTTCGAATACATTTTTCGAGGCTTCAGTCATACACATAATCAAAAATGAAAATGCTCGTAGAAACTTGTCTCATTCAGTTCTCATGTGTTCTCCAGTGTATTATTGTGATTCTGCTATTTAAGGGGATGGTTAAGGCCAGTGAACTCTGTTATGAATATACAATTTGAATATCTCAGTATGAATACCAGATTTAAACAACTCAAAAATAGGCATTCACCTTTATTTCTTCACTTAAATGATTTAAAAAAAAGGGGGGTGGTTGGGGAATAAACTTGGGGTCGCCACTGGTGAGCTCTCAGAGTCTTCTCTTGAAAAGCATTGAGGCCAGCGGTGCTTTGGTCTTTGGGAGTTGCTGTGTTGCTACCTGTTTTGAAATATTATAAGAGTAATGCGTGTGGGGAATGCCAGAACACAGTTGCAGACGTGCCGTAAAGAAATATTACCGTTCATCAGCCTTAAGTGACGACATCACTATGTGTTGTGTCAACAGCAGGAGGGGAGTGAAGTTCCACCCCGTGTATGAGGCATCTCCCTGCTGGGGTCTGTGAAAGCTTGTGGACATTATCAGCTCCTTTACTGCTCTGTGCCAGGCAACATTAGCTCCGAACAAGACGTCTCTTAAGAATGTTTCAGAACAGTCAGTTAAACCCCGACTCCAGCCATCTGCAACCAGATTCCCGTTCTAGCAAGATCAACAGCATTTGCATGGATAGACTGCTCCTAGACAACTAACTCACAGATTCTACTAAAGTCAAACATAATTGATCCATTTTAGCAACACCTCACTTTTTTTTAAGTCTGAGAACAAAATATGAAACATGCTAAAATTGGGCTTTAAAACTTATAATAAAAAAGAAAATAACAGCAATTATGAAAATGCCACGCAGTAAGTCACAAATCAACCTCAAGGATCAGATCCCCCCAAAAATGTACATTTCTGCACACGTAACTCTGGAAAAAATGGTCTTGTTTTACTCTTTGTGACGAGAAATAAAAAGAGATTCACTGTTCAGAAAACTTGTTGGGCGTTTGACCCGACAAGTGTAGTTTTTGCAGTTTGAACCTTTAATTAAGTACAATGGTGGATGAATGCACAGAGAGAGGTGTACAGTACACTGTACATTACATTACACCGAACCCTGTTCTGTTTAACTGAGTCTTTATTGCACTTGTCTTAATGGTGATGACTAAAAACCAAGCAGCAAATAGCCTTAAGTCTGCCTGTTTTCTGTGTGCTTTATTTTAAAACCAAGCTTTTCTTTGTTCATCCATTTGCAACCAAAAGTGAAGAGATAACTGTTTAAAAACTTGTGTTATTGAATGAGCTCACTTATCTATCATAATGGCACACAAGAGATTCATGGGCCGGAGGGAGGAAATAAAGAGACTATCCCTGTAAGCAAACAGGTCTGTGAACCCTTTAACAAATGTTCTCTGCATAACAGAAACATAAAGCCTCGGCAGGTTGTCTAAGAGACAGACGGACAGACACAAACCACACAGCCCCACGGTCGTCGTTATTCTTTGTGAAATGAAGCATGTACACCCCTCGGTCTGTTTTAAGTCTGACTCAATTTGGGCTTTTCCAAAATTGGCAGCCGGTTGTGGAATGTGTTTCCGCCCTGCTTGTTCGGTCCTTTGAAATCCCTCAACGCAAAAAAAACAAATTCCCAGGCAACTGTCGGTTGGCGCCAGAATTTTGAAGTTCACCCCGGGGCGGAATCATGCGAATCTGTGAATTCACATGATTATGAGAGGTGCATTCTCAAAGTCTTCGGTAATGAATAAGTAATGCCAGATTTTCTTTTTTTCTCCGTCTAAAATTCCCCCAAAACAATACAAAACATGTAAACAGAAGAACAATGGGGACTGAGGGGTGTAACAGATGGAACAAAAGAAAAATAAAGACAGAGATATTAAGCAGAAAACGTCTGGATGAAAGCCTTTTGATTTTGAGTTCTTGTCATTTTCCAGCACTGAGTTGCCGGCAGCTCTGGTACAACAGTGTTATACAGAGCTAATACGATTATATTATTTTTAGGGGAACAGACAAAAATGTATGGGCGGATTTGTTTTGATAAAAGAACAATTGCAAGGGCAAGTTGATTACTGAATAATACTGAATAATCCTGAATAATTCTGAATAATTCTGAAATATAAGATGTACTTGGTACCTAACAAAGGACAAGCATGCATTGTTCTTCATTAATGCATTCAAAAAGTAGAACTCAATTCATCGCAGAATAAATGATTGTGCTAGAGACGCTTGCTTCAGTAACATAAATGTTTATAATTGCCAAGGGATATGAAATATTGATGAGATATGTACGTGGCACATGGAAACAACAGTAGTCTACTGACTTTGACACGCTTTGTTTTTCACAAGCATTTCCTAATACTGGAGGTCCTGATTCAATTCTATTAAGCAACTAAACTTAAGTTATTGATATGAGACTTCACAAACAACTCTGTTTGTGTTGTGAGCCACAAAAACACTCAGCCAACTAGCAGTTATATAGCAGTGTTAGAGTGATGCCTCTTTATGTCTTCAGCAGTCTTCGTCAGAGCACAGACACAGGCTGCAGAGAACACACAAACCGAACAACAGCCAAGTTGGATTCATTTTTTGCCATCAAGTTACTCACAGAATCAACGTTAATTGGCAAAAGCTGATATGACCTGCTGATTTTGACGTTTGTCAGCTCCGGCAAAATTTAGAAGCTGCTAGCTGGCAAGTTTTCTACATTGCTCCTTGCTAATGAGCAGAGAGAAGGTTTGATAACACATACGTTTGTGTTGGAGCTCGGCGAATCTGTGCATCAGCGTATCCAGGTATCTGAACCCAGAATCACTCGCAACTCGCTGCACATAGAAAGATCCCATAGTTTTTAATAAACTTTAGCCAGACTGCAGAAATTCGGTCGGACGATAATGCGAGAATAATGCGATAATGGTCAAAGGGTTAGATAATATTAGCAAAATAACCAGATTTTTTTTTTACAGATGTAGCTTTAGTGGGACTTCACTGATTGATGGTGCAGGTGTAGCTGGGACGTTGTACTGTGGCTGTCTTGTTCCAGGATTCTTACACTGATGAGTGTATAGGATTTTTATATACTGCAGATGTGACGGCGAGGTTGTTTTTTGGGTTGATAGTGGCCTCTATGAAGAGTGAATAGACTAGAGTGGTTAAATGATGTTGCAGTAGCTACAGAGAGAGAAGGTTTGTGTTCATTGGATGAAACATTTTAGGAGTCAAAGGGTTAAGCATCGAGTGAACAGGAAATAACTGCAGGAACAATGAAAATGAAAATAGTTTCTCCACGAGGGCAGGTTATTCTGTTGTATTTTAACTTTGAGCGGTGGGGCTTTCCCCCACTACATTTACATTTTGATTATGACTTGTCCCCATAAAGGCTTTAGTTTTTATTTCGTTGCAGTCCCAGAGGGTTAG
This sequence comes from Lagodon rhomboides, assembly GCA_039737535.1. Taxonomy (NCBI): domain Eukaryota; kingdom Metazoa; phylum Chordata; class Actinopteri; order Spariformes; family Sparidae; genus Lagodon; species Lagodon rhomboides. The sequence goes on from CM077795.1 coordinate 25,780,670, forward strand.
TCCACAATTTTTCTGACTGTCTCCTGAGAATTTATATTCAAAGCTGAAGAAACCCTTTCAGGCAGACAGAACATGTGCAATGGTTACCATTATATGAAGCAATAATACCCTTCCCTACTATAATTATTACGGTAGGTGATACATTCTGTGCTCAGCAACACCCTCTTGTACGTTCTCAGTATCTGTGTTCTTGTACTGAGGCAACTTCTGTGTTATAAACACAGTGAGGAGCATCGGTCCTTGGGTCCATGAGGTCCAAATGTGAACACACAAAGTGAGGTTTACTGAATGAAGCCTTTAAAAGTTGTACAATCCAGATTAAAAAAATAGTGCTATATCCACAAAAAAACAAAAAGCAAGGTAGAAGTACAGTGTGTACGGTGGGCGATGTTCATTCCATACATAAAACTTGACAACGAGATGAACTAGCGTGCCTTAAAGCAACAACAGAAACATGTTGTGTCCACGTAGTGAGGCTAACAGAAGCGTCATGACGGTGAAAAAGAATAGTAAGGGCAGAGAAATCAGAGAGAAAAGACGCGGAGCAGACGGACGTATTAATGGGCAACTTCTGGAGAGAGAAGAAAGGGGCGAAACTGGGCCACAGCGGACGCTCACGTTGTCTGAACTTGGTATGGAGGGAGCAGGCCGGATGAATAAAAGCAGATTTTGACCCTTGCACTAGAAAACTCTGCGAGGTTCAAAGAAGAAGCCAACAACTACTGAGATAACAAACCCCTGTCTCCGAGTTTGGACGTGAATGACCTCCTTGACCTCGGAGATAATTTGGTCACCTGATAACTGAATCGCCTCAATAACAACGCAGAACCCCAAACCTAACCCTAACCCTTCAAGCTGGAGTGTTAATCATATCAACAAACATCTCACGATGCGGCTCCAGTGCACCGCGCTCAAATCACTTAACGTTTTCATTTTCCTGTATCTTCGCCTCATCAGGGAGGTTTTCTTTTCTGGCTCTGGTTTGTTTATAAGGAAACCTGAATAATGTGAGACATCACCCTAATGAAGATAAGATGATGAATTTATTGATCACTAGGATGATTTCGCTGGTAGGATGAGACGGTGGGCTCGAGCGCAGGCCGAGGGCTCCCTGGGCGGTGCAGGTGGAGGCTCACGGTTTACACGGGAGGCTGGGTGAGGAGTTGGTTGAGGAGCTGGTTCTCAGGTATGGTCCGGTCACACTGGAAGAGGAGGAAGGCAGGGTTAGAGCGCTGGCAAGTGAACACAAGAAGGCTTTTCTAAATACATAAACTCAAGAGATACTGAGAGCGATCAAGTGCTGGTGACAATAAGCTGGCACCGTGCAGAGGGAAGGTCTGGACATAGCATTGCTGCTACGACCAGCAGCAATGCCACGCCCAGCCTCACCAAGCACCTCTGAAACAAATATAACTAACAAATATAATTACATGTACCTATCAGTAACATTTAATCAATTAACATCTGCATCTCAGGAAATCAGTTATTGTCTGGTAGTGTATAAAAAAATGTAAAAAGTAGTTATGTGGCTGTTTTTTATGACTTTGAATAAAATCAAAATGTTTAGAGGACAGACTGTCAACGAGGTTCACTGGAAACATAAAACCTCTCCAGCTAACAATGCAAAAAAAAAAAAACAGGAATATTTTTGGCTGTAGTTCAATTTTAGGATCCACCAAAGTTATGCTATTACTACTTAGACGCTGGCAGTGGGTTTTTATTTTCGTTTGGCTCCTTTTCATTTAGCTCATTAAGTAGCTTGTTGGTGCACTGATGAATTACACTTATAAGACAGGTTCCCTCTTCTTAAGCAACGCACATCAGGGAATGACTAGTCAATGCGGATAGATGAACTCTGAAACCGCAGTGCACTGATAGATCCGGCTCTCCTCCGGCTGCCTCTTACCCTAATCGGGCAATTTCTTAAAAAATGTCAAGGTGTCAGTTTGGTCCACATCAGGCAATAGCTGAAGCCGCTGCTTAACAAATATAATGAAAATGCAAAGTAAAGTGTTGGCACGAAGGCAGCTATTTCCAACCGAGAGTTTTGTTGTTGACTGGGATTAAGAGCCAGAGCGAGATGGAGGGAGAGTAAGTGGGCACATATAAACATATGGGTCCTTGAATGGAGAGTGCCTTCGTTGCACCGCGCACAAGAGAGGGAGGATAAGGCGTATTCAACCAGGCTTCGTAAAAGACACAGCTTGGCTTGAATTGCCCTGCTGTTCAAAATTGCATTCCCACAAAATGTCAGTCACTGTGGCAGAGATGTCAGATTCTCGCTTTGTGTGGGTGTTTAAATGGCATCCAAAATGGAGGCATGTAGCTCTCAGAGATTTGTTTGTACTAGTTTTTTTTTTTTTGAGAGGCTATAGCAGTCATATTGAGTTTGAACACTTCAACTCCGGCGCCACTGGAAAACCCTAATAAAGCAAACAGACTTATCAGCAACACTACCCCGCTGTGACATTTGGAGGGTGTTTTCATTATCATTCAGCTCACAGTAACATGATTGCTTCTTTAGTATGTGAAACCATAGCAGAGGTCCAAATCTAGCTTTATAACCATGGCAACAGTACTGCTGCCAGATCACCAGGTACTGACTTACTCACAAGTTAAGTCAGAAGCAAACAAACACTTGGAAAAATGGATCATGCTTTCAGCACACTCTGCCTTGTACTCCTGTGGTAGTCGGCCATGGAGTGAGTGCAGGCAAATATCACATTTGACAATATTATTGTCATTGGATAAAATACAAATACTTTGTTATGTTATGTTGATTAGTAGTATGAATAAATAAATAAATAAAGCACTAAGAGGTTGATGTGCTGTTCACTTCTTTACTTCTCCCACAACACTTTTACAAAAAAACCCAATATTGAATAAGAACTTCTAAATTAGAACTTTAGTGCAAAGAATGAAATGCAAACATAACAGAATAGCCTAAAATATCAGGCGCAGCTAGTCTGACACTGGTTCCCTTCCCTCTAGAGGATATTCACCATCATCCCAGTAATGGCAACAACCACTATCAGCTCATCCTGAGTGTTTGTATTGCTGCTATAATATCCTTTATCCTCCCAACTCCACTTACTCTGCCACAAGTGTGGAAAATACAGAGAGTGTAAATCAAACAAAAAGAATCTCAGACTCAAGAGGGTAGAAGGTATTTAATCTCCTATTTCTGCATAGATCTCAGAATCCCAGCTGGTCTCATGATCGTATCATACAATCCTGACTGCACTGGGTAACTTATATAGCAGGAATTATCTCGCATTGCAAGAGAAAAATACAAACTGCCTCCTAATAATCTGTGTGTAGATCTACTTTGCCTCGAGTGATCGCGGGGCAGAAGGCCCTCACTGTTGCTAAACTGATGTTTTATGCCGTAAAGATCCCCTGAAGCTGAATGTATAGAATAGAGTGAAGAAAAAGAACCCCGGAGAGTCTTGGTTAAGTGAGTACAGTATTTTTAGAACAAAGCTCACAGCCTCTCTTTCACCCCTATGCTTGGTTTGATTCGCTAATCAATTGATCAAACAGCGGCACTCGAGATGATGGAAGGCGGTGCTGATGAGCACACTCAATTTTATCCTGCCATCATGAGGAAGCACGTCTGCAATTAAGATGGACAGATGGCAGAGTGAGAGAGGGATGTAGATGTAGAGACGAAGAAGAAGGAAATGACAGGAGGCACTAAAACTGCTGTGTTTTTCGCGAGGCTCTCGGTCTCCTGGGAAGCCGCGAGGGCCCCGCAGACACACACACACACACATTTTATCACTGAGCCTCATTACCGTTGACATCTACACTGAGGGACAAGGATGCAAAATGCCACAGCACTTCAAGCGCCGCCACATATTGGCTTCTTCAGAAGACCTGCTTTAGTTCTATTTTTAAACGGCGTGCCAATCCTTTGTTTTTTTTCCCGCATAAGTGAACGTTAAGATACGTTTATGCAGAGCAGTAAGTGTAGCAGGCGCGAGTGATCAGCAGCTAACGAGCACAAAACACACACCAAAAAAGCAAGGACAAAGATAAAACTAGGTGTCCGGTGAGTTGCGGTGAATCCCACCGCACGGCCGTCGGTTCCAACACAGACAAGCCGTTTTTCCATTTTCAGCATTATTTATTCATAACGTAAGACTTCATGCCTTTATTACCTGCATGTCTTTTCAAAAACTCTATTTACTTTTTAGGTTACTTTCACCTCCACGCTCCTGTTGTTGTCTGCTCGGCTGCATAATGATTCCATCAGATCCCTCTGTATTCAGAATACTGCCTCACATTTTCTTATCTGGCCCCTGTCACTGCTCGCTGCCCTCTCTTCTGACATCATCAGCACTTTCTCGGTGTCCCTTGTAAAAACGTTGCTTGGCTTTATCATCAGTTCTGCCTGGCATTATTTATTTTACTTTTTTTTTTTTAGAGATGTACCGATACAGAATTCCTGGCCTCATAACGAAAAATGATAGTTATCTCTTTGTTATGGCTGAAACCGATTTGATAGATGATAAATATTCATTCACAAATGCAAAAATGTGAAGAGGAGGATCGATAAATATTTATTTAATAAAGCACAGTCTTCAGCATCCCTAGAACAAAGAACACATTGAATTAGCGTTACTGTCACAGACTGAGCAGATTTGTTTTAAATATGTCGACTAATTAGTACCAGACCGGATCTCCGTTTCTAACGAATGCTGCAGAAACCATGTGAAAAACTTCACAGTTTCAGTTGCTGTTTTTTATAACCAGGTACATTTTTGACATATGACATAATATATTATCTAATCTCTGTAGTTGTATTGTCCAGTGAAAATAATTGCCTTCATGCATAATTTGAATTGAATTGTATTAGTGTTAATTTGAATTGTATTAGCGATTCTGGACAATAGTTGATTGATGTGGCTCGGTCCCAGCTTCAAACCGTAAGCATTGTTATTTGACATCTGGAATGGAACTCAAAACCAATCACCTGTCTTCCTACTCATTCAAATATGCTTGATTTTTGAGCCTCATTATCACGTTGTCAAATGCTGACACTTAAAATGAAAATTCTTCACTTTTGGAGCTTCACAGCAAAAAAAAACAAAACAAAAACATTTCTCCTGAACAACTGTAGTAGATGTCGACACAAAATGGCTCCATATAGCTCCTTCAGTAGAACCCAGGTCTCCTGAATCCCCGAGATCCCGAACTGATTTGAGAGGACTCTATTTAGACCCTGTTTGTAGGCTTAAATTGTCACTGCAGCCGCTAAGCTAAAAGGGTTAGCACATCAGGCGCCTGGAATGATGTGAGTAATGTCTTTTCAAATCAATCTGGGATCATGGGGCTTCTGTTTTTTGCTGTTTTTTATGTTTTTTATAACAAATTCAAGTCTTCTTCCTTTATTCAGAAGCATGCTGCAGCGCTGTTCTGCTGTGAAGCTCCACAAATATTACGTGTTCTACAAAACGTCACCTGACTTTCTATTTGCATCGGCGGCAGTTTGGTGATCTAATCCTGTTAAACTCAATAACAGATGATGATTGACCAGAGTTTCTCCCATTTGTTGGGACATGAAATCGCCCAGTTTGTGGGCCAGCACAGTCTGGTGACACCTTCTATGTATCATGCAGTCTCTTGGCAAGTGTATTTCCAATTAGGGTGATTGAATTGATTTTGGGATCTGCCTCTGTGAAAGCCCTCTCATTCCTCCGCTGTCACGACCATAAATTCTCTCCCTCTCACTCTCTCTCGTCGCTCTCTTTTCTTTTGTCGTTCTCTCTTTCCGTCCGTTCACCTTCACGTTTGTCTGCCGTCACATCCTCTGAACCGGGAAAAGAGGAATAAAGGCAAAGTAACGAATGGTGCGCGGTGTTTTCGTCTCACCCCTCCAAGCTTATAATAACCACTTTTGTGTGTGCTTCTCTGTTTGCAGGAGAAGGGGAAAGCAGACGGGAACATCGATCAATGTGAGTACACTTACTGTGTTCAAAGCAAACAGCATTTTTCAAAATATGCCATGTTGTGCTCCATGACAGTATGTTTTTTTTTTTTACTATGGCGGTTGTTCTGGCCTACGCTTTTGGTTTTGTGATTGCGGAGAAATGCTGCTGGGAAGTAATTCGAATTTAGATGGCTCCCATAAAAGCGGCCCGTCATGGAGAAAGACCTCCGATGATGATATAAGTGTGACAATCTGGAAAAAAAATGCCACTTATTACTGCATCACATTTATTGCTCCGGCGTCTTTAGAGGAAGCGTTTTTGATTTTTGAAAGCGTTTCAGTTGTCAGTGCGTGCCAAGATGTAATCCAGCAGCCAGTTGTGTGACTGGCAGGCATCAGTTTGTTTATTCAGCTGCATTTGACACCATCTGGGGGAAAAATGATATAGGTTTTTTTTTTTTATTAATAGCGTGAAACTCAACCCTACCATGTCTCAGCTCGACGACAAAAAGTAGAAGCGGGAGAGAAATCACTCATTCCAAGTGACAACCCTTCTCAGTTGAAAAATATATTTATCAGGTGAATAATTATTCAGCTGTCAGCCATCTTCAGTCCCCTGTCAGAGATGATTAAGCAGTGTTTGTTTGGCCCGGGCCTCGTGGGCTGTTTTACACTGCGGTGATTGCTCAGACAGTTGATGCCCTGTAAAGAACATCATTCACATTCCCTGACTCTGGACTCCCACCTCAGTCTGGCTGTAGAGATGCTGATGGGGGGGAGGGAGCAGAGCACCGTACAGCTAAGCTTGCAGTCAGCGGTTAAACCCACTGTACCGTCTGAGCTACAGCTCTCACTACCGAATCAGAATTCAATAAACCAAGTTATAGTATCAATTCAACCCGCTGTGTGTTTGCACTCGACCTTTTTGTAGTGATTTTAGCCGAGCGATGTCAAAGTTTACATGTTTGTTTTCTCTGCGAGTTTACCAAAGCGAGTAACTCTGGGAATAAAGTTCACAGCGTTGTGTTTGCCCGTTTGACACTCTCGCTGTATGTTTATTTTTATCTCTCTCAGCTATTGATTTTAACACCATATGTAATGATACATATTTTTTGCTCTGCTGCGGTTAAACACCGAGAGCTAGTCTTTTTTCTTCCTCGTAGTTTTATGTGCCAGGTTTGTAAATGTCCAGCGCAGGTGACGATGGAATTCAGTTCAGTATTAAATGTTGTCTATCACAGCAATCCTGGAGCGATTGATTTCAATGCAATCGGAGGCTCGAGGTGTCAGAAGAGAGGTTCAGAGCCTGGTTGTAGATAAGATGGTCTCAACTGTTAGTTTCCAGTCCTGGGGGCTTTTCCATCATGCAGTTCCCTCGTTCCATATGAGTTGCGAGGCTGAGTTGTGTGAAAGATGTTGTCATGTAACTGCATTGACATCATGAAGCTGAAGTCTTTTTTTTTCTCTTTACTCCAGGTTGCGTACGGCCTCGTGTTGCATTCACATTAGTTTTTCTCGGCGGTGTATTTTGCTATATTGTCATGCGAGACGGGGAGATTGAGCTGTTTGTGTGTAAGTTACTGTAACATCAATATTCTCAGGGCTGACTGCTTCCTATTTGACAAGTGACTTCCTCTGTGAGCATTAGGCCCATTATAATGTGTTGTCTTCATCTCCGCCGCACACCGCCTTTCCTCCGCTCGCAGCGCTGCGCTCTTTGTGCCTGCCTCTACCCGACTCCGGCATGACCGAGAGGATTCCTTTTGTTCACGTTTATTATTCAGCATCCAGTGCTGCTTAACCTCTGGATGTTTGTTAGCTGATTTCTTTTCAACACCGTTAAAGTGGAGAACTGTAGCTTTCTAAGTGATACTTTGTCTCTGTTTCTTGCTTTTCCAGCTATGCGAGCTTTCTCACCTGCTTCTTACAGGATGTGCCGCGGTAACACACATCCTGACGTGGAAACACACTGTGAGGTGTGTCTGTGAGAGGTGCTTTCTGTTACACACCACGTCACCTCACAGATATCGATACATATGCAGCATCGGCACACCAGAACCATCTGCGCAGTTTAACTCTCTCTTCTTGTGTCTTCTGAGACACACACACACACACACACACACACACACACATATTATTTAAAAGGCCTAAAAAACAAATGTGTCTGAAAAAAGTGTGATGTTTAAAGTTTTGTCCAGTTTTCCTGCAAGAGAGAAAAGTTGCATATCTTTATATATCTCGTCATAGTTATGTTTATCTTACAAATCCTAAAATTCTTGACTTTTATGCCCTCAGCGTTGTGTGATCGAAAAATGGCGTCAGATGTCAGTATTTTTCAAGGTATCTTATTGACAAGAAAAAAATGAACACATGTAAGCACTTTGCTGCAGTTTGCCGCCACTTTCTTTGCACAGGAGCACAATGAACTCGTGTTGGCAGAAAACATATTCAGTATGCAGTCGCAGGAAGTCGATGGGAACAGCGGAGGAGGAAAACAATGGAGTGAAGGTCACGGCTTTGGATTTACATTCACTGGGCTCATGTAATTTTAATATTTGTCTCAGGAGCTTAAGGTCCAAGTGACAAAGTGATTTTGTCCTGGATTTGTGCACCGTTGCGACGCCCCGTGCTGGACTAGGGCCTTTCTTTGCTTCATTTTCGCTCTTCCCCGTGTCTGTGTGGGTTTATTCCTGCGCTGCTGATGAGAGCGTTTGTCTAAATGTGGAAACCACTTTGTATTTCTACTGACGTCAGTTGAACAACAATAATTAGTGCCTCTCTCTCTCTCTCACCTTTCAATTGCTGTCGAGGGAGGAGGGTGTCTCATTTTCTGCTGCGGTATTCAAACCAGCAACTTCCTGGATCTCCTCATACGCTTCACAATGATGTGAGTCAGTTCTCGCAGTGTGTCATTACAATGGACAAGGTGATAATGGGACGCGATTTTGGCTGACAGTAACTTCTTCACATCGGCGGCGTGTTTGACTGTGTTAATGACGTGTACGATAAATGTGTCAGAGACGTCAGCGCGGAACAGCAACTGATGCTTTTAGCCGTACTGTGACTTTGAGATAAGTTTAAAATGCGGCGTCAAATGAATCAATTCAGAATCACTCACAGAATGGGTGACTGAGCTGTGATTTTATGAGCCAGAATACGATTAGTGTACAGTCGCCTTTGTCAGGTTTAGAAGATAAATTATGTACTTTTACAACAGCATTTATTAGCAGCAGCGGCACGCAGAAGTCACTGTTCAGTTCACACCTGAGTTCAGGAGTCACGGTACTTTTTCCTGTGGGTGTCGCAGTAGAATGTGTGTTAGATTTGGTTTCCATTCTCGCTCGATGAGTAACGCTGCCGTCGCGTTATCCACAGCTTTCTCTCCATAGCTGAATGGCGACCCAAACAATGTTATTTTTCATTTAAAGGACGCTGGTCGGTCTTCCTTTGCAGATGTTTCATCGATGGTGTGACCGACTCACGCCCCAGTCAGCTTGCTGTGCTAACTTCAGCACATGTCGCTGACGGCGTACCACTTAAAGTTTCCCTGCAGAACTTGACGAAGGTTTGGCATGAACACACAAACCGTTACAGCTGTTGTGCAGTATCTATTTATACGCACCATGGTCACATTGCAGGCCACAGACCAATTAGCCGCCAGTCTAACCGTCAGAGCACAATGTTTTCTTACTGTGAAGGTCAGTATTTATTATATTAAAACATCTGAAGGACTATAAATTCCCCATGTTTTCTTCTTTGCTTGGTCCAAATCACGATCATTCTGTGTTCCTGTGAACAGATGTTTCTAGGCTGTTTGTCTGTTACGTGGGCCGTATATGTAGAGTACTTCCTATAGCATGTGCTAATGTTTATGCATGGGCAATGTTTATTGTGCCATGTGTTGTCATTTATCGCATGCGTCTGTGTCCTGAACATGTTCCTGTTTTCCTCCTTTCGTAGATATGTGGATGACATCAGTGCATCAGTGGCGGGACAGGGAGTGCTGCTCAGTGAAAGGCTCTGCAGCACCTTTGACAGAATGTATTTTTATTGACCAAAAATATCCACAGCTGGGAATCAGACACATATAATGCTACATCACACTAACACATTTAATAGCTTCAGTCTGAGGTCTTTCTCGCCACATAACCTGATCAGGTTTTTACCAACAAGCAACACAAATCATGATGCTGTCTCCAGGTTGCGATAAAGGAGGCTGTTGCTTTTTGCCCGGGTTTCACAGGTTTGTGAAATTTCTCATGGTGAGGGGATCAGGGTACGGTCTGATAGGCTCTCGCAGAGGCTATTTTTAAGCCTGATATTTTGGTAGGAGGATTTTGCTAAGCACTGATGCCTCTTTCTTTGTACGGCGTTAAATGGTTTAATGATTTTCGGAGCTTTCTGTGAGCAACTTCACGAGTCAACATAAGAAAATAATATTAAATCTACATGATTACATGTACTTCATGTCCGTAGTATATCAGAGCTATATTTACAAAATGAAAAGTTGTACGTGACATTTATTTCCATTAGAAGTACAGGGCATTTTGACTTGGATTTACATCTGCAACAAAGCGATGTATTTGTTGATATATTTAATGCATTTACACGGTGGTTAGAAAAAGGTTTCCAGCTGACACTCTGGCCTGTAATACGTCTTCCCTATCATTTGAGGACAGCCGCTTTAATGTTGTGAATATTTTTTTTTCCACTTAGCATGTGCTGATTTACCTCTTGAGACTAATTATCAGCCGACTGTTTGTATGCTAAACTGGATTCCACAGTCAAATTCAAACAGTTGCATTTCATTTTCTTGTTTTGCTCTCCTTTCCCTTGGATGATGATCAGTGTAGCTCTTTGGGATCGTCTGTTTTTCTCTGCCATTGGCTGGTTGGTTTTTCTCTGTTTCGATTTTTCATTACTTCAGTCGAGCTACCTTTTCTCTTTTCTCCTTTTCTCTTTCTCCTGTTGTTATGTCTCTACCTGGGTTCACACTCCATTATTCTCTTATTTTCACTCATCCCCTCTCTCTTTGGCAAACCTTGTATTGTAGCGTCTACGCGGCTCCTCATGTTGAGACAATGACATTAATCAAATTGGCCTAGTTTTGCCTCTGGAACGCAGATGCTGGCAGTGAAATTTGCATCAATGCAGACATTGCATATGGAGGTTTTCAGCTAGTTCAGACAGCAGTTCTCTGTAGGTGACATTTCCCTGGCTCGTGATGCACAGCCATCCCAGTCAAAATGTCAGTTTGGAATATGTGCAGTCGTTGTCATTGGGTGTCCCTCTTTTCACAGTGTAATATTGTTGTCAGCGGGATCCATATGGAAAAATTAAATATTGCCCATTTATCTTCCTAGGGAATTGTGATTAATTTGGCCTCGAGTGCTTAATTTATGAACCTTTGCCGAGGCCTAATCAGAGTTTGTTACCATCACAAATTAAACAATGGGAAGAGGCAAAGCAAGTTAAGCAGTCCTGTGGTTCATTTAGATTGTAATTGGTTGAGAATTAGATGGGACAAGGTTGACAGAGAGACTCTCTAATAAGCAGCAAATGACTGAGGAGGAAGCTGTGGGGGGGAGACAGTGGAGGAAGCTGAGAGAAAACGGTAAGGGTGGGGCGGTGAAAAAATAGATCAGCTTGAAAGTCATCTCCCGGCGTAATTACTCAATCAAAGAAGTTGCCATATTGACTTCAACATATTTTGCCCGTCTGCTTCCCTGTCAATACAAAGAATGTCTCAATATTTATAGCCTAATAATGCTAACTGAAATCAACAGATGGCCGTGACATCTCTACTTTGTTGTTGTTGTATTCTAAGAACTGTCAGATGGTGTGTTTGTGTTGAGATTTGAAAATATGAGATTTGGAGATACTTGGAGGAAGAGAGAAAGCAGGAGATAGACATTTTACACAATGAGAAAAGAAGGAGGTGAGTGAAATATCACGCCACATGATAAAAGACAAGAAAAAGAAAACAAAGCAGGATAGGATGGGAAAACTTTGGAAGGAAGACGAAGTAATCTTGTTCTCGCTGCACAAATCAGCTGATTTAGTTTGATTATCAAGATTGACAAGACTTCCAGAATTGTCTTTGGGGATATCTTCCTGAAGTCATCTTGATGTGGACTGATGGTATTTAGATTTTGCTGTATACAGTGTCTATCACCAATCGGGAAGAGTTGCTTTTAACTGTGTGGGCACACTGACTAGCAATATCCCAAATTTGACTTACACAGTCAAACTGCTTCCTGATAGCCGACGTGTCACATGATAAAACAGAAGAAGAGCGAAAAAGGAAAAATGGGGTTTGTGACGCTGCATAGCCAAAAAGTGGTACCCGTATGGAAGACAGGATTAAAACAGGAAGTGAGAAAGCACACAGTATGAGGTGCCAAAAAGGCTTGTTGTGTTTTTCTTTTGTTCCTCCTTGGTGCTAAAGGTTTCCCCTGATGCTGCTCTGCAGATTTTTACCTGCCAATGTCTTGTCAAGTCAGTTGGAGGAAAATTCTGGCTGATAAATACAGCTGGTGATGTGGGTAAATGCTCTCGTGAGGAAAACATTTAATATTGATTTAACAGATGAATAAAAAGTTAGTGCAGTGCAAAGTGTGAATGAAAAGTCCCAAACTTTTATAATGAATTTGTATAATATAGTGTCCAGGTAGTAAATTTTACAACACATAATGTCATTAATGTTTTTGTCGTTTCCTCAGTTGTAACCACAACAGTCACAATAATATACATTTGAATTGAATGGAGTTGAACCTACATTCATGCCACTGAATGGAGTGCCTGACAAAAAATTCCAAAAATCAAAAAACTTGTTTGTATAAGCCTGCAACTTTCGTGAGAAAAGCTAAATCGGCAATAATCCAGATCATTTCACAAAGTAATATTATAAATTGTTAACTAAATATAGCTTTAAAAAGCGTATTTACTTTGTTTAAAGAAGTTCATATGAGGCTTATTTTCAGGTTCATACTTTTTATTTTAGGGTCCAAGTAGAATAGCAATACAATTCATTTATAATTAATATTCTCATATGGTTCATTGCTGCAGCATCCCTTTTCACACTGTGTCTCTGTTTTAGCTACAGAGTGAGACATCTCGCCTCTGTTCAATCTTTGGTGAGAGCTACACATGCGCATTACTTAATGGACAGGGTGTAGCCAGTCAGAGGCAGAGTAGGGCGGGTCATGCCAAGCAAGGTAGTGTGATCTAAAATAACGCCAGCTACAGCAGTAGTATGTCTGCTGACTGACTGACAGGAGTGTTTTATATTTCATAATAAGTATATTAAAATACATATTAGTGTAACGGCTGTAACGTAGTGACGATAAATTACGGAAGTAAATGCTCGACTTCAAACCAGGTGTTTCAGACAGTGCAGGAGCAGTGTTTCCTGTGGGAGACAGTAACTCCCTTTGGTGTGGACTTTGGGCTTTTTTTACTTTGCAGACCTTTTTTATGCACAATAATACTCTATAAGCAAATAGCAAAAAAGCATGATATGACCTCTTTAAGGAATTAATTAAACTTCTCCAGGTAGTGTATGTGTTTATGCTTATTCAAGCAACATGCTAACAGTCAAACCTTTGGCATATACTGTTAAAAATGCCCTGCATACCATGCTCAGTATGTATGAGATGAAAAAATGACTCGCATACCGCTCTCTCTCAAGGTGGTACTTCATAATTTTTTACAAGGTTTGCAGGTTTTTAGAATGTGCCGGTGAAGATGTGATGAGGAAACAAGATTACAGAGCAGATGTATAGTTAGAGATGTGACGGAGATCCAGGTACGATGCTGTATAATGCTCGTGGGAGGTGGAATGCTATCACCTCAGACTCTATTCAAGGTTGAGAAGGAAATCATTAAATCGCTTCGTGAGAAGCAAAACCCACCCACATTTGCATTTTCTCAGTTATGAATCTCTCACTTACAGAAGCAACTTAAATTAGAAGAACAAAATCTGTATTGAAATGCAATGTATTTCACTCTGCTGTAGGTCTCAATGCTTCATCTCTTTGGTGTTGTTTTCCTCTTTTTCTGAAATTCTTAATCAGTTTGAGCATGCAGTACCGCATATCAAATAGCTTTGTTTTTATGCTTGTTCTCTACTATCTGTTCACACTTCATATGAGCTCTCATATGTAAGAATCTGTCACATGTAGATTACTCCACCCAGAGACGTCCTGCATAATTAGAACGTGCAAAAAGAGTACATTTCCCAAGTCGAAAGTTGTAAGTCACAATCTCAGTCACATCGTAAATCTCTGTGAAATGTGATTTCATTAAGCTGCAGCGCAATAAAGATTACCAAGCGAAAAGTTCATTGAGGACTTAATCAAAATAGTAAAATGAAACAGGCTTCTCTAAAAATCAGACCCACCTTTTATAGACGTGGTTACAAAATTAGAATATCTTCAAGTAAAGTTGATGATTTGCACCATAAATCTCACAATTTTCACATCGTCATGAACCTAAATTTGATCGGGCCGGAAATTATGGCTCATTTCTTTTCTGATTTAATTCGCAGGCGGCCAAAGTTTCACACTGTGATAATTTTTTGTCAAAAAGTCTGAAAGTCAAAGACAAAGGGGATTGCAGCGGCAGTGTAAGCTCCATGTTGAGCGTGCCTGCAGATACCGCTGAAGGGCTTAAGGAGGGCACACAGCCTCTCCAGGGACCGAGAGGGACTGACAGTGGCACTCTGAATAACACTTTACTGTGACTGGGCCATGCTGCACCAGTGGGCCTACTTGGACACGCACACAAACACACACACATGCTGGAGTGCAGACACAAACTGAAAACAGACAGAGGTTATATGAAGTAAAGACGAAGCAGCGGGCGACGGCAGACCTTTATTTAGAGGGATAAGAGCATCCTCACAGCTTCCTTTGATCTCTAATGAGCCGGAGATACATCACTTCATTAGAATGCTTTCCTGTTCGGCACAAGAAAACACAGCTAATGTGACAAGGTATTTGCATACATCCTGCAGAGCGAGAACATAAACGATGGCACATTTGATAGGTAGATTTTTTTTTTTTTTTTCAGCAAAAGCTGACCCACTTTTTACACTCAAAACAGACGTTTACAAGCTTACAAACTTAATGAGTGGTTGATGTTTGGTGTCCTGATAAAGAATTAGGGATGCTCGATTTGGAAGGATTGCTGCTAATTACCTTCTTCTCATGGCCAATCCTGATAAGACAATCGATAATTTCCCATCACTGTATTTTAAAAAGAAGGTCATAGCCTGTGGTCTGTGCGCACCTGAGGGTAAGACGCGCTAATATGCGATGAGCAAAGTGATGAATGATTTAATATTCCAAAGCTCTGATAAGATGTGTTGTGTCAAATCCGCCTAGACTTTTTCCTCTCCTCTCAGATCCCTTGTGAAAAGTATTGTGTTGCGAGCGTGTTGTCTTTCTTTGAAACAGTAATGAACGTCCACATGTAGTAAGGTTGGTGATTGTTCACATAGACACTGGTACCAGTTTCCTGAAAACTGTACTGGTATCCAATGGCACCTTTTAGTAGTATCCACATACTTTTGGTTTCATACTGTTGTTTTGGATGTACTATACAATCTCAACAATTGTTTTAGCACACTAAAAAGTCACGTTGGTAAGGAATTTAGGATAAGGCCAGTAGCTGAGTTTTAGCTAATGCTAGTAAAAATGCTAAGAAGCCCAGTTATCTCCAACTACAACTTCTCGAACTAGCCGATCCAGTACACAGAGATGTCGATGAAGTTGTTGATACCTACCTGTTCATGTAGGGGGGTCCAAGTCTCCAAGAACGAAAAGCAGTTTTGGCTGTAGGCTTGCTAACATCAGCTGCTGGTTACTAACATAGAACACTATTTTGCTTTTAGATACAGTATATTTCATGTTTGACCAGGTGTTTCCTCAGGTGAACCACGTTACCCTGGTCTGCTTTGTATTTTATATGAGACTCTAACTGTAACTGTAAAGATGTACTCTCACCAATTCTTCTTCTTCTTCTTCTTCTTCTTCCTCTCCTTCTTTTTCTTCTACTTCCTCTTTCTGTCTCTTTCTCTTTGTCTCGTGCCCCTTCGGTTCCCTTACATCCCAAACAAATGCCTATCGTGCCAGCAGCTGGCCCTGCCAAAGTCGTGTTGTCGTGCAGATAGGGCTGACACTAATGGTTGTTTTCATTAATTATCAATTATTTATGTAATTAAGTGATTCATTTTTCAGTCTCTAAAATGTAAAAGTTTCCCAAAGCCCAAGGTGATAACCACAATTACTTGTTTTGCTCAATTTTCTGTTTATCAATTAATTAACTACTCTTTTGAGTGCTACAAATTGTGTCCAAAATCTCAGTCAAATTAAATATTTATTTTTCTGATTATTAAGAGGTTTCGCTAAATAGGAAAGAACTAAATGGCGCTACAGTATATGGCATTTTCTATAATCAAATCACTGTTATTATCTGTAATTCTGCCTATGCTCGATGTTTAAGTCACCGGAGGTCAACTCCTGGATGATACCAGCTGCTGCTGTGCGAGTGCAAGCATCGCTGCGAAAACCCTTCAGACCCATTCTTTACCTTCATCCCCCTGATTTTTACTGCCTTACCCATCAACAGCAGACGGCTTTATGAGCTGAGAACAAAAATGATTGCTTTTGAATTCAGATTATATGCCTCCGCGCTCAGCCCTTTCTTTTCCCCGTTGCTCCGTCTCTCTGCTCCTTCCCTCTTCCACGCTTCCAACACACACACACACACACACACACACACACACGCTGGGCTGCACACACAGCCGCACGTTCACATTTATACACAATACATACTTTATGTGCCTGCTGGAGTTTGAGGATAAGTTATTATGATTTGGATCTCAACCAGCAAGGTCTTCAGTAGCACTTTGCAGAGGACAAGGTGTATTTGCATATCCCCGGGGAAGTGGAAATATTAATAAGCCGCTGTCAGGTCACATTTCTGTGACTCAGTAAACACATTCACTCTCACATTCTTTCATATACCTCAGATGTCATCAAGTTCATAGTGTTTTATCAGTCACAAATGTTAGTTTATGAGCGAGTGCGGTGTGTTTAAGCGCTTTAATTTGTCCTTGTTGTAGATGGATTCTGTTGTTTCTGCAGACTGGCTCAGACGTTTTGATATGTTAAGGAAAAAAGACAATTGTAATTAGATTTGATATTTTCTCATGAGGGCATACAAACTAGGATCCTGTCCAACTGTAACTAACCCAAAATAATTTTTAAAGGTGGCATAAACTGCTGTCGTTGCTGCCAGACAGCGGCATTATTATTGCCAGAAACTTGGGCAGGCTGGAATGATGGCCCCTCGGCCCTAGAATCTCAAATTGGATGGGAGACAGATTACAATTATGAAAGATACAAAGGTGCCCACCCTGATGAATTAGTCTCAGAGCTGAAGTATCCAACGTGCCCGTGCATTTAGAGCCAGAGAGGCTATTTATCTGTGAATTTGTTTTGTCTTCAACACATTATTGGCATACGTCCCCCAGTAGACAAAGAAACACTTCTGCTCCTCTGCTGCAGTATTGAATGATTAATACGTGGTATTTGTACAGGGTCCAAAATGATCACCTGCCACTTTCCAAATAACAGTTAAAGTCTACGCTGGCAAGTCAAATAAAATAGTTCAGCTGCCATAGGTCATCAGCCATTGCAACATATTACAATTCCACCCGACCTATGGTTATCTATCAGTTTTTTTCCCCCAGGGTGACAGAGTCATGACCCTACTCTGCCTCTGATTGGCTAGTACTTGTTGCCCTCTTTGGTTGGGTTTGTCAGGTTTCAGCATGAGAAGTGTAACGGTAAGAATATCAGGGTAAGCCAATCAGAGGCAGAGTAGGGTGGAACATACTGCTGCCAAAAGAGATGCTTCCCACAGCAAACACAGTACAATACTCTGTTACCATTAAGTGTTCTGGACTTTATAACTATCATTAAAAAAATTACTCAAGTTTTAAATATAGAAAGTACTTTAATTAATCATGGACAGGATTTAACTGTTGTTGTTGGTAGATATGGAGCTCATTTGTGACTATGTTGTAAAGGACTACAAGCAACTAATGACTACTTCATTACGGATTCATCTGCTGATTATCCTCCTCATTAATTGATTGATTGTTCGGTTTGTGAAAATTCCAGAAGGCCGTACAATAGTAAAAACTTTAGAATGATTAAGAGTAAATAGATATTATTAAAGAAATAAGAAATGATAAAGGGAAAGCAGCAGTTTAAGAGATGGTTGGAAAATGTGTTGGCTTGGACATTTTTTTCAGTTCACCAGCCGTGGGCAGATAGACCATGAAGTTGATTTAGGACCGCGGTATGGTAGCTCCGGCAAGGACTGCATGCCATTGCCGGTGTAGTGTGCGGTGGACAGTGGTGGACTGTATTAGCAGGCAACAGGTCACCTGAGGAGACGGTTGCTACGAGGCAGAAAGCAAATGGATGATTGATTGTTCCACGAGGATGCTCAGGGGAAGGGCAACAGTAACTACAAATAAACTGTTCACCACTCAGTGCTGTATATATGCACTTTGGTAACCAGATTACAGTCAGCTTTCTGCGGATTTAGAGATAATTACACGCGCCGGTGCATCCTCATATTCAAAGCGATTAGATCCGAGGTCTGGGTAAAACTCAAAGAAGCCTTAAAAAATGTTTTCCACTGTTGAACATTCGACTTGTTTCTAAATTTAGGCACACTCCCGCTGTAACGAGAAGCTGTGCTCTTACTACAGAGCTGCCATCCCTTCACACACGAGCCAAAACAGCATCTCTACTGCAGATCAAATAAGTCAGTAAAGCTTCTATAAACGCCAAGAAACCTGATTACAGACCTGCTGCATGTATATGTGTGTTTATATTAGTGCAGGTTAGGGCGTCTGATTTCCTGTCTGGCTTCTTGTGAGCATGTAAAGATATAAACTCTTATTTACTCTTATAACTGTGTGTTGAAATGTGCCCTTAAGAAATTAAGTACAGACTGATATTATGATATTATAATAATTATAATATTCTTTGTTTGTGATCTTTAATTACTCGAGATATTCAGCATTTCAGCTGCACCGCAGAGATCACACGCAGCCCTCTGCCTAGCCTCGGCTTTTATTTACAGTGCCCTTTCCTCCTCCCAACAGGTGAACAGTTTTGCATACAGCACACAGCCTCAAATACAACACATTTGTTTTCTGACCTTTCGAGCAGGGTCACTGAAGTCAGTCCCGTGGACATTTGCGTCTGTGTGTATCCTCTCTTTGGCTTGTTTCTGTGCTCCCGGTCCTGCCCCTGTCTTTGTTTCCTCGCAGCCTCTATCTGTCCAGGTGTTACCTCTGCAGCCTCTGTCTCTGGTTTCATCCACTTGGAAACTGTTCAGTGTCAGTAGTGGTGACTTAATTGTGACCCAAGTGCAATGACGGGCTCTGTTCTTGACTCTAGTTGGTCCTATGTATCATTTCAAGTGATGCTCCACCCATGTTCTTACTGTCAAAATACACCTCCAGGAGGTTGAAAGTTGGCTGCTACAACTAAATAGTTTTTTTTCCCCCGTGGTCAGCTTTATTTAATTTCCATGTACTCATGGAAAATTGATAGAATTTCTTGCAGCGAAGTCACTTCTCTGCCTCCTTCCCATTCGGCGCGGTGCTCACCGAGTTAAGGGTGCACCAGTACAGACCTCAAGGTGTTTAATGACATGACAAGTCCATCTGCTGGGGAAGGCAGCGAGATGTGGCTGACAGCTTGGGAATCACAGAATAAATGGACCTCCTGACACACTATATTGTGCCGAGAGATTGTGGGAACAACACAAACGCAACACGCAGCAGTGAAAATTTGGCAGATTTCCTGGAGGACCCTAAATAGTGTGATGTTGCTCTTTCCTGCCGTCTGTAAGCCGGAGGCCATCAGCGAGGTGTATTTTCATACTTTGGGTATCACTGTTTCTGAAAGCTGTGATTTGCCAATTCTGACGGAAGATTTTCCAATGACAAAAATTGAGTTTGAGATATTCAGACGCAGGGTGGAAAGCTCAGGGCTTAGATGAAATAAACGAGACAACATTAAAAGCAGTGAGTCAGCGAAGAACCCAGACGGCGGTCACACCAGTGCACCTTGACAGGATGGAGTGATATGAAAATGAATCAAATGTGCTTTGAGTTGAATCTTAAAAAGGTTTTAATATGGCATTTGTATTTCCTACATAATTTTCCCTAAATATGACAAGCAATTACCATTGTCCCGGTTTTGGCAGCCTGAGCGAGCGGGCTCTGCCAGGATTCTGCCTTTGAGGGTGTGCTTTTAGAATTCAATATGCAATTTGAGATTTTTTCTCAGAAGCTCTTTGTCCACATCCACTCCCTTTTTGTCAGTGACAAGATGGCACATAAAAGCACTGCAGCTGCTGTGACAGACAATGTGATCTCAACAAACTACTGTATACCCAGATCCCGCAGAGCGAGAGTCTCCAGAAATAACCTCATAGACTCGAAGGATTGTGTGTGATCATTGTCATAGCATACATACAGGAATCTATTTAAAAAGAATTGTTATGATCCCCGAAGCCTTTGGAAATGCATGAAGATTAATGAGAATCCTATTGTGGATGCAATTTAAAAACAGGTCAGTGAGGGAATGGCACCCGTGGCTAGGCAGGTGGGTTGCTTGTTCTCAGAAATATTTGCCACTTTCTTTGGAATTAAATCACTGAATAATTTATTATTCAACAAATTTAAATGTAAAATGGCTCGGGCAGCCAGCTACCGAGGGAGAGAGCAGTGCAGCAGCTGCACTAATAGCAAATATAACAAGCAGGATTTCTTTCCGGTTCTTTTTTTCTCAAAGCAGAGCCGAGGATTGGGTCGCTGTCCACCACAGTGACGAGAGTCATGCATATGTAATGCGGTAAGGTCGCGGGGTCTGATGGAATGGAAGACAGGTCACAGGCCACAGGTCATTTATGTTATATTGTGAGCACTCGTAGATTAATATGATGTCAGACTGTTAAATCGTCTCATATTATCAAGTTTTCCCTCGTGATTAAAACTCCCATCAGGCTGGAGTGGACAAAAACTTTTTAGGCTTTAGTTCACCAGTTTTGCTAATGGGTATTGTTACGAGAAATACATTATTAAACAGGTAATTAAGACTCTCCTGGTGCAGGTTCTGGAGCATCTCGTCGCTCGAGCCTCGTTATATTCATCTTTTAATGAAAAAATAAAGCTTTGATGCCTGAAATATTGCATCAATCTGACCAGTTTTATCAACCGTAATACTGAATATCGATATTTTTCAAGGTGTTCTATCAAAGTTAGAAGTGACAGTATTGTGAAAACGCTACCTTGTCCACCTCAAGTTCAAGACAATCAGCATAAACAGCCTAAACTGTACACACAGTGCACTGCTACATTCACAGCTATAGCGCTGACTTCACACTCGGAAACAGACGTCATCATACCTCAACACTGGATCATATCGTTACGCACACATTTATCTGTATCACTTTTGCATCGGGTCTGATTGGATCTAAGCATTCTTCTGGGAAACAGTGCTTCCCACATGTCATTTCATACTAGTGGCTGCTAGCATCACCATCATCGCCTGGACGATTTGCTGTGCTTGCCAAAGAAAGTCAGCTCTTCTTTGGTTTAAATGTAGTGCACGAGATTCAGAGCTCTGAATGGTCTTTTTTTCCCCATGAGCTGGGTTCAGACAGCTGTGGCAGGCAAAGTGTTGCATGTCAAAGTCCAGGGCGGAGTTGTGTGACGTTTCAGTTCGACTCTTCATGCCCTCCTCTTTATCCTTCATTGTCTCCGCCTTCGTATCTATTTGTTTCCTGCCATCGCTTTGACAGCAGTTTGTTGTAACCCTGTCGTCGCCGAGGGATTATGAATCTTGAGTTTTGCTAGTTTTTTGTAGCGATGCACTTTCTGATACAGTAGTCAGCCTTGTCTTAAAGAACACGGTAAACATTTTGGCTTGAGGCTCTATTAGTTGTGTTTAGATTGATGTGTATTGGCCTGTTTCTGGCTGCACCTCTAAAAAAGCAAGCATCCATGTATATACTGTATCAGCGGACCTTTAGCTATAGGCTGGACACATTTGTACACTACTGCATTCAGACACCTCCCATATGCTCCTCTGGCACCTCTGCCTTATATCTGAGCTGACCTCTTTTACTTCCCTTAATCTCTGCTTTTAAAAAGTGGTCGTAAAAGATGTCTGCTGATGGGAGCCTGTGTCCTAACATTTAAATCAACAACCCTGAACACTTCAATGCACTATCCACACTTCTGAGAGTGCGCTCATGGTGCTTAAGTAAATGTAGGGAGCAAAGGCTGGGCTATTACAGGGCAGAATCTACTGTTAACAACGAGGCACATTATTACTTTTACTTTAAGCCAGCCTCAGTTGTTAGGGGCGAGGGGAAAAAAATATCACTCTTCGATCTCTCTTGAAAGATTAGGTCCTGATGCAAAAAGTCAATAATCAGAAATGTAAAACCTAGTTCTTGACATTATGATCTCCATTTACATTTGTTTAAGATATATACAGTCAGGGTTTTCCCAACCGAGCACAGCACACAAGTGTTTATTCACAGTACTGTCTAGGGCTGGTGCGATGCTCGGGCATTTGAAGCAGATTCACACTGGTGTGGCAAAAGTTGCAGCTTGCTGTGGTGGTGTGGGAGGTTCACTCCGTGGTCCGTGTGTGTGACGTGTTGGGATCAGTTTGCCGAAATCATTCCTGTGTTTTAAACTGGGGAACATGACCGAAGCAAAGTGAAAGTGAAAGTGAAACTTAACGCTACACTACACAGATAAATGTCTGCTGTGTTCCCTCTGTAGTATTTCTCCATGCTAAATAACATAACTCATGATCGCCGGTTTATGTGATTAGCAACCACAAGGTGACGTGGGGCTGCGCTTCTCCAAAATTAAGTCCTGTTTACATTTTGTCCCCACCCAAAAGTAATATATATTAGGATTACACAGATTACCAGTTAAGACTGGGTTATTTTTTGTTGGGGAATAATGCCCTGCAGTGAATACTTGGTCGTATTTGTTCGTTGATGACTGAAGATGATTGAGGAAAATATTGAAATATAAAGTTTTAAAATGTTTTTTTTGGGTAAATTTGTTGTTATATTAATTGAGTAATAAAAAAAAGAATAATAGATTAATAAAAAAAGAAAAATCCATAGATTTACAATGAAATAATTAATATATAGTTAGGTGCAGCCTTGCCAGCCAGTCTGTCCTTTCCTTTTGTGTGTTTGTGTCCCGTGGAGAAGCCCACCTCTTCCGAACCGTGCCAGGGCCCAGGAAGTGTACCGTGCTCGAGCGAACGTGCTCAGGCAGGTTATGGATGGCCTGGTGTGAGTGCACCCGTACACACACACACTCAGAGTGGACAGCAGAGCAGAGAAGCTGCAGCGGTGATCAAGCCTGAGTTGATGACAACCAGAGCGTTAATCAAAAAAGCAACATTTTCACCTGTTTGTTGTTTCACACAACCGCAGTGTGTTTGTTGAGCTGATTGTGAGCCGTCACAAAGAAGCTCAAATGACAGCTGTCTGCATGTTCATGTCTGTGTACTGTCTATCTGAAAATGCAGCCAGTTGTCGTACACTGAGCTCCCGGCTGAGATGGCAGCCTCCCTCTAAACCAGCCCCTCCTCTCTGGACCATCATTGTGTGCAGGCAGTGGATCACGTCAGCAGCAGAGGGAATAGGACAGAGGACAGGAGGATGGACTGATAATGACTTATGTCTCCGTTCCTCATTCTTCCTTAACTTCACTCACTAATTTGATATCTGTCCTATTTGTGCAAAAATACATAATCGAAAGCAAGAGACCACTGTTGAGTACTGATCTACCGATAGTCTTTAAGTTGTCAGCTCACTGTAGAGTTGTGATCCAAAACCCAGAGGCAGGTAAAGTCCCATAAACGTAAGGTGGTAAATGAAAACACAATGAAGATAAGTGGGTCGATACTGTCTTGAAAATAACCGGCTCTTCAAACCAGATGAAATCATCTCATTCCATTCCATCTCCACATGCAAGACTCGAAAAACATTAAAAACCCTCCAATATTGTTCTTGTGGGAAACTGCCAGGCTCGTGGTGCCTGCTGATCTGAGTGATACTTTTATGTAAATTCACAGTCACAGTCCAATCTGCTCCCTGTGAGCGCTGCAGTTGGTGGGAAAGATGTTTGTTGGGGCAGACGTGCACATTTTTGATTAAAGTTATAAAATAAATTAATCTTGATATTTTAAATCGAGCGGCATGACAATACTGATTGCAGTGATTGCCCCTGATATCATCAGATATGGGACACTTCCAAATTACTACATTTGATAGCACAAATTAGTTTTTATGTTTCTCAACGACACCTCCCCGACTCCAAAAATAATTTAATTGGATACTTTTTATTTCTTTGTAATATTTAATTTGGACAACTGAGTTTTGGACACACAGTCAGATCAACTCAATACAAATAAATACATTTAATCAATAAAAATCACTATATAAGACCCGATTTTAGCGACGGTTTCTCTGTATTTCTTGGTTTATGTAGCTTTGTGTAATTGTGAATTGGTCCCAAGGGTTTGTGAACATTCCAATATCTATGGTAGAAGATAAAAGCTGTTTTTTTTTTGTCATCGTCAGACCTCATTGCCAGAGAACGAATAGTTACATGAAAACAAATTAAGAGACACTGTCTGAACATGTAGGAGAAAAAGAGGACATTTTTAAAGAATGCTGATTCACCAGTCTTAATTTAAAGAAAGAGAAGCAACACTAGCAGTAAATCAGGACAGTCATTCACTTGAGTGCTAATAATGTGACGTTTCCTTGTATCTGAGGATTTCTCTATCTTGTGCAATTGAAATCCACTGAATAGCAAATTGTCATCAGCAATTGGATTTTTGGTTTTCCATACAATTTCACAGGTTACAAAAAAAATAAAAATCTTAAAACTTTCCTTACAGCTCATGACAAAGAGGAGATGAAGAGGCAATCTCACTGAAGGATAAAATATCCCTCACATTTCAACCGCTCTCTGAGGGGATAGATACGGTCTCCAGTCATATTCAGGAAATGCATTTCATATTCAAACACAAATGGAGCAATTTGTGCAAATAGCATGCGTAATAGTTCCGACTCCCAGGTGCATGAGCGACGGCCGGGCCCTGGAGGAGAGGCTCTTCACCCCAAATGCATCAGCAACGAAACCCCAAGCCCACGGAAATAGGGCAGTGAATGAATTAGGGTGTCATTGGTTAAGGACATCAGTGAAGAGAGAGATAGAGAGACAGAGAGAGAGAGAGAGGGGGGGAGATCTGTAATGAAATTGCTACTTGCCATACTAAGCAGGAGCAGCGAGTACAGTGTGAAATCAGATCGAGCTGGCTGTGGCTAGCGTGGTTGTTTTGACGTGTCGGAATGAGCTGTCTCTCAGCGAGCTAAGTGATAATTCAGCTGTCATTCTGAGGAGGAGACGATAAATAACGCATTTCTCAGATGGTTAAAAGAGGGCAGGGATCGGAGTAATCAACCTCAACCTTGCTTTCTGATAACACTAATTAAAGACAAATTAACGTCAGACGCACACCTGCGAGCGGGTGTTTTTCGCATGTTTTTGTTGTTCCTCAAAGCATCGCCGCCTCATTAAAATTCTGTCTGAGATTTTGAGAGGAATCAGATTGAGAACATGTTGATGAAGGCAAAATGTCTTCAAACAGTCTTCGCCAAGCTCTTTACTTTATAGCCAGTGTTGAGTTTCAGATTTCCTTACCAAGACGCCTCACTCCCGTAACTTCTTTGGCTCTGTTGTGGCAAAATCAAGTCAAGTCTTTATAAGCAAAGGTCAAGTCAGTCAGTTTTTAAAATTATATAACAAACATAACTCTCTTCAAAACTTTAAGTGTTTTTCTGTCTACTTTTCTTTGACTATGTAATTTCATTGTACAGGCCTAAGAATTTAAAGGGCATGGCAAGGCCTTGTTGTTGCTGTCTTGTTAATTATTTTATTGATTAAAATGTCATTTCATTTTGCATTTTTAAAACACATTCTTCATTGACATAATAATCCATTCCGTGTGTGTTGACTGATTGACCTGCAGTATACTGTGTTGAGTTTAACATCCTGAAAGCTTCAGGATTTATAGGTTTTTTGATTCAAAACCTAATCCACCTGCTCTTTAGAGAGCATTTAACATCACATAAGTTCTGCTCAATATCTCACCTATACGCCAGTGTCACGCTCAACAATTGCAAAAAAGTCGTTGGTGTTTTAAATAACATTTTAGAGTTAGACATTTTTAAAATTTGATGACTCATCCTCCATCGAGCGAATGCTAAATTAGAACTTTATTTGCTGATTTGGATAAAACTGCATCAGTATTTACTGGAGAAGTATTTTCAGCTGTCCTCTGAGTTTCCTGATGGACTCATACCACTAGCTTTGTTGCTAAAGTGTTTCGCTTACTGCTGCTAGATGTAGCTGCCGTTAGCTAGATAGCTGTCCTATTTGCTGACTCAGCTCCGGTGTGCCAGGAACCAAACCAAGGAAGGTAACACCATATTCCCTCTAGTCAAACCGGCCTCCGTCTTTTGGGGTATGTGTTCTGTCCTGGTTTGGCCGTGTCCAATAGGAGCTGCCAGTCTGGGTAGTGCTGGCGGACCCCTAGCTCCGTGGTGGGTGATTGGGCTGACACACGTTTAGCATTTGGCTACAGTAAACACCAGTATATGTTCGAGATGAGCCTTCATTAGCTGCCTGTTTTTATAAGAAACACATATCGTGACTGTCAAAGCAAATAGTACTCCACTCGTCTTTAAACAACATTTATTAGCACAAAAGTTCAATATTTGCATTTCTAAATCATGCACTAGAGAAAAATGTACTTTGTTAATTATTTCTACCTTCTTCTGGTCATTGTGCAATTCATCTCCTGTATGTAACCTCAATAATTTAATGACAAGCAGTGCTTTGGTACAGGCAGATCTCATTTGCATCTATTATAAATGGGAAGGATAATGACCAGCCGTAGGAATGGAAGTAATCTACTAAGGGTTTGTACCTGCACAAGGCAACCCACCTTGCAGTACAGTAAAAAAAAAAGAAAAAAGAAGAACTCATTACACAGGTATTTGTTATTCAGAGTAGGTGTTCCAGAGCCGTGACCTTATTCACAGTTTACCATCATTTTCAGATGGCTTTGATGATGGCATATGCATTCATAGTAGCACCGGCAACTGTAGACAATCAGCCCCTCGCTTTGTTTTCTGTAGCTCGACTCGGTCTCACCCACTCTCCCGGTCCGCCAGTGCTGTCCCTTTTTTCTGCTTTCTGTCACATTTCTTTTTGATCATTCTTTACCTCTCACTGTTTTTAACTTCCACATTTAGTTTTTGTCATTTGTACATACATTAACCCAGAAGGAGCAAGTAAATACATTTATCCTCTTAAATACAGTTAGATACAGATTCAGACTGAGCACCTCAAACCAGATTTTCCAGGACTGAAGGTGCATCATTATGCAGCCATCTGCATAAAAACCCTTTTGACACAATCATGTAATCAAGGTGTATCTGCCTTCACAATACAGTATGTAAATCCATGCTAACAACTCTGAATGCTTCTGTTATTTCTGTTTTAGATAATAATCATCAAATCAGAATTATAATGACCCCAATCCACTTAATTCTTCACAGGGTGTACTTGGAGTGTATTTTTAAACACACAGACAACCCACAGTCCTCTCGCCCATTCAGAGTTCCATCTCACAAAAGTCAATTGAATGTTTTTCGGGCTCAGTAGAAGATATACTGATAAACAGGGTTCATGGATGAGTTTAACAGTTCCCCAAAACCATCAAACTTGTATCCACAATGGTGGAATGTTTGTTAGAGAATTATATTGTTGGACCAAGGTCACATTACACTATCAATGTCCATCTTATTCCTTGTAAATGTGTAGCATTAAACCCCCAATCAAAGGTTTCTTTGCTCATCGAACTAACTGTTCTGGTTGAAGTGGATTTGTCTTTCATCCGTGGATCAGTGCTTGGTACAGAAATAAGCAAATAACAATAGTGTCTTTGTATAAATGGGCTGGTATCCTTTGACTGACATCATTCTGAACAAATATTAATTATAAATACACAGTATTAAAAAGAGAGACTTCAGCAGTAAGTAGATTGAGGAAAGTCCAAGAAACCCGTTGTCCATCCTCACAGTGAGAAATATGCAGAAGCCAAAAAACACGTGCACAATCCGTGACACAAAAACATCATTGTTAGGCACGTCAAATGGCATCAGTCCACGTTTTGTTGTATTTTTCGTCCCTTTTTTCTCAAAGCTTTTCCTAGTTTTTGTCTCTCCTCCACGCCTGTTGAGAGAGAGAGAGGCTAATCTGTATACAGGTACATTGTTTAGTCTGATGCCAATAAAGAGACTTTAGGTAAATATTAAATATTAATACTCCTGTCCGAATAGGTTTGTGCTTGCAGGCTTCCAATCTCCTTCTTTGTGGAAGGTGTAATTATTCATGCATGGAGATGTTACTTTCTTTTTGTGTGTGTGTGTGTGTGTATATATTTCTCAGTATGGGCTTGAGTCTTTCTCTGTGTGTGCTGGGGTGTGAGCGAGTGCACATGTATGCAGACAGGCTGATAAACTGCTGAAAAATATATGAATCTCTCTTAAGTCCTCCCCTGAGACATGCCGGACTCTATCAGGAGTGATGTCAGCGGACTTCTGACGAATCGAAGATTAGGACGTGACCACACAGTGTCTGATCAATATTGCATTACCTCGCACACTGTTTTCTTCTTTTTTCTTTCTTAATGTGCATTAGTCTAAATACACCCACTTGTACTGTAACTCGTGCTGCTTTGCTGGATTTCTGGGAGGCAGATCATCACCCAACCTGACCCACCAGATGGTTTGTTACACAGAACCATATGACGCAGTAGGAGAGTGCTACCAGCCCAGTCAGTTGGTAAATTAAACTCTTGCCGAAGACAGTTAGGAAAAAGGTGAAGACATCTTTTCCATTTAGAAAAAAAGTCTTCCATCGTTCAATGAAGAAATACTTTCTAGATCTGATGTTAATGAAGCTTTAGTATCTAAGCTAACCATGCCATGGTTGTTTTCAAAGGAACAGTTGCTTCTCTCGCTGGTCATCAAACCTAAACCACACCTATAGCTGCTATTAGTTCCCCAAACAACGCTGATTGGTCAGATCACTGTGGTTTGGCCACAAGTGCATAGTTTGAAGCCTGGCAGGCTGGATTTGTAAGATCACATGGTCTCGTGATCTCGCAAATCCAACTGCGTTTCAAAGTAAGAGCACCCCTGGAGGCAGAAACGGTTGTTGTTTACCTCAGTGGGTGGAGTCACTCTTTGTGACTACATGATGTAAGGCTTTCCCAGTCCAACAGAAAAGGTAAAGATTCACAGCAGCCATGATTCAATACAGCTGTCAACCAAATGTGAAGCAAACTTTAGAAATGTTGCAGAAAAGAAAATGTGAATCAGGCATGTTTGGTGTGGAGCTAATAAACTAGGCTATGCAAAAAGGTAGTTTTGTCTGAAGTTGTCAGTGTAGGCTGCCTTAGTGATGGCTATAATAAACAGTGGAAGTGGAGGAAGTAGAGCTTGTGTTATTGAAATACCCAGGAAGATGGCGACAACTAACAGCTCTCACCTGTCGGAGTAGAAACAGCTGATCAGTCATGTGCATTCAGTGTTAGCTATGGTGTTTCCATCAACTGGTAAGCACATCAGCTCTTTTCATAAAAGGCAAAAACCTCATGTAAGCCACCCCTGCCTAAAGCAGGCGCAGCTGTAGCTCAGGAGTAGAGCGGGTCATCCAGCAATCGGAAGGTCGCTGGCTCGAATCCCCAGCTCCCCCGGCTGCATGTCGAAGCATCCATGAGCAAGATACTGAATCCCAAATTGCTCCTGATGAGCAGTTGGCAACCTGCATGGCAGCCTCTGCCATCAGTGTATGAATGTGTGTGTAATCGGGTGAATGTGACAAGTACACTGGAGTCCATTTACCCTTTAAAACTAAAGGGTAAGGTTGAAGAAGTTCAGTTTTTATTTCTGTTTTCAATTTACTTTCTCTCAAGTTCAAAAATAGATTCTTGCGTGAGCTGCTATGTTTTACGAATGAGTCAGTTAACAGATTCTACAACTTGATATTTGCATGCTGTTAATAATGTCGCAGTTCTGCCAGAGTGGAAAAGGCAGAACTTTGTCAGGAGGGTTGACATCGCTCCATTTCCTGCCTTCGCTTTCTCTTAAGTAGCTCCACTAATTTATGACTTATGCAAATCACCCCGGGACATTAGTGAGGTGGAGCACCAAACTCCTGCATTAGCAAATGAGTGAGCTACCAACAAACACTGCACCACTTTATGGATCCTACATCCAACTTATCTTAATTGTTTGCTGTTCCAAGGATTTTATAAAACCTCTACTGGACAAACGTCTCACATATACAGTATGCACATCCGCCTGGGTTGTGACTGTTACTGTTGGACCTGCCCTTTGTGTGGACCAGCATGTGAACTGGATTTCAGATGGCAGACTGGTGCAGAGTGTTTCAGGCACCATCACGGCGCTCTATTATAGTTCTTCATTATTACATTTTAGCCTGTTTGATTCATTATGCCCATTCAATTAAGGTGTTTTAAAGCTGGGTAATGAGCTTCCACTTTACTGGTCATTGTGATTTAATTCTTCATTACAGGTAGGAGGGAGAAAGATAACGTTCGAACTGTTGTATCCCTGTGGATAACCATAATCTCATGTAGATCTTTGGTCACAGCAGTTTGAATGTCAGTGTCTTGCTCCGGGGCACTCTGGCAGTGATGGTTTGTCCATAGACATGACTGTTAGTGCAGAGTCTAGCTTTTCTGCTGTTGTCCAGCCGCTGCAGCAGTAATCTGTTGTCATGGTCCTGGGTTTTAGTTGAGTTATTTCCTGTTTTTATGTCGAAAGAGACTCTCCTCATGGGTCACGTTTGTATTACATGTTCAGCTGTGTTCCATCAGTTAATCAGTCCCTGTGTATTTAGTCAGGTGTGCTTCACTCTTTTAGTTGTCGGGTTGTCTGCATTGATTCCCTCGTCCTGCTTGTCCCGCGTTTCTCCCGGTGTTCCCACTGTCTTCCTTCTATACCTTGGTCGCCTTCTGGATGTCTTTTGCTGTTTTGTTGGACACTGTCCTTTGGATTGTTTTTTGTTGGACTTCCAGCTGCCCTTAGTCATTTTGTGCTGCCATGCCTGCCTCTGTTACCACTGTCAGTAAGTCTACTTTTATTCATTGTGCCTCCTTGTGTGTGTCCGTGTCTGCACTCGGGTGCTGCGCTTTGAACAAAAAACACGACTGTGATAAGTTCCCTGCAACGAGTCGGTCGCGGTGTGCTCCGCAGGTATTAGACATTCGATAATCATCCCGCGCCGCCATGTCAGACTCATGAAAAACCCTTCAGTTCAGAAGAAGCACTAGTTCCTGCAAGCTCCTCTCCACTCAGGCAGAGTGTGACAGAGCCAAATAACTTAATGATCCCTTCCTTTTTCATGCATTGAAAAGACACATTAAATTCTGACCTCTATTAAATCAGGGAGCCAAAATGCATTTGAAGTAATTTATTTTCACCAGTCTGAACTTGAAGCAATAACATTGCCTCTCTGCAAAATAGGAGCTTTTCTGGGCATGGATGGGGCTAATTAACGCCCGCTGTGTTCTCATCAGTCTCCTTCCCCATTCATTTGGCATATTAGGCAAAATGCTCCGAGAAATGTAATTACATTCATGTATCATTAATAGCATATCTCAGTGTTATTTAGATGAGGAGCAGAGAAGTATGGACCCCGTGCCCCACTGCGTGTTTAGCCGATAGATTGCACATGACTTACACACATAATCTTTCAATAAAGTTATAAATACTTTAAACATTTGCCTAGAGGAGAAAGATAGTGATGTCATAAGCCGTGGAAGATAATGGAATAGCATTTGTCATCTTCCCTTATTTGCATTTAAGAAAAAGAAAAACTTATTTTATTCCGGAAAAGCAATTCTTATCAAGGATTATGGGATATGTCCGCATTCAGATCTATGCTGACTTCATACTTAGTATTCATAAGGCTTTTTGGGCAGTATCAGTTTTTCATAGATTTACAAATCACTATGCAGGCAGTAGCCTGTGATCGTTAGTATGGAGAGAGTTTGTCTGAAATGTGTCCGCTGTCTCTCTTGTGGCTTTTCTTTTTTTTTTTTTCATGGAATGCCATCGAACAAGCACCTTGTAAAATATTCCTTTTTCTTTCTCTTTGTGCTCAAACGATGTTCAGAGATTTTCAAGGAATATCCAAGTTCAATAATTAATAAGAAACTCTGTTGTCATATAAAGCTAAACAGCACATCTGTTTTCACACTGAGCAGGAGTCTTATTTGAAACGTAACGCAAGCTTAGCATTCACTAGAAATCCGGCTGTTTCATTTGTTAAGGTGTAAACTATGTATGCCAGCATGATTCATGCTCTGTGTTACACACATCAAATAGAATTGGGTGAAAGTGGGCTTCCAAACAGGCTCAAGGGAAACAACAAAAAGACGATTGGACGCTCCTTGCTTGCAAAACTGAAAACAATTTTAAAAAGCTTTTTATTGCTGCCTGGGGATTAACAAAACGAGGAGCACTGAACATGGAGAATGCTGCTCAGCTATCATGCACGCCTGCATGTTTTGTTCCAGCCTTTTTGATGCCTGTTTTTCTGCTCCGTGTGAACTTTTGTTCGTGCACGCTCTTCAGAAACTTTCATAAATATTTCCACTTTAACTAACCAAGGAGCTTCCATTGTGCCCAACGTGACTAAAAGCATGCACATCGCACATCTATTGAGCATTTCATTACGTCTGCCTCTAACAGCCGTCGCTGTTCTTGAAATGATTTCCATCCTGGAATGCAGGAATCTTCTCCGATACAACCACAAGACTCGGGCTGATGTTTGGTGAAAAGGCCCGGCTCACATTCGGTATTCCAGCTCGTCCCCAAGGTGCCGGGACCAGTTTCTGTTCCTCCATATCAAACTGAGCTATTTCTGGCTTTCTGCAGAGGTTCACAGTCATGATAACATGAAAGGCCTTCCCTAAAGTTTCCACCAAAAAGGTGGATGCACACTATAAAACACAATAAAGAGCATTCTGTCTGACATATCACTCTATGATGACCACGAGCAGCAGATCCAGACAGGCGGACACATGTAGATTTGGGTAAGAGGAGTTCTTCTTGGCAACGATTTTCAAAGGAGAACAAAATACTTGAAATTGAAGAACTGGCAAGCGTCAGGCACATAAAGAGCTCGCTTGGAACAGGTTGTGTTTTTTCTTGATTACATGATTGCATTGCTTCTTTCAGCGATGATTGTGGCAGCCTGGCCGCAGATAAGAACAGAGGCGAGCTCACTGCCGGCTTCAGCGCTGTCGCCAAGCTGTATTGATCTCTATTGGATTTGGTCCACAACATACTCTCACCTAACTCGGAGGTTAACCCCCCAAAGGCACGTTAAAGACTCTCTGAAGTTCATAGTGACTCTACTAGGCAAGGAGAATGAATGAGGTACGGCAGTGTAGTCGGTGCCCAAAGGTAGCTTCAGCCTGGCTAAATCACAGCGCAGCACTTCCAAAGTACTGACCCGCATTTTTTCCCCATCCCTCTTCATGAGACTTCTTCTACGGAGGGTTTAGAGGTAATAAAACCCATGAAAAAACAGAGATATTGCGGGGAAATGTAATTTTCCAAGTTTGAGAAACAGCAATCAAAACAAAGCAATAAGAGGAGAATAGCATTACTGTAACTGTGACGCTTTCTGACTCCGTGATTGGCTGCTTCAGTCTGAGTCACGCGCATTAACATTTGGATCTGCAGCACTCTAGTCATTACACAGCCCTGCGAGTGCATATCTAGTGTCACAATGTTATAAATTGTTCACAATTGAGGAATCTTAACCTGAAATATGTATGGCTCGGTGTTTCCTACGTGATATTTCTGGTATTTGTTCCGCGCCCGTCCCTGTCGGCTGCAGCGCTACATGTGGCTGCAGCACTTACTGTATATTGCTCACATTTGTTTACTTAATCATGATTTAAGGGCTTCTTCTACGCACTTTGCCATATGCTTGTTGATGTCATTGTTTCATCTGCAGTAGATGAGAATGTTCAGTTCCCCACTGTATCTAGCTGTGGCGGTAATGTTCTTACTCTGGCGTCCCACCACTTCTGAACGAATGTAGAGGAGGCACGGTGGTTATGTCAAATATGAATTTTGGCACATACCTTTCGAATTGGTGTTGGTTCTGGCCTCAGACATCTTTCATGGGTTGAGCTCGAATGTGTGTGTGTGTGTGTGTGTCTAATTCTGATATATCATTTGCAACCAGCTTGCGAGATTATATCTGTCAAAGCCTCTCTATCTTCTACCGCAAACTTTCCTCGAGGTTTAGCTATAACATTCATCCGACCCCCGCCATGAACCAAACAAAGTCAGTCTTTTCATTTCACTCCTCGCCTCTGCTCCTGATTTTTGTCCAGGATAAGGCGCAGAGTTAGTTGACAAGACAGCGGGAAGCCACGTTTGCATGAATATTTCTTTATATTCTTCCTGCTACAAGAGCAAACAGGGGTTTTGGACATTTGCTGTTGTGCGAATGTGAGCTGGACACGATTGACGGCTACAGGAGGGGATAGGCAGAACCACGGGTGGAGCTCAAGCCCCCACTGAGGGGCTACCTGTGATGCAGAGGCAGAAGCCCGGCTTACAGCTGGGTTTAGCGCCGGACTCGTGCAGAGGCATGCTTACCTTTAGGGCCCGGCAGCGCTGCCAGGTCCCGCTGTGCCCTGCTGAAGCATGCTGGGCAGGGCAGGGTAGCTGTCTGTGCAGACGGACTTTGCTCACACTGGGAGACGAGCCAGGCGCTGCTCTGTAGCTACACTTAATGGAGTGACACACAGCAGAGCGAAAAAGATGCACAACCCCGGCTCGAATGTTTTGCGGTGGCACGCTCATGCCGCCTCAGAGTGTGTGCTTCCATTCACGCGCATTAACACACCTGCAATAACACACGCACACACTCTCTCACCACTCGGATTGATCGGCGCAGCAAGGGCTTCGCCACACAGCAGAATCATCAATGTTAATTTAACTTTTGAGAGTGTTAAAATCAACACCCTGCCAGTGCTTATATCATTCCACATCTGTCAGAGCTGTTTAAATGTTTTTGAAATTCAAAGTTAGAAAAAAAAAAAAACCCCGTCTGCCTCAGAGCCGTGACTCTGGTCAGCCAGAAGTGATTGTGACATTAAAATCAACACTCGCTAATAGTGGAAAACAGACGGCTTTGCAGGATCAGAGATGGCGGTCGGAGGTTTTGCGGCGCACACATGACCAGACAGGACCAGCCATCATCTACTTTCCCCTCTCCCCCTTTACATGCACGGCTGGATTCCAATCGCGGATGAATACGGAGCCCGGCTTAAGTTGATGGATGCCATTTGTCTTGGCAAGCAATCATACCTGCGCCAGTATTTTTGGTCCCGTTCATTCTCTCTCTCTCTCTCCCTCCCTCTCCAGAGAGGAGTCAGTTAGTGTGATAAGTGATATTTATAGCCGTGATGGCAGCTGGGGAGAGCATGCACAGCATAGCAAGGCAGGGACATATCAGGAGAGTGGACAATTCAAAGGCATCTGGGAATTGGGGCTTTGTTTTCATTAATTGGTTTCGGCGTCACCGTCTCATTCTCACTCTCTCTGCCTCCGTCTTCCTCTCGTACAGAACTGCTCCCCTCAGTTCTGGCTTGAAGGACAAATATGTGGATGGGTGCTCACTTTTCTCTAAAACATCTTTACCTGTCCCTGGAAAACATTAGTAGAGAAGTCTGTTTCTTCTACTATCAGGCTGCTGTCTTCTCTCCGAGTTAAGAGGGTGAATGTTTTAAGGTCAAAGGAGGTGAAAGCCGTCTGACTACCTTGATTTCTGAGAGCAGCTGATTGGCTGACATCACCTCTAATCAGCGGCAATCACACGACTTGATTGATGATGATAGATCGCCTGTTATGGTCAAATCCTGATGAAAGAGGGTCTAATAATGATAATGGCCGGGGCTCCTGCGGTTCTGCAGCACTGTCGGCTCACCTTTGATCACCTGAAATATCCGAAGGCACCGAGCGGCTGTAAATGTTTTTACTTGTTTCAGCGCAGTAGGTTGAACCAGAAGCCAAAGAGGGAGAGGGTTTTTTTTCAGAGAGAACTGTATGTTGGAGTGCCAGGGTCAGAGGGAAATGTGATGGAAATTGAGGGAATTGGTGTGAACTCCCTGTGATGTGAAAATCGTTTCATTCAGAAATGAAAGAGCCAACAATTGAATCCGTGTGTGCTGCTGGAGCCTGGCTGACATCGTGGATCTGTCCTTCTTTTTATAAAAAAAAAAATCAAATAATGACCTACTTAAAAGTTTTAAATACTTAAACATACATATCATTATACTGAACTACTGGTATACTATACATTTTAATAGGGATGCACTGATTGAAAATTATAATTTTGTATGTTTGTTTTGTTATTTATTCCTTTCTTTCGTGCCAAGGAAACAACTGTTTTCGTCCTTTAGTCCTTAATTTGTTTGTATCACAAATTCGTCATACAAACTAAAAACGAAACAACATTTATATAACCTTCTTTCACATGACAAGTTTTTTTTTAAGTAACTGCTACCTACTTATGATAGCCGTTCTTACATAGAGTTACAAACTGATCTGGTGGGAGTGTCACAAGCCGATAGCACATGATTAACATCGGTAACTGCTATTGGTGAACGACATCTTATTTGCCGATAGGCTGATAGAGTCAGCAAAGTAGAAAATTGTCTGATTCAGATGTTCGGTCGATGAATCAGAACATCCTTACATTTTATTATATAGTATTACATTGTTCAAATCTTTGCTGTGAGCCCTTGTTTCATCCTCATGTTCTACTTTACACAGACTGTATTATCCTGTACTCTACACTACCAAGATCTTTTTTTTTTTTTTACCCTGCCACAGTTTCTAACTCCGTCAATAATTTAGCCTAATAATGTTGGCAATGTCTGGCTTCACTGGTGCCTGAGAGTGGCCCGTTTCCCATTTATAATCAATTTCACTGCTGATCCTATTTGTATTTCCAGCTCTTCTCTATCTGCTTACACAGCATTACTTATTGCTGGGTTTCATTATCAGGTGTGCAGCTAGCCATGGCGGGGAATGAGAAGAGAAGGCTCGGCTAAAGCAAACACTTGAAAAGAACAGTTGAAACACTCGTTTTATTGTCAAAGTATGCCCAGCCTCGCTGAGTATCGATTGTTTTTAAAGAATGCCATTTCCCGTGGGTATTTTAGCTGGGCATAATTATATAAGAATCAGTTTTGTTATTATGGTATGGCAGGGAAAAGATAAAAGAGAATGCAGTTTGAACAGTGAGATCGTGTAAAGCTGAAACGCTCAGAACATGGTGTTTAGTGCTTTCATGTTAGAATCAGATGCCTAATGATCAGTTGGGTGACCTGTCATTTCTCTCGTAGTTACTAGACATACATACATAGACACTTGTCTAGAAGATGAATACAATTGTTGAACAAGCTTACATTTTTTTAATTATATGACCTCCAATTAAGACCTATTAGTGTGAGGGTTAAAGCTGCAGGGCTCAGACGGTCGATACAGCAAACGTATACCCCCTGCTGTGCTGTGCATTTTAATTGGCCACGTCAGTGGATACTGTATAGAAGGATACGCTTTCACCCCAGGGGGCCAAAGCTGGCCTAGGCTTTTGAAGTCGGTGCACAAGAGACACTACAACCATTACACTGGATAGGACGGATAGCCTGGATAGAATGCTGGAAGTCTTTCCATCTGATAACAGTGTGTTTTACGTAATAAAACAAAAGAACTTTGTAGATGTATCCACATTCTTGTTCAGATAGGATGCGCAGCAGTATCACACTGTGTAAGAAATCATGTGTGCATAATTCTACATACAGTGGAAACGATGATAGAGGTCACAAATTCTGTCATCCAGTATATTTTTTTTGGTTTGTTTATATCCACTCCTAACTTAATGTTATATGTGAATGAAGATAGACTATAAAAAATATCCAATATCGCTTTCATCACTCCTGAAGGTGTCCTTGAGCAGCAGACCTGCCTCAGGCTTACTGCTCCTGGTTGCCTTCAGTTCATTTATCCCTCGGGCAACATATGTGTGTGTAACCTTCCCAAATGGCCAGAAAACACTTAATTCTCTGAAAACCAAATTACACAGAGTGTAATATGGCAATTTGTGCACAAAAAAGATGCTCTTCAGAATCTCTACTCTTCTTATTCGTATTCTGATCAAGTCATTGGATCCAGAGGGTTTATCTCATATACGGCACCAGAATGTCTGCTCGTTGGCAGATCCGATGTACTTTGTTTTCAGGCTGTCTTCCAATTCTCAACCTGTGTGTCGAAGCACAGGTTCAGCATTTCAGATGTCATATGCTGAGCTACTCTAATTTTCAAATCAGAATAACAGAGCAGCATTGAAAGCCACTGTGGGTACATTATGTTCAGGTGGAAAGACAACAGAAACACAGGGAAACCAACTGGACACATGAAACTGGTTCTCTTTGCCTGGATTTGGGTCAGGAGGGAAATGGCACTGGTGGTTTTACAACATTTTAATTTATTCCCCCAGAAATGAAACGTGCCGTTTGTGCTGACCTCAGCTGACAGCCTGTGGGCCAATCAGCTAACTACCAAGTATACTAACAGCTTTCAGCACGGCAAACAGTGTAGGCTATGAAAACACTATCTGTCTTTTGGCTTACCAAGGCGGGGATCCAGATGGAGAAGGTTTTTTACTTATTTACTAATTAGTAACAAATAAGATGGAAGTTGCTTTCCCCTGAGTGATGGTTGAGTCTGTGTGAACTGTTCAAAGACGGATCCAGGAGCTCCTGGATATGTTGTCGGCACGTGCTAAATATCTGGGTTATCAAAAAAGAAAAAAAAAACTTGTGTTGTGAAATTGGCAATGACTATTTTGTTCCCAAGTGACATTACATTTACATAAGGAAACTACAGAGAACTCCCAATAGAGAAGCAAGAAATGATATCTTGGTTCATAACCAGACTTTTTTCGTATGACATAGAAAAGGTCAGATTTTCAAAGACCTCCTGCTGCAGACCATAGATAGTCTTGATTGAGGTTTTCACCTGTGTTTTGACATTCAAGTTCAGAGATGAGTGAAATGAGCTGAGGCACATAATTTATTTCTGACCATAGTTTAAAGTGACGAGTGAGTGTGGCATTTTGAAAATGACAAACTGTCTGCGGCCCTTTTGACATTTTGCCTGTGTCATCATCACTCAAGACAGAATTTGCTGGGAAGAAGAGAGGTTTGAGAAGAGTTTTTAAGGTGGAGTATATCAAAAGCAGATGGAGGTGGTCTCTGATGTGAAAGAGAAGGCAGCAGCGTGAAGCTTCACCCAGGGGAGACGCCTGGAGGGTGATAACATCGGCTTTTATCACTAGTTGTATGGTTGACTGTATCCGTTATTGTTCAGGGACAGGCACACTCATCCATCTCCATCAACTTTCAGACAGTAAAGAGCACAGCAGCGAGATATGTCAGGGTGATTTGGTTGGCCATTTGCCTTTTTTTCAGAATTGCTGCTTTTGTTGGACTTTTTTCTCTTGACATGCCCTTCCTGTCCGATAGAACTGTTAAAATATCACATGTGAAGTTTTTTTTCTATGGCGAGAAAAAATGTACTACAGAGGAACACTTGAACATTTGTTGATTTGTATGAGTTTATTTTCAAATGGCACTACTTCTGCCAGTTTTGTTTTGTTTTTGATGACAGTACAGTCATTGTCTGTCTGTCAATTGTCTTCTTGCATCACCGAGAACATCTGAGGGCAATTTTTGTCTTGAGTTAGACTTTTTCGCAGTTGGGGCTGTTATGTTCGTTCAGTAGTGGTATCTATCACTATCCAGTGGGATTTCACGATTGTTGATGGTGCTATATTTGTAGATTATATTGGGTCTCGATATTTTGAAATCTTCTCAAAAGCTCTGCCAACAAGATCAAATATCACAATATTGACATGTTGTCCTTTAACAAAATACAGATTTTTTATTAATTTTTGGGGATAAATCCTTCAAACCTCTAAATGGTATGCAAGCAAATGTAGACAGTACATAGAGTACCGCTCTATAGCTTGAAAATGGTATATCACTATATCACAACCTTAGTTCTTTCGAGGAGAGAAGTTGTTGTCCTTCCCTTTGCTGAAACTCAACCTTGAGGTTTCATAATGTGCCACTGATGATTGGTAACTACGACCTGAAAGCAATTTCCTCCGCTGGTGAGATCCTCGACTGGCTGAAATCACACACGCCGCCTGTTAACACCGAGCCTGCGTGGACACATGCACGCATGGAGGCACCCCGGTATCAATCACGATCCAGCCCGAGTTTTTTAATAGGAAGCAGAACAGCATAATAAATAACACAAGTCAAGCGTATACTGTTACTAATGATCTTTAGATTAGCCATTATGAGGAGCAAAAGTGCCGGGAGTCACTTAATTACTCTCAGTGGATGTCTGGGCCATTGTATCACGAAATACAAGTCATCCAGCAAGAAGCGGTGATACTGGTGGAGAATGAAGTTATGAACACTGTGTGTGTGTATTCTGTAACTGAAGAGTCCAATTAGACGTCACCGCATGTAAGTGGCTTTGCAGGTTGATCTGGAGATAACTGTGGAGAAAGATTTATGTGTGGGTGTCTTGATGCAACCATCTAATGAAATTTTGTGTACTTGTATTCATAAAGCAAAGACTTACACAATATTGAAAGGGAAGAAAGTTGTAACTATTCATGTTTAATGTATCATGTCTATTATTTATCAGCAATATTAAAAATTAGTTTTGTATTCAAACGATGTACATTATACTGTTTATGTGTGTCTGGGAGAGCGAGCAAGCGCGATACGTATTGATGTGTGTGAATATGTGAGTTGCTGTGAAGTGCACTTCTCACATTGATCATTCAAATTGCATGTGTGTGTGGTTTCAGGGTCAGGCTTACATATGTCTCTGTCCCTCTCCGTGTGCCCTTTTGATAAATGAGACGGCAGCGCGGCATTGTGCAGAAATTAACTGAGGGGTTACAGGTCTTGTCCCTGCGATAGTCCAAAATTATCTATCAACAGACGTGTCCTTGAGCACGACAATGAACCCGACTCACTCACTTGTTGTAAGTCAGACTGAATAAGAGCGTCACTTAATCCCCAAAGTGTAAATTGTGCAGGTTTGCTGAGCAGGATAAGTCTATCTTTATATGTGCCTTTTTGATGAACGTTTCAATGTGCGTGTGTTTCAGTTCCTGTGCCAGGAATCAGGAGCGAGTCAAGGTTATTCTAAGTGCCATCCGCTGTACTTGACACAGCTCCATCTCTTCGAATTTTTAAATCTTGAGAAAGGGAACGTACATCTCCACCCCACATGGGGTTCCCCCTTAAAACTAGAGGATGAAAGTACATTTAAAGACAGAGTTTGACCTTTTGTGATGTGTCCACCAGTACAACACAGATCGAGAGAGGAGAGGCGATGCATAAGTAACACTAACACGAGATTAATTAAAGTCCAGTTTTGTTGAATTGTTTCTACAGTTGCTCCACAAGTTGTGCAACTGTAACTGCAACCTTTTTTTGTGTGCCAAAAATCAAATCAACTTGCAATTTCATTGGACTTTGCATGCATTTGTTTCATAGATGCTTCTTGTGAGTTACTGTTCTACACATGAAAATGCAAGTTGAACTACTGTAGGTCCAACGTGCCCAAGATTTGAGACACAAAAGACACAAACTTGAGAGCGGGGATTAACTGAAATGTTTTCTTCAGGACTAATTCCAATTATTAGTAAATAAAGAAACCAATAAAGGATATTTGGAACCAATATATATATTTGCAGTAGGAATTAAAATCTTATGGTCAACCTTTAGAATAAACAATGATAATTTACCAAAGTACAATTTTGAAGTACGTTTCTTCAGTTTTTCCATGTTCTGCTACTTTATACTTCCACTCTATTACATTTATGTGATAACTATAGTTACTAGTTACTGTGCAGATTCAGAATTGATAAGCTTTTACTTGTGACCAAGGGCGTAAGTTTGGTCTCAGCTTTGGTAGGGACACTGCCCAGCAACCTATCCCTCCCACCTACTGTCTCATCACAGAACCATTTAAGACCTCACCTGAAGCCCAGACGGTCCAGCTGTTGCTTCCTTAACCTGCACTACATCTGTACTGGATATCTGAGTTTCCTGAATGTATTTCAAAATAATGCATCAATGAATAAAATGTCCTCTTTATATCCATCAGACCCATGAAACATACGATACTTTTACAGTAATTATTCCCGGGAGTGAGCTGAAGGTATCATGATGGTATCCTTCCGGATTTCAAAGTAAAGGACGACGTGAGAATTAAATTTTTTTTTCCATGAGTAGTTTTGGATTCATACACTGCTGAACTAAGTACTTCATAGACTACTTGCATGCATAATATGAAGGACTTTTACTGTGTACTTTTAGAGTAATACTTTGTCAAAATTGTTAACAGAGAACAAGAATAAGGATATTCCACCCAACTTTGATGTGGAATTAAAAAACTTGTTTTCCATAAATAGTCCAATATATATACACCACTGAACTAAGTACTTCATAGACTACTTGCATGCATAATATGAAGTACTTTTACTGTGTACTTTTCGAGTAATCCTTTGTCAAAGTCCTGACCAGATCACAAGAATAAGGATATTTCGCCCAACTTTGAGGTGGAATAAAAAACTTATTTTCCATAAGTAGTCCAAGATTCATATACTGCTGAACTAAGTACTTCATAGACTACTTGCATGCATAATATGAAGTACTTTTACTGTGTACTTTTAGAGTAATCCTTTGTCAAAATCCTGACCAGATCACAAGAATAAGGATATTTAGGACGGCAGAGGACGGCGAGCAGTGCCGTCCTGACGCTTCCACCACACCGAACAGAGCAGCTCCCGAACTCGTGCGACTCTCTCCAAACGCTTCAGACGTCCGACGTTTTAGCCAGTGTGTGCCGGCCTTTACCGTCAGTCCAGCTATCTTGCAGCAACTCTGCCACACAGCGCGTCTTCTTCACGAGAGGTGACGAGAGGGCTTTGATACCTTCATGTGCCGAGAACGTGATAACCCTTCAGCCAATCAAATGGCAGCATATCTAAACGTGTTGCCTTGCAGGTTACACTGAAGATTGCGATGAGAGGGCACGTTGGACAAATAGTTCTATACATATGCCTAATACTACGAATAAGTTTGCAAAGAACATTATATTCAATGCATTATGTCAAAAAAATAAAATAAATCATTATAAAATATATAGAATATAAAATATATCAAAATATTAGTAGGGACAACTCCCTCCCTCCCAAACTTTGGTTGTGACTCGTCCCTATCGTCCCTATGCAAACTTACGCCCATGTTTGTGACATCTATGAGATAGTGTTGTGGGCAGAAGATTGAACAAGACCAGAGCGGTGGACTATAATCTGAGCCTTCTCTGTTTGCAGTCATCACGCTGGTCTCGCTGCATCAAAGTCAATGTGTTGAATTTCTTTCTGCAATCTGACAAAAAACTCTTCTACTGATAATCGTAAAAATGCTGAATATCACCATGATAATTGGCCGGGCCAGTCAGCGATCTATCCGTACTTGAGAGCTGTGCTCAGTGAGCATCATCTGTTTTTCTTTTCTCCCCACTCAGAAATCTTTCCATCTTG
Source organism: Lagodon rhomboides (assembly GCA_039737535.1). Lineage (NCBI taxonomy): Eukaryota > Metazoa > Chordata > Actinopteri > Spariformes > Sparidae > Lagodon > Lagodon rhomboides. The sequence continues at coordinate 25,824,586 of CM077795.1, forward strand.
TCGGCTACTTCGTGCTGTTTTCGCTTTCTGAAAAAAACACTTGTCCTTGGTATTACTGTTCCCTCACAAATCAGACTCAGTAAGCTTCAGATGCATACCACATTATTTCCATGTGTTATGTGTGCCCCAGAGGAAGCCTGCCAGTCAGCTTGAGAACCAATCTGCTACACTGTATATCAGATGATATGAACCCCACTACACACATCCAGCTGTAGTTCTGTATGTAACATGCCTACATACGCCTGTCAAATGCAGACATATTATGAAAAATGTGTAAGAAAACTTTATCTTAAACATTTCAGAGACATGGAGGGATAATACATCTTGTCACTGAGCTATATTTGCGGTAATAAAATATGAGCTGGTTAAAAGATGATTGTTGTCAAGGTCATTTGTTTCGTGGAGACCGTTTGTCTGTTTCCAGACGACGTCTCCAGTTGCGCTAGGTCTGATGTTTTGCTTGTTATGGCCACTTCCCTGGTCATTTTCCTTTGCCAGAGCCAGTAAATAGGTGACAAAAGATTTGACCAACTTACAGAAACTAAATAATATGTTTCCTTGCCTCGTTGGTCTTGATCTTGTAGCCGTGGCCCAGGCTGAACCATTGTGAAGATGAAGATATGTTGAAGTTATTTGGAAAAAAACATCTTTTTTAAATCTCCAGGAAGAGATCTTCAAAAAGAAGACTGCACTTTGAAGTTTGTGTGGTTTGCAAAGGGCTCTATTGAAACTTTCCTTAACAATGTGTCAGTTACTTTGAGTGCATAGGAAGTGATTTCTTCAGTTGCAGTTGTTTGCTTTGCCGTATCTTTTTTATTCCCACCGAGTTCCCTTCAATGAAATGTGTGATATTTCAGCAGGAAGGGCAGAAAACACACCACAAAAATAATGCTGTCTGCTGTCTTCTTAATACTTAATGGATTTGACCTCATCACTTGTAGAGGCGTGAAAACTTTCTTGACTAAAATGCATCATGACGCTGGCATGATGATTCTGCATAGTGACAGAACGTGAGTCTGCAGCGTACACAAATATAGCCTACCAGTGTTGCTATCCAACCTTTGGTGGTTGGTTGCCTTTGTAAAGTTAAGTTGCAATTTTGTTGTTTTGCATTGAGTTTCGATCGCATATTAGTTCAACATTACTTTTAAATGTTGGGAGAAAAGATGGAGAAGGGAGCGAGGGATTAAAATGGCCTTGAAAGTGGACATCTGGGGACATTTCTGATTTCATGAACCTAGTGGAAAACACAAACCAGACAAGGCGCCCGCTGTGTGAAAACCATTTAGCGTTTTGTTTCTTCTGTACATAATTAAAGCCCAAAGAGTATACACTACAACCTCCAGTATACAATTATACACAAGTATATATGAGAGTAGGTGGGTGGATGGGTTGGCAGGCTGCGATGTCATTCCTCGTCGTGCCAGAATTCTTGTCATCGGTTGCCCTGCCTCCGAGAGAGTGAATAAAACTGTCGCCATTAATTAACAGCTATCACTCTCTTACCTCTTGATTCCAGGGGAGTGTCATGTCACTTTGATCTCATTAAAAGTACGGAGTCGTTTCTCAACACCGGGAGCGATCCCCCTCCTCGCGCTGCTAGTGTTGTCGACTGATGACGGAGACAGAGGAAACAATTAACGTCTTCATGCAGGCGCGAGTATAGTCTTATATAGCTGGAGAGAAAAAAAGATGCACAGAAGCACAACAGGCGAAGGGACGCAGTATGATTTGAGAATGAGAAGAAGAGGATCTCGTGGAGGAGGAGGAGAGAGAAAAAGGAATGTTATTAAAAGTGTAATGTGATCGTATTGTTTACTACTGTAATCTTCTTTATTTCCTCCCACCACGGTCCGCTGGGACCCCCGTCTCTATCTCTGCCAGGGGCCCAGGGACACTGTGCGCTCACTGTTTATATGTGGATGTGTTTTGTTGTTTTACCATGTTATTATTTTGCTTATGTGCGTTATGTTGAAGTATTCTTGTGTGTTTTCTATGCATACGCGTAGAGCGGTGCGTGGATGTGTGTCGGTTCCCCAGACCCTGTTTCCTGTACGTACAGTGCAGCCACAGTAGAGCGACTGCAAACAATTTCCTCTCCTTCCTTTTTCATATTTGAGTTGCAGGAGAATACAGAAACGATCATCTGACAGCATTGTGGAAAATTAAACGCTTTTCTAATTTGGTGCCTCCAGACTATCCTCACTAGCTCATTTGCATTGTTATCCAAGATTTCCTTTGAGGACTCCTTTTATCCCCGGAACAGCAGAAAAAAAAAACACCGACCTACAAAAATGACAAGCGATATCAGATGAAAGCACTGAACACAAAAATGAAGCGCAGTAATGGATCTGTTTGCCGCTGTCAGTTTTGAAGCCTTGCTAGCCACAAAGATGCACTAATGAATATTAATCACAGTTACTGGAACAAATTTGTCAGCAAAATATGATATAACCAAACACTTAAGACGGCTTAAATCTGCAAAAAACTTTTCTGTATGATTGAACTGCAATGAAGTTTAAAGTCAGTTATTATTCAAAGAACCAGCACGGCATTAGAATTAAATTGTTTCACACATGTAAAGACTTCATGCAGAGGCAGGCTGTGTTCTGGTGTATTTCATAAACCAGGGTATTTTTAATTTAGGAGTCTTTTTTCACATCGTGGAACCCTCAGCTGATAGACAGATGGGCTGGGACCCCCTAATACATTCAGTATATATTGTAAACTATTAAACTTGCCTTCTAATAATGTGTAGAGCGGCTCACGCTGCCATGTATAAACGAGTCGTCAGCAGTTGGAGAATGGCTGTTGCTATGTGCGTTAGCCTTCACCCTCTGCCACGTCTCTGGTGATTACTTAAAGGCAAGATATATCAGAGTCTCTTACTTGATAAAATATTCCATTGTGGCTCACAAGAATGTGTGTACACTTGGGATAATGATATAGATAACTGGCCAAAATGTTTCAATAATATGTAGCTAGTTAGCTGAACAATTCGCAGCTATGGATAGATGCTTTAGCATACGGTTGAGTTAGCTTCCTCACATGATTGCATGTGGAACAATGGGCAACTTCCAACAATGTTGTGTACATATTTCTTTTTTTTTTAAATGTATATGTTGGTTTCATGTAAATGTGTGTTTATAGACACATTTACACCTTGGAAAAAATTTCAACTTTCAAAAGGTTATCAAAAAATAATGTTTATTTACTCCGCATCAGTCTTTGCATCATGGTGCTAACAAACACTCCTGACCTTGAATGGTGACCTCCATTGTATTCATCTTGCCTCACCAACATTTTAATACTGTCAGCTAAAAAATTATTGCATTTTTAAAAAGAATTGTGTTATCATGATAGACCGGATTCATTTCATTGTTCAAAAAAAAGGGAGCACCGTGTTCGGCATGCCGCTCCACACTGGTCTCCACCACTGTGTGTCCATAATTCAATTACAACCTATCTGGAATAACACAATGAAGCCATTGAGATCATTCCCATTGTGGTCCTTGTGGTCCATAATTAACATCCCTATCTCCTGCCTCGCCTGTTCAAAGAGAGTTAAGGGCAAAAGAAGGCCATGGGAACTCCATAAAAATGCAAATCTCAGTCACCTGTTTAATGCAAATCACTGCAGAGGTCAACCTAAATCCAGTCTGATTTAAACTTACTCAGACACAATCAGCTATTTTGTTATTTTACTCGCTATGGTTTGTTTAATAGAAAAATGCTGTAATAGTTGACAAACCCACAAAGTCAAAGGCTCACAGCGTTTATATATCTCGTGTGAGACATCTTTGTCCTCTGTTGATTGTTTGCTAATGCTCACATGTTAGCATTGGCTCTGTATGCATTCCCCCAATACTTTGGAGGAGCGCTACAGCTACATGGTTAGGTACTTCCACCTGATACTATATGTGATAGTGTTCATTTTTTTATCTGATCATGATCATTTTTACATGACATTCTACTGCCTTTTCTAACGATCTGTTCAAATTTAAAATCCACTGCATGCCTGACAAAACTGAATGGTGTATTTACTAACTCTTTGCAACTCAAAAATAACCTCCCTGCTCACAATTCCCCGTGTATCAAAGCAACAGGCTGTTCCTTAAACTCCATTGGGGTGTTGGTAAAGTGCGCTGCCACTCTGATCCGTTACATCTGTCAGTGAGTCAGACTATTGTTGTTCTCTTCTGCAAAGCAGAATGAGCTGAGCTAGTCAGCTGTGCAAAAGCAGATAATCATTACACCAAGCCTCCTGTGAAGTAAGGTGTAAAAGTGTGCTAGACTGCAACGGTATTTGAGTGATGTCGCCGAAATGAGACCCCAGAGTCACTGAGAATGACAGAAATGTCAATTCCTCAGCATGGATTTGGATTAGGCCATGTGGGTTATGTTTAGATTGATTTGTGTGTTAGTCCTTGCTCGTTTGATCTTGACTGTTTGTGACGGCTGTAATGTTTGTTCTTAGAGACAATATCAGCGTTAATCTTAAGGAGACTGGGCTGCAGCTTCCTCCACTCTTAGGGCCCAATTTGAAGCCTGCAACAACAGCGCAACTACTTTTTGTTTTATCGTTGTAAGGCAACAACAGAATCAACCTGTTCGATTCTGCCATAAGGTAAACCCGCAGATCTGTACCTTTTTTTATTTTGACTAGCTAGAAGAAGTTAACAGGTTGGCACACTGGGCACAGGGAATAGGAGATCTATGTACAACCAGCTCCTCACCTTGATGATGCTCAGTTTGAGGCTTACCATTATTCTTATTTGAGTAAGTTGAATCGGGGACACACTATGACACCAGGTGCTTTTCTCCTCTGAGTTGAAGTTTAACTTGAGGTGTTGAGAGCGCTGCTGCAAAAGTGTGAAGCGCTCCAGGCATCTAACAGGCGGGGTGCTCAGGGTGTATAAGCACTGCCGTATAGAAGACAACTGGAGAAAAACACCTCTCACTGCAAAAACTGCATTCGTTCTCACTGGGCCCTCAGCCCAGATCCTTTCTTCTTAGGATAGTGTTTACTGAAATATGAAAGTGGAGCACAGGTGTAAATACAGATATCCTCGGACTGGATGATTTTGGTATACAAACTATATTCGCTTGAGGAGCAAGTTGACCAGTAGGACAATCCTTTAAAAACCTAGTGTATTCCCTTCAGTCGCAGTTAGCGGGTACTCCATGCCACTGGTGTCTTTTGATGAGTAAAAGAAGAGCGAAAAAATAGTTTGAGTGGAATGGGTGGACACAAAATAGATGCTTCTACTATATTACGTGTATCCATCATATTCTTGCTCCCCTGTCTCGTTCACTTTTTCCCGTTTTCGTCTGTCCACCATTCTCAGACTCATCTGTACCCAGACCCTCCTCCGTCATTCTGAGTCTAACGTTTGGCTCAATGCTGGCACGGCCGACTGTCCCCAACAGGTCAGTCAGCCAGCTGGGCTGTCGGCCACTGATGGTCTCCTATACCCACAATGGTGGTGTCCAGCTCCATTTTCATCATGCCAGGTGGGTCTCAGAAGAGACCCAGAGTGGTTGATGATGCACCACCACTTTCTCCCCCCCATCCTCCCCCCCGTCAGCCTTCCTTTTTTTCAACGTAATGGAGCTAATGTTCAGCCGTGTGGACAGCTAACAGGGAGGCTTGGGCCTTATGCAAACTTAATGACGGCGGAGACCATCGTCTCTTCTGCGCGCTGTAGAAAATGTGTCGTTCGGCGCTGCACTTATTCTAACCCTGATTTGTGCTGAATTATTGATGATCAACAGGGTCAGGGTTTGCTTTTAGTGCTCCCCTGTGGGGCGTTGCAGGGCTCTGCGCTGCATGTGCATTCATAATATCATCACCACCCAGACAGCACAGAGCAGACTCTCAAACGGACATGCTATGAGGTAATGGCCCGGTGAGTCGGTCGCGTGAGAGGGTGCCTCTATAGTTAGGTTTTGCATGTTCAGACCACATCTTGATAAACATCTTGTTACCGCCATTTTGACAGTGTGACAGTGTGTTTGATCCTGAGCTCCAAGCGAAAATAAAGACATTAATGGAAAGACAGGAAATACGAGCATATCAGAGGGAAAGAATAGATTGGAAATTAACTCATAGAAAACGTCCAAGCATGAAGTCGGCCTGCTTTGTAATTCAATGAACCTCCTTCTTCATGCTCCTCCTCCATCCCCCTAATGTATATAAACAGTTAATGAAAATGGCGTATCCCATTGTCAAGAGGACATTGGTGGAATTGGACAGCTGGGTCTCATTTGCAAAAAAAACAATAATTTTAAGTGTTTGCTCGATGAAGAATGGGTTTACAATCCCCGTGTACGTGCACAAAGGAACTCTATTTCATATCAAAGCTGACCTCCGGCTCAGTCATGGAAAAGAAACTTCGGCCACAATGTTTTAAGTCTTTTATGAATGAGTCTTCCTCATTTACAACTTCAGTATCAAACGCGCAGTATCCTGATCTCCATTAATGTCTCCGCTAGTAAAACCTCAGGAGCGTGGCAGTAACAATATGTCTGTCAGAGCAGTGTTAAAGGGTGGAGCTGTTCTTTATGACTGTGACCATCCACTCGGTGATGAGATCCTCCGCCTGCCCTCTCATATTCACTACGTTCTGGCGAGGTGAAAATAGCTCTGACCTCTATCCCACCAGCTGTCAGATGAGACAGATAAGACTTGTCATTAAGGTGTGTGCCTCTAAAGTTTGTGGTTTTGGTCTGGGTGCTTCACTATTTTTATCTTTCACTGTGTCGCGTCTACAATAATTTCACTGTTTATCTCCTACGAATCGTTTGCGTTCTTGGACTCATTAATTCACCGAAGCTGCACCGAGTTATGACTCACATTTTGTACCTAAGTGTTGTGTCCAAGTTTGCCTAAATGTCATTGAAATGTTCGTCAGAGTCCGACTCATACGCAGGATGTGCAGTTTCACCATCGATCGAAACTGGAGCACATGATGTCACAGCTCTGTCAAAACTCACACCAGGCGGATTAGAAAAAAAACTAAATAAACATCGAAGCGGTTGTCAGAGGAACAGAAATGGACGTTCTGTTGATTGTTGTCTGTGAGCTCCTGTAAAGCCTGCGAGTCCTCATTGTAAACCTTCCCAGCGTTGTAACATCAACCTTGATCTGTGTGTCAAACGATTGCGCGTTGCGTTCTTGAATTCATCGGACTGGTTTAAGAAGATGTCGGGGAAGTGAAGGTTTAAGTGAAGGTTCTTTCATGTATTGAAATCCCTGCAACACGATTTACTTTAAGACTTTAAAGTTTAGATGACAGATAGTAATTTGCAACTGCTTTGACATAAAGAGTGCACGCAAACTTCTCAAGGACTGTTTGTGTAGGCGTGCATTCATGTGTTCTCCCATTTGCAGAATCCAACAAAGTGTTTGCAGTTTGCCGAGTTCACACGAGTGTGTCTTGCTTCTTTGTTGCCAGCAATCTTTACTTTTTAATACCGAAGCTGATAAAAGTAAGATCCATGGAGCATTTGTTATTTATATATTTTTCATTTTAACAGGAAAATCACATTCAGACGCGAACTCAGGTCTTTTTTTTCCAAGTCGTCCTGCTTTTTGTTCAGCACGCACACGGACAACAGCGAAAACAAGACAGCATTCACACTAAAGATCCATTAAGATGCTACATGAATATTAGATAAATACACTCTATTACACTTTTTTTCCCTTCTTGCATGACAGTGAGGGATGTCTGCTCTTTGTGGCTCTGCAGTCTACGCTTGTGTTTCTTTGTGTGTGTGCATGTGTGTCTTTGTCTATGTGTGTGTTCCTGAGTACAGAGTCATTTTCTCCATGGCTCTCCCTCATAAGATATTTACATGGCCATCTATTATGGATTGTGATCTGATTGAAGCTGAGTGTTCCCATCATGCCCCCTCTGTGAACTCGCCACACGAGCGTCGGGTTTTAAAGAAACCGGATTCGGCCTCGTTTTTTTGGTCTTCGAAACCAACCTAAGCGCCGAGCAGAGGCCGTGTTGTTTCACATTTTCTTTTTAAGCTTCTCAAGTTGTACAGTGTTGTGCTCGCCGCGTTCTCTCCGATGGTGAATCTGGGTAAACGTCTGTACAACTTGGCAACGAAACAACTTTTGTATCCTTTATTTTGTGTTGCGAGCGCGAGAGCTCAGTCACACTCGTGTGTGCACGGTTTCCATTCAGCACAAACAATGCCCTTGGCATTTCCACCAACAAAGAGTCACGTGGAGTTTGTTGCGTGCGTTAACCGTATTCCCTCCTTCAAATTGAACTGCTAAATCTAAATCCAACTTGGATTCACAGAATACCCACATCTCCAGGCAAGAGGCATATTTCTGGCCTCATGGAAAAAAAAAAAGAAAAAAAAACACTGGCTGTTCCAACAAGCCCTAAATCCCTAATCCTCGACACATTGGGCCCGATCCACCTCTCCCTCTGTCTCTGTTCACCTCTCTCTCTCTCTCTCTTTTTAAAAATTCTGTTTTTGCTTCCAAGCTCTCAAGTCTCCACTCACTGTCTCTGTGTGTCACCGCATTATGGCTCATACTCACAAACATGGTCCAAACACCCACACAAAGACACACACACACACACACACACACATTGACCGCTCAGTGGTGGTCCCTTGCATGCTTGGCCTCCATTCATTCCACCAGCTGCCCTCCAGTCACCCCAGCCCCCTTTTCCGCTTTCTCCCCGGCCTTTCTCTCTTCCTCCTCTGTCTTCCTCGCTGTTCCTCTCACCTCTCACACCTCCCTTCTTCCCATTTTTCTCCCTCCGCCGTGAACTCCTCGTCTCTTACTCCTCCCCGCTGTTTTGTAATCCATCACGTCCTCCACCACCAGCTCAGACTTTCACTCCCCTTTTCTCCCACCTCTCACCTGTGTCGCTCCTCTTAGGGGCCGGGGTTTCACCAAGCCCACGTCAAAGAACTAGCGGCAATGAAAGCTGAGTGTTGCGTCGCCTCACGTTGCCAGTGTCTCGTAAACACAAGACTACAACCGGTCCGCCGACTAACTCAGAGGTAATAACCCTCCATACTACGAGGTGGCGCTAGTATGTAATTGCATTCAAAAAGGGCACATGGAAGACTCAGAACTACAGATGTAGACATTGTTGCTATGATACAAAAGTTGTTTTTCCTACATCACTCGCTTATACTGTATAACCACTCCTAATCACCGTCGAGGAATAAGAAGAAACGACACAGAATGGGTGAATTCATGGCTATTACTGCGTCCGACCTTTCTGCGTCGGTCACTGATTCGCTTAGCTGAACAGCAGTCAGAGTGATTTCTCTCACCGACGGGCTCGCCGCCAATTCCACCTGCTCAGTCAGCCCAAAAGCTGCCAACAAGGGCCACCTAGTGCCAACAGTGCGGGACACACCAGAAACACCAGGGCCACAGGAGCTCACCCCACGGCGCCGACCCGATGTGTCACGGCCCATGCACCCCGGCTGTAATAAGGCAAATGTCAACATGGTTGTGTTGTTCAGAAGTCAGGTTCAGGTTCCAGTTTGCCATCTTGAGGTGAGAGATCCTCATGATAGTTGTCGAAGCTATTATTCCTAATTCATATTTAGTTTATCTCACATGTCATGACTCCATTAATTGATCTTTTATTAGATGTTACAAGGTCGAATGTGGAAAATAACCTCTACGTGAGCCTTTCTCATTACAGCGTTATCCACAGACACTGTGTGAAACATCATTTCGAAGTAAGCTGTAAAAATGATTTTTATTTTTTTTGTTCTCGAGTGATCAGGGATCGGCCCACGGGCTGCTATTTGCCTACCGCTGTTGTAGATTACAGTATATTGAGTATCGTTTGTGCTGCAAGAATTTCAGCAATTTGAGTAATCATTTAGATGCAGGGCCTGAAAAGTAAACACTTTATTCCAAAGTCATAAAAATTCATTTGAATGCAAATGGGCTTTTGTGAGATGAAAACAGGCGGCACAAAGGTGTGAGGGCTGGCAGCCGGAGTGCAAAATGTAACATTTAAAAGATGGGATGCAAAGGTGTATATGAAAGGTGTTAACGAGAAAAAAAACAAAACGTGAGAGTTTATATCTCTGCGTGGACACATAATCTGCATAATATCATAAAAATAGAAATGTCTTGTTCTTTGTCTGATCTACATCAAAATACATCCAGTGATCAGAGACGGTTTTACAGTGGAACACAGTAGCAGACAGGGCACATGTCACCTGCTTTATAAAACGCTGCGCTGACAAAGAATGAACCCAACCGGATTCAAGCACCAGGGAATGGACTACTGGCCCAAATCCATCAAGGTCAAGAGATCACTCCACTCTTCACTCCTGTCCTCCCTCACCTCCCCTTCCACCTCCTTTTTTCCCTTTGTTTTCTTTACTTCCTCGGGCCTCTCATCCCATCGCTCCCCTCCCACCTCCCTCCCTTTGTCTGCTGTCTCTTTCTTCTTCCTGTCCCGCTGTCACCCCTCACTTCTGGAGTAATGACAGCCAGCTGTCAACACCGCGGCGGCTCTCCTGACCACTGAGCGGACCCGACAGCAGCACTGATGAGATCGCTCACCGAGCGCCTCTCCCCGGGCCGGGCTCGGTCAGAGCTATTTTAGATGGTAGTTTTTTTTGTTTTATTTATTCATTAGCTTCCTTTTCTGGTTGTGGTTGTATCTGGTTGGGGTTTTTTTTGTGCGTGTTTATTTTGTGTTTGCGTGCGTGGCTCTTTCTCTGCTTTTTTTTTTTGTTTGTTTTCTACTGATGATTTGAAACCAAAAACGGAAAGAATCATATACCCGAATATTTTTCTCTATTATGTCTCTTGGGTACCTTGAGGCAAATCATCAATTAAACATAAGACCTGTCAGTTGTATAAGACGGTAAAAGTGTTAATGTATTATTCAGTACTTCTAATTCTGGGCTGATCCGTTTGTGGCTCTGTTTTTACCTGTCTGGTCTGGCATTGTCTTTATCAGGTGACTGCTGGGGTTACCTCTGGTCACGAATTTGACGGTTCACCTGAAAAGCATCAGGTTTGAGTTGGATAATGCCATCGGAGCAGCGACGGTGCAGTCAAAAGTGTTTCATCTTTTAAACTCTGCTCCCTCTGTTTGGGATAATTTGGTGTTCTGACACTTGGACATGGCTTTTCTCATGAAAGCTCGGAAAAGATGAGCACGCAACCATTTATCAGACCTACTTTTTTATGGTTGATACTGATGAGATAATGGATAATTTCACATATTATATGGTTCATAAGCTGTAGTTTATGCACATCTGAGCGTAAAAAAAAAAGGTGAGGTGTAGTAAGCAAAGATGACTTCTTCTTCTTCTTCTTCATTTTCTTTCGTCCGACTAATCAACAGATTGTTACAGCTCTGTTTACTAGTACTGACAAAGCTTTAGAAAATGAGAAAGCTGCTCAAACTTTTGGGTTTCTAACATCTGCTGGAGGGATGGACGCCATTTTTTCCGAAAACATTTTCCAATCAGTTGGTGGTGATGGAAATCACCGTCTAACAGGTTTCTTAGTGAACTGAACCCGTGTTCAGTTGGGAGCCTTGGTGACTGTGAATGCCAAAGTATATCTTATATGAGTCACATCATTTCCATGCCCACTGTGTTCCCTGCACTGTGTTCTATCCTTGAATTGAAATGTGTTTTCATATCATTGTTTGAGGTCATTTCATTGATGGATTTTTTTTTTTAGGTCTGAACTGTCAATTGTTTTTGGAAGTCCCAACATTCAGAGACCAGTGGTAAAATGGATTTTATGTAAACGGTCCTTTGACATGTTTTTTTGTATCAGCTGCTGTGGCCTTAGTTTACCGGTCTGGCAATACTCTTGGTTCCATAAAGTGATGACATGCTCCGTAACAAAAAACACCAATCAGTAGGCAGAAGTGTGCCCTTCCTGACCCACAGTGTTGAGGAACCATAGGGAACCTATGTGGCAAAACTTGGTCCAGCTTTTTGTCTTTTCATGTTTCATAGAGACAGTCCACAAAGGCCCATGCAGCCCTCCGGATTCCTCAGCCTTCCGAGGGGCTTTCTGTTCCAAGTTGAATCATTTGTCTCCATTTCATCCTGCTGTTTTTGTCTTTATCATCTGTCTCCTCACTGTATCCCTCCATCTATGTCGGCTATGCCATCTTCCTCTCCTTCCTCACACTTGAAATAGTCTGCGTCCCATCTCCAGTGTCACAGTGACCATAAAAGCACATTTCACATCATTTGTTTTCTAAAGGAAACCCAACTGAATTTAACAGCTTTCTGGCAATCGCAGACGATTTTTTGGATTCTGCACAAAGCCAACGTGAAGATACTTTTCCCTTCTTTCTTAGTCTTTGTTGCCTCTTCACATCACTTTACAGCATCCTAGCCACAGTTTGACGGAGCCAAATTCTTCCCTGCTTAATGAGATCCGATCAGTTCTCCTTGTAGTGTTGGGTCTGACTCATCGTCGCTGTAATCTGTTTTCTCTACATGTGCCATGAAACTAAACTAACCTAACCCTAACCCTGTGCATAAGAAGTGGAACATTCTGTATGACTTCAGCAAAATCAGTTATATTTATTAAGTACAGCCCAACTGATGCCCGATTTTGGGGCTGATGCCAATAACGATATTAGGAAGTAAAACATTTTTTGCAATGATTCCTCAAATGTGGTAAATGAGGCAGGATATTTTACAGTTAAACGATAAATGTAATCGTCTACAATGAAACCCACGCTCTCAAACAGCACATTTCACCGAAAATTTGATAATAATAAATTACCCTGAGCATCTTTTTTTTGATAGAAAAAGTTACAGCATCATTGCTAATGAAGAATTATATAAGACACAAGCTGCATGAGAGTCCTTGAGTCCTGAAGAGTGCAGAATATAATGAATGATCTGCGTCACAACTCAGTCAACACACACTCGAGCAAGCAGCAAGTGCAAACAAGCAAAATCCTGTCAGGTGTGTTGTGACTGCAGTCTGATACCATTATCATCACCAACAATGCTGCCTCAGTGACCGCGTACAAAGGTTTCCTGAGCTGCTCCGTCTGTAGTGGTTTTTATGATATTAACGTCCAGCAAGGCTGCGTCTACACACCACTGACAGTGTGGCTGCGAGTTGAAATCCCTTCCCTGCCGTGTTGCAGTCACGCTGCACTGCATACTGCAATGTATCCCAAACCTCAACGACAAAAACACCAACGTCTAGTTAATCGTCCTCTCTGCCTGTTTGCGCTGCAGAATTATTTGCTGAGAAATAAATAAATAATATAAATAAGATAACAGCAGGTAGCTGGCGGTAGCAGTCGTGGGTATATTAATTGTAAGCACAGAGGCATAAAAAAAAGCAACGGGGTGTGTGCTGCGTCTGTATCTGCACACATTTTTCACACAGCAGTTCAGCACACACACATCCCCGACTCCTTCAGCAGTCTGTGTAAGTGCAGATCTCGAGATGAGGTGAAGTGAAAAGCTCCATTCACACAGGACTAATACCACCTGGGGGACGCCCAGTGATTTGTAATAATAGCGCAGATCATCTGGGATTTTAATCTTGTGTGAATCTTTCCACGTCTGCCAAGACAGAAGTCCCCTCGATAATACTCATCTTATGCAAATGGTGGTCTCAGAGACGCCATCTATTTTTCAGCCACAGTTTCTAAATCTTTTTTATCTCGCAGATGTGAAATTTATTCTTTTTTTTTCCTGTCATAGAAAGCTTTTGAAAACATGTTCGGGGCAAAAACTCAGCCCAGTGTCCCTGGGAAATGTATTCAAATGGCTGCTCTGTAATTTGTTATTTATTTCCAGTACCAATGATCGTGCCAAGCAGGGGATAGTATGATATTTATGTGACAGAGAAGATAATAAAATACACCAGCAGTGTACTTTGTGCGTCATCCCTTAGTGTTTCCTGTCTAAGACTAGCAGCTTGTCAGTGGTGACATTTGTGATATTACAAGTTGATGGACACAACGCTGTCCTGTTTATTTTATTTTATTTTTTTTATTTAATGCCTCCATGTCAGTGACAGCTGCGGCCAGAAGCATCATGTTTTCAGACTGGTTGTCCATCCCACTTTTGTGAACACAATATCTCAAGATGGCCTTGAGGGAATTTCTTAAGTTTGAGCACGAATGTCCACTTGGACTGATGAAGGATGAACTGATTCTACGTTTGTGGTCAGAGATCAGTCAGTGTGTGGAAGGTGTGAGAAGACGGAGGGGTATGACGTGCATCGAAGGTCCCCCGGTGGGTTTTGTTCCTAAAAGGCATGAGGTCAGGCTGATGGAGCATGTGATGTGTTCTACTTTGACGGCTCTTTCTGGCGATAAATTCCTTTTAGTAACGCAGAAATATTTTGAATTTGACTACAAAACCCAAACATCAAGGCAATATCAGCGTGAGGTTTGACAACTCAGGTTAAGTGCACTTTGGTCGTGACTTTTGCGCTGTTGATTGCAGCAAATTTCATCAGCCCTTTCTCTTGTTATTTCCATGAAGCAAGAAGTACTCAAGAAGTCACTTTTAAGAAGGCAGCCTGGTGCCCACAGGTAGAGTGCCTACCTGTCACCAACATACAGCCATATATTCGATCTGTCTGTATTAGATCATGAAACAAAGTATATTATCCTAAATAAGTATATTTAGCTTATCAAACCCACACTAACATTCAGCTGCAGTGTTTTATTGAAGGATACTAGAGATGCACTGATTGCAATTTTATCGGACGATTCCCATTTCTGATTCGAATTGTCTTTCTTTCAGATTGCTGGCGATTCCTTTAGGGAAGACGGATTTGTTGACGTTATAGAACAAATAGAATAATAGCAGCCTTATCCTTTAGACAAAGCGCTGTGGTAGAATCTACTATTCATTATTGCTGTGTAAATTTTGCTTGTCCTGATTCTAGCGGGAAGCTCGGTTAAAATACAAAATCTATAGGGCAGACAAAGACTGCCAATTAGCAGCGGCAAAAGTACGCTACAGTATATACATTGCTTCGGTTGCACTTTTTTAGACACATGTGTCATCACTGTCAAATAAGCTGATAAATGACCAGTCCAATCAGTGCACGTCTAATCCATAAGAGAACCATGTACGGAGGACCTCTTTATCTGATGACTCGGTGCTCTCGGATAAGAAGCCTGGTGTGGCCAGTAACGTTCTGCCCCTCTAAATGGACACAGAGGATTTCATTCACAACACCGTCTCTGTTTGAGGAGAGCGTTAAGCAGCCAAAGCCCACCCAACGGAGGAAGCTTTCGCAAGCCGCGTGAGACCACGTAGCCCTTGATCGTCCCTCTCTCCCCTTTGCGCCTCACCTCTGCGGCCTCTCGCCCTGCGGGGGCTATTAGTCATCTTGGCTGTGGGAGCGAGGCCGTCGGGGGCGCCCGGTTCTCTGTTCTCTCAGAGCCGGGCAGCGAGGGAGGTGCAGGTGTGGTGTCAGCAGAAATACAGCGTATACTGTAGAGAGATGTATAAATAGAGGGATACACAGCGAGGCTGAAGATGGATCGAAGGGATTAAGATGCTGTTGATAATAAACAGGGATGTGGGGCCATAACACGGGAAGGTTGTACAGCTCTGGAAAAAAACAAAACCTTTTTTAATAAGGGGAAAACAAACTGAAGCACCACCCTTCTTTCTCTTTGTCGCACACAAATGTGCACGTTAGCAGACACACTAACAGGAATGACGGTTTAATTTGGGCCTTGAAGATTGAGATCGTATGGCTCCGAAGCCTTGTTTACAGGACACCGGAGGGACATTTCTTCGTTTCAAACACTTTTCATTTGTACACTACAGACTCCTTAGATGTGAAGGTATTTTTTTTTTTTTTTTTTCCAGGAGGAGATTATATTCCCCACACTCACATGCTCGCTCAAAGCTACTGCAGAGGAATACGTTTGAGAGCTTATTTCATCCTTGGCCGTGCTGGCATTAATGTGAAAATATGAGTGTGGCGGCTGAAGAGGACTGATGCTCAGGCCGGCTATATTGCTGTTGCCTTAGTTGTAGCTGCAGCGGCGGTGAAATTGTAGTAAATAATCTAGCAGACGGTGTGAACCGGCTTCTCCGAGTCTCACAGCGCCTTTGTTTTTTAAGTGGACTTTTCTACTACAGGCACATGCAGACATGAAAACGCTTCGGCAGCCTTTCATAGGCAGCCGAACAACGTCGGGTTAGAAAACGGCGAAGTAAACTCTGGAACCTTGATCCATCTGGAGTCGGAGCAGATGGCGCGCAACAAGCACCTGCGTGGAATTTGTTTTCCTGAACAAAGCGTGACATTCAGGTTAGTTTGTATGCAATGTGAGTGCGCATTACTGCTGTATGAATGTTTGGATCTATGAATATGGATGCGAAAAACATCTTCTTACATACATATTAGCATGTTATTTCATTAAGTCCTTTCATTCAGAACAGAGGGAGATCTGTATGGAATAAGTAGCGTGTCTCATAATATAAAAGCAATTAGCTTGGTTTCAATGAAGATGCTTCACAACTGAATGTATTTTCACCCGGTCTGTAGAGCTGTGGTGGTAACACTGAATTCCACCCACTGGAAAAAAGAAACAAAAAAACTTCAAAAAAAACAAAAGTTCCCTTGTGGCCTCCAATGTCGGGATTAAAATAATTGCAAATTCTCATTTACCAAACTTGCGAGCCCCCCTGACTTGAGCTCCCCCGGTTTGTCAGACTGTTACACCCAGACGATGATTATTTCCGTCTTTTCTTCATACTTAATTAGCGGGGAAAGCCCAGAGGCTGCATCCAAAAATCATTATTTCACAAGAGGAAGCCTCGCCACCCTCTCCAATCATCTTCAGTCTCCTGGGGAGGGCAGCCCACGGAGCGAGAAGCCGATACCTGTCGTACCGTAACCAGGTGACCATGTGACTGACGGCTGCCTAGCGTGAATTCTTGCTCACTCTGGTCTCACAGTAGTTTCCCCTCTGTGCTGTCAGAGCCTTGTACTCCCAGAGGGTTTCGCCAGCTTCTTTTTGCATTCATTCCTCCTTCGATTATACTTTTCCGCTCTCAGTCTCGTACCCTGTGGGCAGTCGCGCTCCGAGTTGCCCGGAGAAAACATGTTTTGTCATGTCAACGTCAAAAATGCTGAAACATCCTTTTCCATTCCATCATTTCATGAATATGATTTGAGCTGTATGTTTGGTTTGTAGTTGACACTATTTTTAAACTTTTCTTTTTTTTCGTACGTGCTGCTCAGCAAGTTCTTGGATCGGCTCCAGCTCCAAGAGCAACCCTGAAAAAGAGTCAGCGGATGGAAATAAATGAATGAATATTTGTATAAAATCGGGAATGGCTCATGGCCAATATGAGTCATCTGAGCAGCACATCTGCCGCTTCACAATTGTCGGGTGAAAAGCCTGTAGTTACAAAATGTCAACCTGCCAGGAATAAAGAACAGCAGCCTCGAGTTTCAGAGTCGATGCAACAGTGAAAAGTTTTCCAAGACAAGTTGGAGCGAGGTCACCTAATCGAGCGACAAGGCTTTTAAACATAGAGCAGTGCAATATGTGCTGCGAATGGAAGTATCAGTCCTGGTTCAGCGAATCAGACGGATTCCACAAAAAAGCAGTAGACGGTGTTCTATCACGTTTCATCTTCTGGGCCTGCTCGGACTGTGACCTAGCCTGTTGCCAATCACAAACAAACCATTACCCCCTGGACCCCCTCAAGGAATCCCCAACTACCTGCGATGTGGTGGATCATGTGGGAGCCCACAGGTAGCAGGAACAGCAGGCGGGGCCCGGCTCTCTCGGGTCGCTCTTTGAAGAGGGCTGAGCCCCTCGGTGGATACACGGGGATCAGGAGATCAATACGGGCCTATCAGCCGAAGCAGCCAGATGAGCCCAGTGGCATTTTGTCTGAGGCACAAACCGAATATAGAGGTTGAGTCAGCCTTTCTGTCTGCCCCGCTCCATTACCGCCTCTCAAAGAAGTCTTTTTCAAAGAATTTTCACATTTTGTGTCAGTGGACATGCTGTCCATTCACTCGTGCTTTTGTCTTTTAGTTTGCTGCCTTGTACCTCTCGACCCTTTTTCTCTCTTTCTGTGTCTCAGCCTTCGGTTTGCTGCTTTTTTTCCTCCATCTCTGCTTATTATCCTTTTGTTTCTTTTTTCTTCCCTCCATTACTTTGATTAATATACCATTGTATGTGTTTGTCCCTTATTAGACTCAATTTATCGTTCTCTGCTTTCTTTAATTCATCTGAACACCCTCTGCCTCAAGATGGCATTTTACTTTGAACAGCTCTGTGATACTTTAATTACTTGCTAGATTTTAACTCTGCAGTGTCCTCAGATTGCACACACACACACACACACACACACACACACACGTAGTGCCATGGTGGTAACATCTATGCGAACTAACCCCCCTGCTCTTTTACTCTACTCAAAACCGAAGAAGTGACGGTACACATGGTAAGACCTCCTTAAAAGCAGCAGCGACCAGCTTCTCATTTCACTCGATTACGTCTCCTCCTCCTTTTGCATCCTTCATAAGGAGGGGCAGGAGAAACACCAAGACATGGGAGGAAAACAGAGTCAGCGTGTGTTAATGAAGGACTTGGCATGTACACCAGATCGGCTATGATTACTTCCTTTAGTCGTACCATGAGCCATGCCTCTTCAGACATCAGTGAGGTTCAGTGGCGTGTGCATCCCCTTCACATGGTGGGAATAATGAGCAGAAACGGACTGATGGGGATTGTTTTCTGGCACTATATCCCATACTCAATATACCAGTATACTCCAGTACCCCATAGACTTGACACCAGTAAAACTCACTGGCTGTATGAACAGTGGACGGAGCCTCTGGGTGCTTGGAAGTGAAGGTAATGTGGAAATGCCTACATTCTTTCTAACTGTCGGCAGGGGGCCCCGCTACAGATTTCAAAAAGAGATCCGACTGTCTGTAAGATTATGAAAAAATGTCATTACTTCTGACTTGATTAATGACCTCAGCGGACAGTTTCCTATTAAGTCTGTGGTCTCAATCGCTTGTTTCAAGTCTTCTTCAACACAGTTTGATGTTCATTTCGTAACTATGTTCCCATGTAGAGTAAATAGACAGAAGCAGGAAATGCTTTTTCCAGTCGGTGTCCTCCAGAGCGCTGTCTTCTTATACAAACATGGCTGCTTCTGTCTCCAAAAGAAATAAACAAGAAGGCAGCATCCATAATACCAGATTCAAGGATTCAGAACTTTAGTCCACGAACAAATGGATGGTGTTCTGGTGGGTTTACTCAGGTAAAACCCATAAAATAAGATAACTGTTACTTCTGTGTGACCATACTTTGGTTGTCGTGTGCAGCATCATGGTTAGCAAGCAATCATTCATGTCTTCATTATTTTCAAACTCTATAGATTCATGTCTTGAACACGGAACAGTTAAATTAGAGAAATAGCAGTTACAGGATATTGTTTTACGTTCACATTACGGTCCGAACCTAGATGCCAGTTATCAACAGCATTCACGTACCGGAAGATCTGTCCCTCGAGTGGACTGCTGAAATGTTTTCAGTGTCCATCAATTCAGCCACATGTGTGGAACGCCAAGGAACAGGCTAACCTGCCATTAAAAAGAGGTCATGGAGGTAATAGGTAATTTGCAGCACCTAATGGAGAAAGATGGCTCTGGGACAAAGTTTATGTTAAATGTAATTATCTTCTCCAGTTAACTCATGTCGTCGTGTTCCTGCGGTCGTCTCTAGTGTCCTGAGTGGGTCAGGAGGAGACGGGATGTCTCACAGTCAGGTTCACTTTCTGTCTGGGCTGTTCTGCTCTCAGTCCATAATTTTTGTCCTGACCGAAATATCTCAAGAACTATGGATTGCCATGAAAAGGTTAGAACATCACTCTCTGGTGTCCAGAAAGCGATGTCCTGACCTTTTCTCTAGTGCCAGCTGAGGAAAACATTTGTGGTTATGAGTGAAGTGTCTCAACATTGGATGAACGATGGAAGATGTCCTCTGTTGCAGTTATTTTTTTCCCTATTACTTACTTTATACCATTGCATGCCACCCCTCTTGTGTAAGCTGCCGACAAAGCACCTCTAGAGTTCTCAGTCATTAGCTTTGTTTGCATCTGATGCCACGTGTGTCGCAGTCACGTCTGCCTGGAGATCGCGTCGCGAGGTGTTACGTGGTCGGCCTCTTTTCCTCTTCGCTCGGGGCTGTTCTGGTGGTGATGACGTCCCTGCTTGAAAGGAAGCTGGTCGGTCCCGTGGCTTCCACAGACTCCTGGCTCCCACCAGAAAGAAACTTTTCTCCAAACGAGTTCTCTGGTTGATGGCTCTCCCCTTTATCATTCGGGTTGGGAGTGGAGTTAAATCACCTGTCGTCCCAGTCCTTTCTGAAAGTCAAGGCTAATAAATCTTTGTCTGTTGAAGGAAATAGTTATTATGTGTGAGGTCTGTAGTCTTTGTATATTTCAGTAATGTTCCCGTTGCAGTGCAGCGATAAGGGAATGTGATCGAGCACGTCCTAAAAGATGAACTGAAGCAGAGAAACAAGACGATGCAAAGTTATTCTCTGTCTTTTGGTTTGAGAATATCAGTCAGCAATGATGGAGTCTGTTTGATCATGTTAGTAGATATATCCATAACGCTGGGTCAAAGGATGTGAATACTTCTACTTCAACTAAAAGATGCTGTGGAAATAGTCATGGGAGACCACTATTGTCAGTTCTTAGTGAGGGGAAAAGAAAGAAAGAAAGAAAGATAAACTCTGCAGTAAATTCTGTCTCTGGTCATTTGTAAATTAGTTAGTTTGCTCAGAAATGTGCCGTCATTTTGTTACAATGCACCAAAACGGACAGTGTGTTCTTAAATGTTCCACCACAGTGCCTCTCACCTACAGTAGCACCGAGGGCTCCTGTTGTCCATTGATATTCCAGCGCAGCGTGCATGTCAGAAGCGCTTTGTCCGACCGCGCGGCACAGGGGAGACAGTGTTTGACGGCGCGTCTCTGAATTTAATTATCTACAGCTGCTTCAGAGCAAACAGAATGATCTGTAGGATCAGCAGATGTGACAGAGCTTTTTTTCTACGGGCCGAAGAACGCATAGACATAAGCACAAGTGTCTCACACACATGCTACACAACTGTGCTCGCGCAAGTTTAAAGCAAAGACGACACGAGCACACTCACAGGGCTGAACTACATCCAACAAAAGTCGTCTTCTGCGGGCAAAAAAAAAAATGTCCACGCTCTGTTTCTGTAAATGTCACACACTGATATCCTGAAGGGTTTGTGATTGCAGCTTCTGCGTGTTTCGATGGATCAGGGCGGTTTATAACATGTTAGCGCTGCAGGCGACGAGTCCCACATCAGCAGGGCAAATGTTCTTCCAGTCTAATTAGCAAGACGCTCGGCAGTGGCCCTCCGCCTCTCCGAGGAGAGCGTATCAGAAATCAAACAAAACAAACTCTCCCTCCGCGGAGCTGGATTAAGCACAAAATAAATAAAGTTTGGTGTGATTGCCTTTAAATGTTAAAAGGATTTGAAAAGCTTGAGAGTCTAGCCTCAGGTATAAATATATCGAGGCATATTTTACTTGCTAAATAGAGCGCGGGTTTAGACAAGTGCTTTGCTTCCAGAGTGAAGTGACATATTGACTCTCTTTTTTTCTCTGCCTGTGCGTTAGCTGTGTTTTTCAGTTTTTAAGCGTGCTGTACAGTGCGTTTGTGACTGCGTGCAGACAGATTGTGCGCCTCGCTCCGGATTCAAATTACCAACGGCTTCCTCACAATGATGCGGCGACAAACGCGAAGGCAGTCAGTCACAGTCGCGCCGTGCCTCCAGTTATGCTCTCATCCACTTAGGCTCCGCATAAAAGGAAATAAAAGGGGAAACTTATCTTTGTCTGTCGAAAAATGTCAGAAAGATAAGGCGGAATGGTCTTAACACTTTGTACAAATCCCTCATGTTCCCACGCAATTATCTTCAGCGTCCCTCGCACGACGTGTCCTGGAAATCTCTGATTGTAGTGGACAATGCCCGGTCTCAGTTTCCCTGTAGTGCGGAAGAGAGCTCGTCAGCAGACCGCAACGGAGAAAGAGACAAAGTGTACACATGCACAGAAAAATAAAGAGGAAAAAAAAGGACCCCAATGAAGAATAAAAGAGAAGGGACCGGAGTGGCTGGATCTGAGGCTCGACACCGGATGGTCAGCCTGGCATTGTCTTGGCACCACAGAGCGTCTGAACTTGTAAGAGCCATTCATGAGCACTGCGCCTGCAGCTTAGACAGGGAGGATTATCAAATGACACTTTTAGCCTCTTAAGCAAACCACAATTGCGGCCAACATGGTCCGAGAGAATGCGAGACAAAGGGCTTACAGCGAGGATGAGCGCGCGCACCAGGACTTAGCTAAATGTCAGCCGGCCCGCGCATTGTAGACGGAACTTTTTACGCCCCTATTGTTCCTGTTGTTCGAGCAGTTGCCGTTCATGTCCTCTTTTCTCTGAGCAAAATGTGAAAGGGCGCGAGGGCTGATGGATTGAAAGGAGAGGCAGGGGAGGGAGCAAACACGAGGAGCGGGGGAGACGGAAGAGCAGCCACCGGTGGGTAACTGCCGCCGGACGGTTGTTGCTAAGCGTTTAATCTCCCACGCTTGGAGAATACAAACGATCTTGTAATCGTCCCCGACCTTGACATGAACAGCAAGGTCGCCAGGGAGCCGGGCTGTTTTGCATTTCCCACAGATGCTTTGCCGAGACATGCAGAACAATTAGTAAACTGGATAAAAAGGAATTGAGTCTGTCTTACTTCCCCCCTCCCCGCGCCTCCCTCGGGGTAGTTACCTGGCACAACCCCAACCCCTCGGCTTCTCCTGGCAGATTCCGAATACTTAATCAGGAGGAGGAGGGAGTCAGTGGTACCAAGTCAGGTCAGACAGCAGATACCTGTGGCCTTTCTTTAAGTGTAGGGCTGCAACTATAGATTTTTGTCACTAATTACCTTTTTATCAACTGATTAAAGGTTTAGTCCACAGAATATCTGTAAACTATTGTGGAAAATAGTTTACAGGGACCGTAATCGTCTGGTTTTCAGCTGGACTGGCCGCCCGGCCGCCCCCAACGAGACCGCCAGCCAGAACTGAAAGAAAGAAACTCAGTATTTTACGATATTTACCCAAAAATGTGTGCGCTCTTTTTATTTTTCAGGTCATTGTGAGAGTTTTTACTGCTTTTTAGGTTTTCAGTCATTTGTCATGCCTTCTGTCTGGCTGCGTGTTTCACTGCTCAACCAGCGTCCAGACACACACGGAGCAGCACAGGGACGTTGCTTGAGTGTAAGACAGGATGTGTTGTGATCTCCTGCACACCTTTTCTTTGGGGAAAAATTCAACATTGTATCTCAGGGTTATGAGCTGTGTGTTTACCTTGAAGATGAGGATCCCGTTGTCTAAACCAGAGCAGCCAACTTTTTATTCTGACTCACATGTCAATCGCAGCGCATTACAGACAGACTCCTTACAATAAGAGTCCCAGATATAATGGAGCAGTACACACTGTGTAAATGGTTATAAGAGGGAGCTGAAGTTCACCATTTAAATAGCTTACAACCTGTTATTGTTATGAGCAAATTATGAATCAATGCTTTTCCCCTTCCCTTGCAAATTAAATTTCCCTTTGAACAAAAAGTTACAAATATGTTTGTGTATGCTGTTAATTATAGTTCAAAGAAAGAAAGGAAAAGGGAACTGGGCAAGTCGGCAGTCGACTGGCCATACTTGAAAAAAACGATATAAACACAATATTTTCATCTTTAAATTTACAATGATATGAAGTGCAGATGTATGAAAGTGGACCCCAAAAATGTTAATATCTGAGTTAAGTTCAGCAGTAAAGTAAATCTTCACTAATTGACGGATGCACTAAGTGTTTCATCAGGCTCTGTACGTATGTGTTTGTATTGGACGATGTGCCTGTGTTTGCAAGCACAGATGTCGTGCATCAGACAGTGACTGAACACTTGAGTGTATGCTCGCCTGCATGCTGACGCCTCGGAGTGAGTAGGAGGGCGCCAGTGTATTAATGTGTTTTTTTTTCCGTGTGTGTGTGTGCGCGGGTTTGTGTGCCTCTGCACGTCGGCCCCGGAATCGCCTTTATGTAATTAAGGGACTTTTGTCCTCCGACAACAGCGCATTACCTCTATTATTGAATATGCTGAGAGTTGAGATATGATTATACTCCAGGCAAATTCAATTTCTGTTTTCAGCAGTTTGATTATAAAAGCCTGGACTGGACTCTTTTAAGTTAAGCCAGTGTGCTTTTTAGCCTTATTCTGCAGAGGGATAATAGAAGTGACCCCTTTCTTGGCATCTTAAATGACTCGGCCTCAAAAACAGCTTTGAAACAAAGTCTACAAAGTCCCTCTGGGATGTGTGTTCCCCTCCTTGTAATGGTAAACCAGCCTTCTCTGTGTCCCGTAACTGAAACGTAATGTTATGAGCAGCAGCTTTAGACTTTGTTGTACATGCTCATTTCTTGGCTGTTAGAGTTATGACATCACTTTCACCATTTTACAGTCTTGTTTTCTTTCTGTCTCGACATGGCGTTTATTCATGCGGAGCGGTTTGCCTCTCACGTTGCTTTATATTTGCCCCCGGATTCTATAGCTTTGCTTTTACAACAAGTCCTGAGATTGTTTTTATCTGATCTCAGTATGGCAGGTAGTGAAGGACAACCAGCCAGCCACAGGCCTGCGACGGCTGCAGTCAGCAAGGCTTTAAACAGCATCATTTGTTTATTCTGTAACAGTATGTGCAGCGTTGTGTGGGAGCTCAGGGGTCGAGAGCGGTCTCCCAACAGCTGCAACGAAAGACAACGTAGGAAGAAAACTATTACATTTACTCTTCATTTCCTTTAGAATAGATCCATCTGACTGAACTTATTTGCACGTGAGAATGTATTTTTGTATAAATACACAGCTATCTTTAGTCAAATCAAATCTGAACTGGAGTTGCTCCTCTGCTGGTGAGTTCAACACTACGTGGGCGCCTGTGTAGGAGTCGTTCGCGTTTGCCAACACTGATTGAGCTCTCTCATGATCATACGAATCAGTCTCATGTTGACTTCATTACCATCGACTTTTGCCAGATGGGCTTGAGAGTCACCAAATGCTCAGCTTGTACCTGCTGTAGCTCTTTTTTTTTCCTTGCGATAACCCCAAAGGCACACGGGTCCATAAATCCAGCTCCGGGATCACAGCGAGAGAGGGGGGGTCCCGGTCAAGCTCAAGGAGTCGGGAAAGATCAATCCGAGGTGGCGCGTCCGGCTGGATCAGCAGCTTTTTGACTTGCTTTAAGTGCAAATAGATTAAATCAGGGGGAAGAAGTGAGGTGTCCTACGCAGTGAGTGGTGATGATGGGGAATGCTTAGCTAGTGCATTTGTGCCTGCATGTGTGAGTGTGTGAGTGTGTGTGTGTGTGTGTGTGTGTGTGTGTGTGTGTGTGTGTGCGGGGCAGGAGTTGGCACAAGCAGCGGTTGTTATGAAGATGGTGGACTGCGTGAGTGTGAGTGTGTGGACGGGGGCAGGAGTCGGCGAGGCGGCCTGTGTGAGCTCTGCTCGGGTTCTGAGTGCACCTACACATGCTCAGGTACGCATATCTCTGTGTGTTTACATACCGATGCGCACATGTATGTGTGAATCAGTGCTGAGAGGTGATAATGAGGACACCTGGCTGTTGGATTTGTATGGAGTTAAAAAATTTGTAAAAAAAAAAAGAAAAGATTCTCCTTGTTAGCACCGTGTTATCACTATCATCTAGGCTGGAGGTGTTTGGCGTGAGTTTCCGCCTCTGCTATTTCGGGTGCATGATGTATAATTCATCCTGTTGCACTATTGTAATTTTTCGTTTCCTTTTTTTTTTTTAAGTTTCATGCAGTATCTGTTGAAACAATAGTATATATACACAGTTCCAGACACCATTATTTTATTTTCAGATGGGGTGAATCTGCTGGAAATCAATCGATATTCTTTTCTGTCTGACCCCAAAATTTGTGTCCTGTGCTGATGAGACAGGTGTGTGTTTATGTTTTTGTACCTGTCTTTGTGGCTCGGATCCAGAGCGTAAAAAACAGACCAGTCAAATTGTGGAGGTTTCTTATGAACTTGCTTATTTACTCTTCACCCCCGCCCTAAATAAACCCTTTTTTCTCTCTCTCGCTCTTCCAGCCCTCTCCGACCCAGACGGAGGTCCCTGCCGGAGGACTTACTGTGGGAGGGGTCGGCAGTGCGTGCTGATGGCGGAAACCGGCCGCGCCGAGTGTGTCTGCCAGGAGAAATGCCGGCCCTCCTTCGTGCCGGTGTGTGGCTCCGACGGCAGGTTCTACGAGAACCACTGCGAGGTCTACCGCACCGCCTGCCTGGAGAGGAGGCGGATCTATGTGGTGCACAGCAAGGACTGCTTCTTTAAAGGTACCACTGGAACACTGATACACCGACACTGCAGAGAGCTCCTGTACACTGTAAAAAAACAGGTTATTCCAAGGCACCAGCAGCAGCACACTCCAATTAACTGTGCTGCTTTGTCATAATTGGGATTAATAAATAACACAAAGGACGTCCGTATGTCGCGCCGGTGATGTGATTAGCGCAGGTGGTTCTCCGCAGTTTTACCATTAGCTCTCCGCTGCGTTGCATCAGGTGTGGTTGAAATCTTAGTTTGCTTTTTGCTGATGAGGGAAAACATTTTTCCAATCCGTCAATCATTCATCCCACCATGTAATGATACCGATCAACTCTGAAAGCATTGGATTCTGGTCGCGTTTGAGGGACAATGACCTCGATTAGCACGATTCTTTAAGATGGCCCGTTGAAAAAGCAAAATCAGCGCCGATGATGTTTGCTCTGCCGCTGTTGCAAAGTACTGTGGGGGTAATCAGAGTTAAAATGTTGCATACAGTGCTTTTAGTTTAGTGTTGAATACGTTTAAATCCTAGTAGTTTCAAAAGATAGAATTTAATATTGTTCATATTTCCATATTTATTTGAAATTAAACAACTCCAGCTGTTCGATAAACAGACATACTGCATTTGATTTGAGAAAATAACTGAATGAGAGATTAAGTGATATCAAGTGAGACAGTTTTCTTAGTTAGTAAACATCATTAACCTGGTTGGGATTTGTATTTGCTGCTCTTCACAGCGGAACACAGCGACGCTGCAGCGGGGCGGGTTGTCTTCATGTCTGATTGCATCACTGAGTACAGTACAGGTCTTTCTGATGTGAGTGAGAATTGCCCTGGAATGATGATCTGGTGCCTGTGAGGCATACTTACAAGCAATTTGAAGGCTGCAGTGATGTTCGTCGAAACATTAAACAGAAACGGAGATGTACCGACAAACAAAATTATTTTGCTGTGCTGTGCTGCTGTCAGGCTCTTGTCACGGGCATCAATCACTGTGGAAATCACGCTGTTACTGTCAGCCACCTTTTCAATCGAGATGAATGAAAGAGCAAAATCACTGGGAGTTTGGCAGCGAGGGCCGTGGCTCAGGGTCAAGTTTGTCTGGGAAACGACAGCGTAGCACTCAGACAGTAAGCACTTTTTATCATCTCGTGCTTTATTCGTCTCTGCTGCACGGCCCGATGTTGCGTTCATCAACTCAGTTCAAGTCGGAAATCACAAATACAGGCATCTAAGTCATTTATAGTAGTTAAAGTTCATTCAACGATCAATCTAAATTTGTAATATTAACAGTGAGTTTTGATTGAGAAGGTAAACAATGTCAGAGCCATCGTGTTCAGATGTCATTAACAGGATTTTAATCCGATAATCCAAATGTCTTGTGTCATAAACCAAATCTGTCATCAGTGCTTGAGGAAACATTTGTGCGTATAAGTTCATGTTGTATGTCCACGTACACTTCTGAGTCACTCCTGCCTCTACTAACACGAATATAAATACCCTGGAACTCACAAATCACCTCCAGGTTACTGTGGATCACCAGTTCTCTATAGTAAATCATTAGAATCTTCACTCCTTGACTATCGCTCATTAGCAGAAGTGCACCCTCAGCATGAACAGTCAGCATTATTACCCAAGAAACAGCTTGGCTGCTTTATCATTTTCGATTTTAAAGGTACCAGGGCTACAGAGGGCTTCGACTCCTTTAAAGTATTAACAACTTTCAAATACTGCAAGCATGCAAGCACATGTACATTTCACCTGTTGGCGCCCCCTCCTCCTCTTTACATTTACTTTTCCAGGTCAGACTTGTATTAAACATGTTTTATAATCCCTCAGAGCGTGGATGTTAAAATAGAAAGTAAGGCTATAGTTATTTAGAGTGCATGGTTTCATGTCGGCGCAGTGCTTAAAAAACACACACACACTCGCGCGCACAGACATGGCAGCACTTTTAGTCGTATCACATTAGGGAGGGGGGAAGGCTTCCTGGCAGATACCGCCATGCATAACTAATCCACATTAGGGATGTTCAGTTGGCACATTAGGCTTAAACTCAAGTTGTCTGAATGCAAACCAGCAGGAGATGGAAAATGCTGGAAATCAGTCAGACGTCACGGGAATCATGTGTGTGTGTTTGTGCGTCTGTGTAATTGGGAAGTAATTATTGCACCTGACGTACAAAGACATCATTGGGAAGCATTTCTCACGGTGCTGCGCCAAAGTCATTACTCATAATTATTGTTTTCTTTTAATGTATGAATAGCAGAGGAGCTGCAGAGGAGCTGCAGCGGTTGTCTCTGGGACTGCTCGCGTCCCTGCCGGCCTGTTAGCAGCCTTACTCGGCTTTGTTTTCCTGGCTGCAGACTTATTGTCTCACTGAGGAAAAACAAAAAAGCATCCTGGTTTAAAGCCTGTGTAACTCATCCGGTCATCTGTATCGCCGCTGCGGAAAAGCCATCTTGACGTCTTTTCCCCATTGCCCTGCGAATGGAGTTTGTGTCAGTGTTTCAGCTGCTCCAGTACTTAGGTGTGTAATTATCAAATAAGTCAACGTAAAATGACTAGACGGTGTATCACCCGCAGTAATTGCGTCGACAATATTTCGTAGACAATCTGGTATTTCTCACTGAGACAAATTGAGTAAAGAGTTGGTTCAACTACATTTTCTCCCTCCATTTGAACGAAATAGAGTTTTTTTTCTCTGTTTCTTTGTTTATATATATATTTCGAGGCCCATTTTTGAAAGCCTAGAGCGTATTAAATGCTAGATGGCAAGAAATGTTATTACAGAGCCTCACAGATGAAAACGGATCGCTTTGGTGCCTGCAGCCATGCATTTAGCCACATGGCAAAAATCTTTTTGCCTTTTTTCTTTTTTTTTTTCTTTTTGGGGTGATTTTGCTCTCAAATTTGATAAAACCTAAAAGCTCTGCTGTGAAAGCCGATTTTCCTTTAGCTCATGGCTACGGTCAAGGTCGCAGTTTCGAATTTGGCAACTTATGCAGGCTTTCTGGATTATTCTGATTCAGTTTGCCCGACCAGAGCCAAACACTCCAAATTTGGCAAAAGAAAGAGGAACAATTTTCCGACTGTGCTGACCTCCCTTCGCTGGCTCCCACTTACAGTTGATTTAAGGATTTGTTTATTCGTGAAGCTTTTGAAAGGGCACATAATCACAACCTGTACTTCTTTAGGACACCTGACTAAGGACACCTTGCTGTCGAACATCCGTCCTTCACACTTTACTCATCTGAAAGATTAACTGCACTCCGTGGCTGTTGAGCCGAGCAAATTCCACAGACTTTGTCATTTAACATCACAGTCTGGCGAGACTTGTTCATGGACACGAGTGTCCTTTCAAGTAAACTACAATTATACAAAATGATGAAGTGATGATATTTTATATTCAAAAGGTCAAAGGTCAACATCACTGTGACATCCAAAACACTTGTCTGGCCAGTATTCAAGGCCATAACTCCGGAACGGCAACTTAACTGGTGCGCAGAGGCATACAACCCCGAGGCGGTAATTCTACTTTTATATGGCATATCATCTTCATCTTCATCTTCATCATCATCAGGAAATGTTTATGATTTTCGTCTGTATGGATGAAATTGACTCGACATTATCATCAGCAGGCTAAAATCTTGAAGATAAAGCTAAGCTCAGAGGATTTAGGCATGCATTGTGCTTTGCTGTGCTTTAATACTTTGTTTTTCTCACTTAGTTTACTTTTGTTCCTTGCGTATACTCTGTATAGTATGTAACGTCAGATGTTTTCATAAAAGCTTTATTGAAAAAGTTGACCATTATTTCAAGGAAAGAAAGGCCTCTACTTTAGTTTTATGTTTTTAATTAACTTTTTTATTTTACTTTTTCCTCTTCATTGGAGAGAAACAAGGGAGACAAACGTTGTCATTGGGCTGAAGGAATTTATCCATGTGGATACGCAGATCCTTTCTTTGTAGAGCTCGAAGGACCGGGTAGCGCTGGTGGAAATGGATCTGTGGTTTGTGACTGCATGTAGGTGTTAGGGATGACTATAAACCTCTGGATGGGGCTCTTTGTTCTGCCCTGTCACTGGCTTCTTTGTATTTACACAAAGTCTGTTTAGCTGGTACTTTAATACATATTCACTTAACAATAAGTGCCCATATTAGAATATTATATTAGAATAACAATGGAATAAGAAGGGACATAGAGACCAAAAACAGGATAAAGGGATTTTTTTATTATTCCACATTTTCAATAAGTTCAATTCAGTTTTCTTTGAGGCACTTTTGAGATTACTCTGAGCTAGCTTAAGCTTTCCACATTTACAAAGACTCTGCTGAAGCATTAGCGCGGAAACCGCACTTGTCCGACTCGCAAAAGTGAAAGTCACCGCGTCTCGTGAAGAATGGCAAATTGATAAACAACTTCAAAGTTAAAAGTTATTTGACCCCGAATGGCTTCAAAAGGGGCACATTGTCAATAAAAAAGACTGATATGCCAGCTGCACTCAAACCTAATAACCCATTTACATTGTAATTGCACAAAGTCATAAAAACGGTTTTCCTTGAGGATGTCGTCGGGTTTTTTTTCACCATGTGAAAAATGACACCTTCCTCCCCTCACCAAGGAATAATTGATGCCATAAAAATGATAATACCTTTTAATAGAGAGACAGTGCCACCCCTTGACTTTTCAGACTCAACCATGCATTATAATCTGTATATCATCTTATTTCCCTTTTTGTATATTCCTGAATTATCTGGACAAAGAAGGTTACATGTCAACAAAGACACGAAACCTGTGATTGAGCTGATATGTTTTGAAATGAGATTGACTTCTTGACAGCGTTGGGCTTTTGTCTGAACACCGTACAAAAAAAACAACCGATGATTTTGTTTAGTGTCAAAGTCACAAACTAGTGTGAAGGTCGAGGTGGTGGATGAGCTGTGTCTGGAGTTCGTGGTTTAGACATTGGGTTTCATGCTTCATCTCTCACCACCCAACAATGTGGACCCTTGCTTAAACTATGGCAACCGTCTTTCCACGACCTTAACCAAGTGGTTTAAGTTGCCTAAACTTGATTATATCTCAACTACAAAGATGGCGGAGTGGAAGACACACATACATCTCTTTCTCTTGGTATGAGAACATGGCATGTTGGGTCACATTTGTACAGTGTTTTCAAATGAATACATTACATATACCGATGATGAAGGACGGTTTGACCAACGACCCACAAGTGGCCCTAACGACTCTGAAACTCGGAGCTCACACGTGTCCTTAACGACTCTGTAAGAACACTCCCACACAGAGTTTAAAAATCCAGCTAACTCCTCTCCAGTTAGTTAGAACTGAAGAGGCCTCTTGGATGAGAGGTGACACATCTTCAAGAAAACTGAAACAAGTCCAGCTGCCGACGATACAGCTCCTAGATTTACCATGGCCTGGATGACTGAGAACCTTCATCAATACATACACAGATATTCATTTTCATTGGTTTCACTTGATTTCGTATGTCCATGTCTGGTCACTCTACATGAAGCGAGTAGTTTTTAGAATTTGAGTAGAGTAAAACTGCATCTAAAATGCAAACACTAAAGTTGTGGCATTGTGGAAACAGTTGATAAACTACCAAGTTAATTTCAGTCCATGACCAGGTCCCAGACAAATCATCATCTAATTCGTAAAATTAGCATCACAAGCACGGATGCTTTCTCCACCCTCTCGACCCACTTCTGACCATGGCTTTGATAACTGGCCCATCCCTTTGAAACCATTTGAAAAAGAACTAACGCAGTTTATTGATCGCTTTCATCTTCCTGATAAGTAGGAAGCTCCGGCGAGGGCAGACCAAAGAGACATCTGTTTCCATTGGGTCGTGTACGGCGCTCAGCAGGGGGTCTTTAATGTATCCCGCTATGACCACTTCATTAGGGAGTCGCACTGGTGATACTACCCATGATGCTGTTGGTTCCCAGATCAGATGGATGATGTGTTACCATCCGTCAGACAGAAATTAGTCACGAGTCTCCCCAGGCTCACAGCGAGCAGGGCTTCAGTCAGGACAGGGCACTCATCCACTCATCCGTCCATCTGGCCATCCTTCCATTGAGCCCATGATTACTAACAAATTTGCCTTGCAATACAATGTTTACCTGCAACCTTTTGTTTTCTGTTGCATACAGTACTGGTAAGTGATTTTTTTTCAGAGGTTTGCTATTTCTTTAATGATCTGTGAGTAATCTTTTGAGAGCCTCAGAATCTGTTTCATCGTCCAAGTCTGCTAGCATAAAAAAAATGTGTCCTGGCAAAATACAACATGGAAGAATAAGAATAAAAGCAGCTCCTTTAAAGCTGCTTAAATGTGAATTTTTTGCTTTCCTTGAAAGGTATTACAAAAGCGTATTATCTGTGTCACTATAGTGGTTCCCAAAGTGGGCGGCAAGGCCACCGAACAAAGCCCAAACAAAGAGAAGAAAAATGTGACGAGGGATATCTCGCCCTCGGCTTTACCAGTACGACGGTGGGTAATGAAGAGAGACCACACTTTGTCGTGTGTCTCAAAATATTAGCTTCTGACAGCTAAGAAGGCCACACATCCTGAACACAAAGAGAAGCTTGTCTTCAGAAAAAACAACAACTGCTAAACTGCACAACAGAGTTGCTTTACTAAACTACGCAGTAAAATATTCAGATGTTTGATTCAGTAACTTGTTCCTTACTTCACACACTTGACATTTCAGTTCAGCATTAATTATAGACGATGTTTCAAATACATTCTGTAGAGCTTTGCAAGCAAAAGACATATATATGTGTCTGTGGGGTATTGCAGAAAAAGTTTGGAAACCACTGTGTAACTTTATGACAGTAATCAAAATAATACTTTTTTATTTTGGTTTTTTTGTCACCTTGGACTCTGAACTACTAAAGGGGATTTCTAAATATGATTGATCTTTAGAGACCAAACAATAATTGCTTAATCTTTCTTCTAATCAGGAGATAGAAAATAGAATAGATCATGAAAATAGATGTTTTTTTTCATTGATGTTGAAGTTGTCATTGGTCTTCATGGGATCCAAAAAAACTGTAGCTCAAACACTCCAATCGTGACGGGTACAGTGTTCTGTAGATTATGAATCCATTAACCTTTTCGTCTCTTTATCTCCCTCGCTGTAACCATCCATCGTCCATCACGGTTCGCCTTGTTCCTCGCTTTAAGAGTTGCCTCAGCCATTCTGAAGACTCCTTCTCATCCCGCCCTGTTCGGCGGCAGCTGTGGTTATAGCATTAGCCATCAAAGCTTCCCCCTCATCGTTCTCTCTTCGCCCTCTCCGCAGCCCGTGGCAGCGCTCCGCCGTCCGCCGTCCATCTTATTGCTCGCTAACCCTCTGCCCCCTCCTGTGACTGAGACCATTAGCTCGGTCACACAAACACACAGCTCTCATAAGGAGGGCCAACTTTGGCGCCAGCTCTCGCCCTGCAGCTTTAGTTATGTACACAGAGGCTGGGTAAGGTCACAGCACGATGCTTATACCAGCTATATGTGGTTGCTTGCAGGTTGTAGGTTGATTTTTTGTTGCTGCGGTTATTTGTTCAGTTCATTCTCCTCTGTGCCAATTCTCCATAGGATTTAAAAGACTATTTTGTGTTTTTTCATTGACAAGCCAAACTTTATTTCTATGGTCTAGCTCTCTCATAACAGAAGCACTGGCTCTCTTACCTGATGCTGATGATGTGAGCTGCACTCAAATATACTTTTAAATACAGTATGTGGGTTGCAATTCTGCAATATATCTCAGTTAACCTCAACCTGAATACCAACAACTTTCCAGAAAGTAGAAAAACTATTTTCTCATGGCCAACTTTGATCTTAAACCAATTAGTTTGTGCACAGGTGTTAGAAATGATTGTTTTTAAGAAACTAAAACAAAAAAACTTTTTTTCCCTCCATTGAAAGGGGAAAAGCAGTCAGTCAACAGAGAGATGTTTTTTTGTTCGCTTTTTATATCTTGGTTCGTGGGATTTGAGCACAACCTGCTTGTGAGCTGTGCAGCGTCTTCAGTTCATGTAGAAGTAGCCTCATTCAGGCTGCATAATTAATCTAATTAATATCGAAGTCGAAGTATGGCCAAGTGCAATAACAAATCTCAGAATTCTGCAGTTTTTTGATGAGAGTAGAATGTGTGACAGAACAACAAATATCACATCATCATGACTTCAGCAGGTATTTCTGCAAAATGAAAATTGTGTTCAATCATTCCGACAAATCCTGAATCATATTGCAATCGCTATATATGTAATAAATAATCACAAACTATATATATATATATATATTTTTTTTTTACCATATTACGCAGCACTACCGTCCTT
Organism: Lagodon rhomboides; assembly: GCA_039737535.1. Lineage (NCBI taxonomy): Eukaryota > Metazoa > Chordata > Actinopteri > Spariformes > Sparidae > Lagodon > Lagodon rhomboides. The sequence goes on from CM077795.1 coordinate 25,859,412, forward strand.
CATTCTGCTGCACTTTATTAATTGACAGAACCAAATCACATGACAACTTTTAAAAAATGCCAAAAGTTTCAGTTCAGCAAAGTTGTTAACTTGCCCAGGGTCACATTTACGAAATGATTGGATCAGAAGTTGCCGTCCAACTTTCTGTTGGGATAATAAGGACTAAAGTCCGGCTGGGCTACCAGGTGTGACTCGTCCACACACACACTCACACACACAAACACACACCTAGCGCCCTCCAGGCCTCCCCTGACAGGCCTTTATTTGTTACAGTGGGCTTATTAACGAGCGGTCCACCCATCCCCATCTTTCTTTTCCCCAACACCTTTTTTCTCCTCATTTTCTCTCCTCAACAGTCACGTGGGTCTCAACTCATTAAGCTGATTTCCTCCCCACAGATTCATTACCGTGGACGTATTTGCTATATGAAATGGATGCCCTGTCCCAGATAGAGACGTCCCCTGGTCCCCCCCGGTCCCTTGCCTCGTAAACATCAGTCTCCCCTATGAAAATAGAAAGATCTCTTTGGTCACCGATGTCCCCTGCTGGTGCGGGACACCATCAAGGATACTGCACCAAAACGAACAGTGTTTTCCACCGGCTGTGCTTAAGACAATAGCCCCGGTGTTAAGACAGGCTTCACCTGACGTGGTACTTCAGTAAAATGAAGAGTACATTTAGGATTTCCTGAATCGTAAACTGCTGTACCATTAGCAGAACAGTTTCTTCACTCGGGGATCCAGTCTCCATTAAGGTGTGATGGGACACACTTTTTTAATGGAGCCCACAGGCTAGTAAGATGTGTTTAAAAGTGAAGCCTCGTCTCCTGCAACTTCTTTTGAAGTGCGGTGTGAGAGAGAGAACGCTGAGTGAATTTTACCTATTTTTACCCACCCGTGCTCAGGAACTATCATCAGGCCTTACCTTTTCTTTTCCCTCTGTCACAACAAATGACCACATGCTGATAAGCCACTCCAAAGAAAAGAAATGTCACTTTTAATCAGACAGAAAATGTTAGGAAGGATTTCAGGCCCACTTGGGAATCATGTATTTCCACTGTCTAATTAATCTTCACATGATAAACAGTTGGTTGTTGTCACTGTTAAGTGACATTTTTGCATCATTAGTATCAGAGATTTTGGGTCTTAGGAGAACAGTGTTGTCTGGAAAAACATGCCGACATGGTGGCGTATGTTTTTTGAGCCCTTAGTCGTGTCTTCATCTGAGTCAGTGAGACCATCTGAGTCAGACACAGCCCAGTCGCCTGGATACAAGCCTCAGTCTTAGCAGTTCATGTCTCTGCAAACCAGTGATATGTTTGCATTTTTACGTGTCATAGGCATATTGGTGTTTCTACAATACGCGTCACATCACGTTCACATTACATGTCTCTTATCGGGATGTGGAGGGGATGATGGCAGAGTTTGGTGAGAAAGTTGCCAAGCCAGAGACTAGCTTCTCAACATTTGTAAAAGTGAAACCAGGGGATATTTTTAAGATGACCTTGAGACAGTTTCCCCTAGTGTGTGGCAACAAAAACAGGATAGTTTTGACGGGGAGTCGGGAAAATCTCCGGCCATGTTTGTGGTGACCAAAGCAGGCATTTTATGCCAAAACATGATCTTTAACTTACCCTAACCAACTGGTTTCTGTACCATGCAAAAATCGAAAAACTTGTCTTAAAGAAATGTAGAGTTTGAACATATTTGTACACTATTTAATCTGGCAGTTTGGTTTGGATACGTGATTTCATACTGTTTTTGTCGGACCACACATATGCACATACATAAATTACTCACACACACATGAACAGCAGCAGCTACACACACCCTGTCACATACACCGGGAGATGTAACAGCTTCCATCACTCACGTCTTATTTTTCAGAAAAATGCAAACAATCTTCTGTCACTCGGGTTGCTCCCACTCTGACTACATCATAATATAACATGAATGAACCCAAATGTCAACAGAAGAAAGAAAACAGACTCAAATCATATTTGTCTTCCTTTGATCGTTTGGCTTCACAAACTGATGACTGCAATTAGTCAGAAATCTGTAGCAGAGTGCTGAAGAAGCCAAGGCGTTGTGTACTCCTCTCTTTTCGAACCAGTGCAGCAGATTTTGAAGACAGATTTTTGTGAGTTCCTATAATTACGGTGTTTTTGGAGGAGCTTTGTTTGTAAATCCCTCTCGGTTCACGCAGACCTTTTCCGAAGGCATTTAAGATTTGATGAGCTGCTTCTTTCATGTAGAGTTTGATAGAAACTTCAGAAGCTCGAGGGCTCGTCCTGCTTCTCGTTCGCATCCCGGCCGCTTTCTTCCCTAACTGCACTCTCTGCTTTTAGTTCTTTCATTCCTCACCTCTCGCCCTTTTCCCGGTCTGTGCTAACACACACACACACACACACACACACACACACAGACACACAAAAAAACACGGATGCAGCAAATTACACAAACAGACATGCACAGTCACAGGAATGAAGACACGCCACTTCTGTCACCACAAAAACAAAATAATCTCCTCTGAAAGAAAATGTTTATTCATGCCTAAGAGATTTTGACATGCTTGTCACAACACTGGCATTGCCTATCACTTTGCCTTTTCAGTGGTGAGCTGTACTCAGCGACACCACAATGGTCCCCTTGGATAGGCTGCGAGGCTTCCGCGTTTGATGCTCGTCGCCCAGCCTGGCACATACGGCTTCATACTGAGAATTAAAACGTGAGATACGAGTGAATGAATTGAAAAAATGCGGCGCTATTTCGATTTTAATTCTTCGTTTCTCTTTTTATCTGTCGAACACGCGCACACTTCTACCCTCTTTTTCCTCTGTTGTTGGAGTAATTAACAGATTCCCAATGTTAACTTCGTTTTGGGAGGGGGGGCATTTTGGCATTCTGTCACGTCTCTCGTTGAATTAACAGGTGGTACGGCGCCATTGTGGAGCTCTTCATCTACACGGCCCGCTTTTATTGCCGTTCATAACACCGTTTTTTTACAAGCTGTTGGCAAACGCCTCTGAACGACTGAGAAATTAGAAAGTGACAAATGAATACATTTGGCCCATCCCCTTCGTTTCACACTTCTTTCATCAGTTTAATGGCTGCATAAAAAAGGAAATGCATATGGCTGCCAGTGCCTCCGGACTCAACTTTGAAAACTTTGCTCATCAGATGCGGTTTTTTGTCGAAGTCGGGATTCCAAGTACTGTCAAGTGCCATCATCGTCTTTCACTGCAGCAGCATTGTCGACGGCAATCCAGCAATGCGTTTCCAGACAACTTTAGCTTGGTAGCAAACAGCCTTTAAGACACGACGGACACACGTCGCGCTCTCTGTTTCCATATAGATCTATTTCTTTCCCCCCTCGCGTCCGCTCTCCCCTTATAGACCACTTTCCTCTCCTCTATCTTTCGCCCTCATTTTTCTCTCGCTATGCTCCCAATATGGCACAGACGGGGATTTGAGTGACTCTGTCAAGCTTCCCCTCTACATTCCCCGGCCTGTGTTAAATTGGTTCAGAGCTTAAGTAGAGTGTGAGCCTGGAAAAATAAGAAATAAAAAATACAAGCATCACCTCGAGGCAAAGTGACCCTGGCTAAGAAAAAAGAAAAAAAATACTGCAAGTCCCCGACAAACACACACACACACACGAACAAGCACACACACACACACACACATACGCAGGTTCCGAGTCTAAAATTCATACCTGTGCTCTCACCTGATCCGTCGTAGCTTCCTTAAAAGATCCCCGCTGTCACATCAGAGCATGCTTCGTGTTTTTTTCATTTCAACAAAACATTTATTATTGACAGCGTGTTGCTTTGAATGCAGCCTGTTCCTTCCACCTTGAGCATAGAGAATGTATTCTTTAGCCAACCTGGATCTTGACATTGGTATACTGCATTATAGATATGATACAACCCAACATGTACACAGCAAGAGAGGAGGCGGAAAAGACAGAAATGATAGGGGTGGACTTTTGACATCATCAGCAAACGGAGGTAGCTGTGTTGGGGCCCAAACCAAGAACGTCTCTAATTAAGGATAAAAGAATCAGTAAAATTATGTTCCGAACTTAAATACAGTATATCTTGTACAGCAATGACTGAACGAAACTGATCCAAAGATTTTAAATGAGGGGGTATTTCCAGAAAAAAGTCAAAGAACCAGTCTGATTAAAGAGAGAAAGAAAATTATAACACTAATAAGAGCACCATTTCATCAGCATATTAGTTTGATAATCAGAATTATTCAAAGATACAATTTCAGCCAGCCTCGCAGCTATTTATGCACTTACTAATCATTCAGAATGTGTGTTGTAATAATGGAAAATCACAGTTGGCACTTTAACTGCGCAGCCTGAGTCATTTGCCTTCCCGTGTTTGTCCGTGGGTGTGGGATATACCAAACTGAGTTGACTTAAAGAATACGCACTCTGTTAGATTTTCCTTTCTGGGTACGATCTTCATGTCCCAATGCTCGGCTCGCACATTTTTTTTCCTGCTCTTCCGTCCCTGCCTCTCATTTTCCTCCGGATCCAGAAGCTGTACGGCCCCTCCACTGTCCTGTGTGTAATGTGAGCTGTCAGATTATATATTTCCACTCTGCCAGCTGAACAGTTTGACCGGAGGGCAAAGAACGAGCCCGGATTGACAACCGGCGTAGCTCCGTGTGCTGTAGCACCTGATTTGCAGACTCTCTGACTGACTGAATGATCAGTTCAATGACTGCCATAAAACCGAGGCACTTGAGTTACTTGCACCTAAAACCCTATTTTTACAGAAAATATGAAGTTCCAAAATACGGGTAAAAGACATTTTGAAAAGGTTCAGGTCTCTAGGTGTTCTATCTTGGAAAATGCATTCCTTATTTTCTTCACTATAAAAAAAAAAAAAAACACATTGCCAATCAGGAATCATTCTAATAAAATCTGCACATATCTGTTGATGTACTTATCTCCAATTAGAGTTGGAATGACTAGTCAATAAATCGATTAATTGTTTTGAATCATTTCTTGTCAGTATTCTCTGATTTAACCTTCAACATTTTTTTCCATTTTCTCACTTTTTATCGACCAACAACTGATCGATTAATTGAAAAAATAATCAACAGATTATTTGATATGTAAGTAATTATTAGTTGCAGCCTTATTATAGTCATATCTAATGGGAACCTCACATAAAAGTGCTCCAAACTTACTTATTTTGCCATATTAGCATTATTAATCCCAATTATAGGGATGCTAATTTTCTCTATTCCGGGACCACACCATCTTTTTGTGGCTTATTTTTTCAAATAAAATTCCTCAGCATGTTCCCATACCACTGGCTTGTGTAGGCCTGCATTTAATGTGGTTTATTTATTGGGTTGTTCACATAAAATGGCTCCAGATAATGTCTCTTTCCATTTGACAAAGGTCAGTCTCCTGATATGAACGGCTGATTTAATGGCCAGCGGCACACGCTACCGTGGAGCAACATCAGAGGCCGTCTGTAATGAGAGAGTCTTTATGTGGCTTTAGCAGTGCCCAATAAACAGCCAGTCCTGAATCGCTGACACGCTGTTTGTGTATATTAACACTTAGCTGCGCTTTACAGCAACGGTGAAGAAAAATATGCACACTCTTTAGAAAAGCAGAATGTCATTCACGTGATATTCTCCAGTGGGAGGAATGGGCTCCTTTCCTTTCTTTTTTTTTTTCTTCACGGTCATTTCATACCATCAACTCGTAAAGCGACTACAGCTCCATTATATTGAGTGACACCGTGCCCTTGGTGCTCATTATTAGCAAGTGCAGCATCTCGGTACAACGGGGCCTATTTGCATCATCGAGTCACCATTCTACCATAAGTCGCTGACGATGGAGAGCGCTGTAATTCTACGACCCAAAGGGAGTAGCAAACCCCAACAGCTGCCTCGGGGAAGTTATCAGTCCGTGTTATTATTTTCAAGCTCATCCCACATGGTCTCCTCGGAGGACCAGAGCAGTATGGATGGATGCTGCTGACCTTTTTGTTTTCGCGCCTATCTTACAGGTGTCACCGAAGCTAGCAGGGGCCGGTGGTTTCCTCTCGAGGTGAGGCTCCATCTGGTCACAGTCCCACTGCTGATCCAATGCCTGCTGGCACCGTACACAACAATGCTGCCAATTCAGTGACTGTAATTTACGATTTACTCTTTAATTAGATTGAGTGTTTATACCCGAGGGCTGACTTTAATTGTCTGATGTTTTTTAATTCAGTGTTTTACTGATACTATATATCTTTCGTGTGTCTTGTTATAAAGAATCTTTTTTTTTTTAAAATAACAATGCCTGTTCTTTTCTGGCACCATGCAGCATTTTATGATTATGGAGATTGGCAATAACACAATTAAGTTCCTCCCAGAGTACTCATACTTTTTTTTTTTCCCTCTGGCAAACTTTTGCATTTTTTCCCTTGATCTGTACATCAACCGTTTTTTTTTTTAGTTTGGTAGCATTTTAGTGTTATATGTGTCATACTGTCTCCTTGTCAGAGTTTAAAGATGTTGTGGAATGGTTGCATCAGTTTTTTTCCTCTCATATCTGTAAAAACCTTAAAGATCACACCTAGATCACAGGAACCTTAAGCCTTTAAACACTGTTCGTTGAAGCAGCCTCTTCAAAGCTGAAACAGACACGTTCCCTCTCCCTTTGTTTCCCTGTGGTCTCACTCTGCCACTGTTACAAAGACAGCGTTAGCAACATGGCTACTCCTAGCTACTGTCCAAAGCAATAAACAAAAGCAAATGTAAGAATCAAAATTTGACCTAAAAACCCCAATCGCAGTGCTATGAAGAGGCAGAGTGAAGCACTTGGTTGTCTAAGTCGGTCAGCAGGTTTTGTTACTCGTGGATCTGGTAGAAAGTATGGCAGCTTTGACATGTTCTGATGGTAAGCAGAAACACATATCAACAGGGAAGCAGACTTTGACACCACACCGGCACTCTCCATCGATTGAGCACCCGTCGGTTCGCTCTTGTTTTATCTCTTGTTTCTATCACTCTCCCTCGTCACCTTATTCACCTCTTCCATCAGCGTGGTTCTTTTTCTTTTGCAGTGTAGAGTTTCCAGAGTTATTTCATCTGTACCACTGCCACGTGCGGGTAGTGACCAGGTAAAGCAATGCCTCCTGTGTGACCTTCAATTTTCCTGGAAAAATCCAGGCCGATGGCAGACGGAAAAGCATCCTAAAAGCAGGAAACATATGAATCTATATGCGGATGATATCATTTTTGTACAGCTATTACACCGTGTATTTACTTCAGAATGATAACTAGAACCAAAAAGTTGAAAGTTTAAGTAATGTTCTTGAAGATAATGTGTTTTCTACATGTTGATTTAGGTTACCTTTATATGAACTGCCAATACATTATTACTGCTTTTCTTTGACGCTCAAACCAATCGTGTGCCATGAATACGGAACAGTTTAAATTGTCTGTGAATTTCTCATAGTTCTAACAACATATCCAGACAGACAGCAGCCCTTTAGTGTACGTGTTGGTGAAAGAAACTGTATTCATCATTATGATTGAATCAATAGCGGCAAGTGACCCAGATAGATTCTTGAATAAGATAATGATATGTATACTACATTAAAGGTGGGCGGATTAAAAACATGTTATTCCGATGAGAAGGCGTTTCGAGACTTGACTCGGCTGCTGTAATTACATTCACCCCGTACGGTCCACATCGTGTACGTTCCGTATGTAACATTAGATATTTAGTTTGCGGGGGATTGAAGTGTGATCCCTTGGCCTCGCTCATTATCATGCAAAACAGTTCCATTATTCAAGTGCACTGCATGGCGATGGGAGATCTTTTTCAGTGATGGATACTATTTCATATAAATTAGTCACTGCACTTCAAGTGAATTACTTCCAGCTGGGTGGAAGGCGAGGGTTGCTTATTACTCACGATGCTAATGCTGCAGTTTGTTTGCTTCACTCTCTTCACTTTCGCTTCTCACTCATCTGCATTCATTTTCTGCATTTTAAGCATTTGTTTGAGCGAGTGATTAGAGGCTCCGTGTCTTACTAAAGGCCACTTTATGGAGCATTTGTCTGCTCGGGCGGTCAAACCCGTGACCTTGCTGTGACAAATGCCTCTCTAATCACCAAACGACCACCGCCGCTCAACACAATCCACTGCAAAACAATTTGTTTGCTGCTGGCAGCCCTTAGTTAAGACTGAGTCTATCCTGTGTGTGTGTCTGTGTGTTTGTGTGTGTGTGTCCATGCGTGCGTGTAATTAGTAGCTAAACTGCTAATTAGCATCATTACCGTCTCTTGAAAACGTGGCCTACTTCTGGTGTAAGAAGGCAGCTAGTTGTAATCCCCAGTTTTAATGAGCAGTGCTTGTAATGTTCACAAACCATGTCAAGCAAACTTCTATTTTGCCCTCGAGACGGGAATATCCAGGTAAGCAATGAAATTCTGCTTGTGTACAGGTACTAATTTAACTTAATTGAGCATGATTAGTGGTGGTTGGTCATCTGGATCTGTTTTTGAACGTGGGACTGATTCAGAGTGAGACACTGAAAGCTTTTCATTCGCTCATACGTTTTATTCTCTCTGCTTCTGTCATCAGTGGTGATTGTCTGATTGTCTCAAGATTTCAGTTGTTTTGCCCACTCATTCCCCCCCTTGTGTGTGTGCATCTTCCCGTGTCTGTGTGTGTGTGTGTGTGTGTGTGTGTGTGTGTGTGTGGTGGGCAAGTGTTTGACTCTCTCAAGTAAATTTAAAATAGCCCCAAATCAGAAACTGTTTCAAATTCCTCTACAGCAAATATCGCAGTCTTTACCTGTATATTCTTGTTTTGGATGAGGAAAGTTACGTATAAAGGGGGGAAAAGTATCCACAACAGAGAGGGATCTGTCTGGCAGTAAGGTAAAGCAATCCATACCCCATATCTTTTTCATCAAGATCAGTGCATTATTCCCTGAGAAATTAACGAAAGTGGAAGAAAAAAAAGCAGCGGATCTCGCAGTGCTAAAGAAAGTGAGAAAAATGTCCTGGATCTGTCCCTTTATCTGGATCAGCACCAAAAGTTACTGGTGTCTATTCTGGGTCGAGAGTTTTGTGAAAACCCATTCTGTAGATTCTGTTTAATCCTGCCGACAAACCAACCAACAGTGAAAGCATGACCTACTTGGCAGAGGTAATAAAGTTCATAATGTATGAGCTAATGTAAAGCATCATGCATTTCAGACATGTGTGACTGGTTTTACACACTGCTCTGATGCAGCAGCGCATCTACGTTCCTCGCAGACTCAGATCTTTTGGAGGCAGCAGCCAGATTACCTGTTTCTATTCAGTGACTCAGAGTGTCGCGCTGCACTGTTAGTAAAGCCTGGCTCAGCAGCAACTCCAAACTAAGTTATATAATCAGCTCCACAGGCATGTTCTAAACAGAGAAAACCAACTTCTGTCAGGCAATTCTGAATCCCTCCTGGGAAACACAACAGGCTGTAGAATGATTTAATACATCAGTCTATCCTGTCGTTTAACCAAAATCAGTGTGCTGCTAAATGAGATCTGGATCTGAGGATTTAACAGTGTATGTTTCACGATCATGCTTTTAGGAATATTACCCATATGTGTACATGTGTGTCTAATTTGTGTGTAAACCTCTTGAGCAGAGCTGCCTGAGTGTGGAAAATGACCGTCAGTGTAAACCGACAATAAAGTTGTATGATCGTGTAGTATTTTAGTAGTAGAAGTAGTATTTTATTGCTCAGAATGGTCATTGTTCTGAACTGGAGCCCAAAGTTTTAATTTGCAGCTCAATAAAGAAGTCAGATTATATTAGTATCGGCATTAAGGAACTCCTATTGGACTGTAATTTGCAGCCCTGCAACGTTTGTTCGTACCGTCTAATAACCTCATACTCGACTTCTCTGCCTCATCCCGTTGTTTTGTTTGTATTTAGTTTTTTTTTCTTCCATTGCCTGCTGTTACATCAGACAATGATGACAACTCCCCTGGCAGGTGATAACGGCAGCCCTACGTGAACCCTTGAAATGTTTTAATGGTCCTGTTATCTAGTTAGATACAGTCGTCTCCGTCGCGGCCGGAGCTGCCGCGTCTGCTGCTTTATCTGCGCGAGACGCGGGGTGTTATTCTTCTCCGTGTCTATCTCTGCGCCTTGTGTGTAAGCGCGGGTTCACAGGCAGAGGAGGACGATAATTGAAATCCTGAGTGGCAGGTCACTTTCATAGTAAACAAACACAGCATACTTTAGCTTCAGTAATTGCTTTTGAAGAGCGGCTACAGCAAAATGCAAACACACTCGCCGAGGCACTAAACACACAAGAGAGGGAAAAAAAATCAAAAAATCCAGAACGCAGCTCTTTCCTGCAGGGTCATTCGCCATGGAACGCTGCGCTAGTGGTTGGCCTGGGAGCTTCAATGACAGGGCAAATACACTCTTTCTCCCGTGACTGACACACACACACACACATGCTGGAGTGCAGGCCCTTGAGCCCATACAGTGACTTCCATCTCTGCCTTCTTTCTAGTGCAAACGGAGCAATGGAGCAACCATCCCTGCAGCTACAACCGTGTCTCTGTCTCTCTCAGCCCTCTTCACTCGTGTCCTCCCCGGAGCCCCAACCCAGCTCTCCAAGCCCTCCGCTCCTTTCCCCTCCTCTCCCCTCTGCTCCTTTTCCTTTATCGTCCTCTCTTCCCCGCTCCTCCCTCCTTTTGTCCTCACTAGCTATTCACTCATCCACTTCACTGTCCATCCCCGAGGCCCCATCCTGCTTGTCCATGTTCTCTCTTTTTTTTTTTTCCCCTCATCTTCTCTCCTCTTTAACCAGCCCCCCCCCAGCACTTCTTTGTTTTATGAGACGGAGTTAAACCTTTGCTCGGCTGTGTTTTGGATGACGGGGTAGCTGACAGTCTAACCTGAATGGTTAAGTGGAAACTCAACAACTTGTTTCTTCATCAATTCAGGGCTTGTTGTTCCTCCTGTGTCATTATAATCAGACGTCAGCCTGACATTACCCAGAAAAAAGAGTTGATTTTCTCGCTGTACCCTTTAAGACTGTTTCAGCCTTCAGAGCGGCTCTGCCCTCAAGAAAATGTTGGCAATACTAAAACTTCAATCAGCCTCAAGAAATCTCTTCCTTTGATTTTCCCCTTCTCCTCTTTTGCGTCCACTCTCTCTGGTAGGTCTCCACCTCTTTCAACCCTTCTTGACTTTCATGCTTATAATACTTTTCACTTTCTCTCACCTCTTCTTCTTCTTCTTCTTCTTCTTTTGACACCCTGAAGGCGAGCCCTCTCTCACCAGATGTTACAACCCAGCCTAATATGACTGCCCCTCTGTTGCATCCCAATCTGTCCTCCAAGCGAGCCTGCAATAATCCGTCGAACACAAAGAGACACTCTCCGTCTCCCGAGCTTTGTGGCGGTGATTCAGGGCACTGTGTTGCTTCACCGAACAGCTCACAGCTGCAGAGAACGGAGTATCGGCATTAACCTCGAATAATGCTCTCTGACTCGTGTATTAAGTTATCACACTCAACGTGACTATACCTGTGAGCAGCTCCTTCAGAACTACACAAATGAATTTGTAATAATACAGAATGCTGCTTTTCAAAGCCGTGTTGACAGTTTTATTCATACTTACTCTGCCTACACTGAGACCTCAAAAACAGGGATGATATTGAAACCAAAGCAGGGTCTTCCCCCAGAAACCAATTTCACTTTCAGATGCTTTGTTTCCTGCATTGGATTTTTAAGAAATGAAATTAGAAAAATACTGCAACGGCAATTTTATGCTTTTGAATTCTCATATGCACGACTTTGCTCTACGTTTGTCAGCATCTCGATGGTGATTAACGTCAGTTCAGACCCCCGATTGATGGAAAAATACAAAATATGTGCCCCTTTCATTCAAAACTGTCCTTGAAATGGAAACTCTTATTTTAAGGACATCTTAAATTCGCCGAGTGTTCTCTATTCTCCAGTTCTCCGTCCATCTCTCACTCACTCGGGAGAATGAGGCAGCACAACAGTACTGTAGACGGCATGCTAAACATTGCCAGAAACAGTTTGTTAAAAGTATAATTGATAAATCGTGAGAAATACGGGAGAATTGTGAATCCGCTGGAGGGGAATTAAAAATCGAAAATTTCCAGGGAAAATCAGGAGGTTTGACAAGTGTGGTCATATGGTTCATGGTTTAAAGTACATTCTTTTTTGTAGAAAATAGTCTCTGCTGCCACAGCAGCATGGCTGCTGATCCACAGGGCAGCTTTTGGTCACCTTTTTAGCTGCAGATTTTTACTGCCATCAAACGCCTATCAATGCTAACTGCTAATCTGCTATACAGCAGTGTCAGCAGCAATGTAAGGTAACTACAGAGGATTGCTGATTGGAGAATGTAGTTAGCTGTTAAGAGAGAGCCACTCAGACAAAATACCCAGCATGAATTGCACATCAACTTTGGATTGGATCTGTGGCTGTAACCCTGACTGTTGGTTCTGCTTTATGTAATATACACATTCCCAGTAATCAGACTAAAGCTCTCAACTTTTTTGTTGCATTGACTCTGTTAAGGCTTTATTTTCTTACTAGGTTTTTTTCCAAAGGCAGCAGCCTGACCTGCACTGTGCACAGTATTTATCCCTCAGCTTGGATGCAGTCAGTAGGGGAGCTGTGCCACTGACTGAATGCACAAGATGCTTAATTGCTCAAACAGGTGCTTGCCACAGAGGCAGGATTGATGCTTCGAGAGCACTCAATTAATTGAAGCCCATTGTCAATAACAGGCCATGAATCATCCCTTAGATCTTCTCTGATTTAATTTAGCAACACACAAGGATCAACAGTGTTAATTAGAGATTTACACCGAGATAGGGGCATCTGCTCTGATTAATTTATCACATACTCTCCCAACGACGACTCTGTAAGCTTTTACTGACTTCCTGGTCCATGGCTAGAGCTTAAATGAGCTGTTCATATCACATTAACAGGTAATATATCTCATGGCTCTCTTGAGAGACTGCACACATGATAGACATGACTAGACATTAGCAGCTACAAAGAAAAATGAGGTGATGATGTCCTCTGTCCTAAAGCTAATTACGTGTTTCCACTGACCTTGTGTGGAATGGGTTAACCGGAGCTGATGCGCACACATGGGAACCCACAGCCAGCAGAGACTGGCTCGCATGCACATCTGCATATCAATGCTTGCACACACTCACACAGATACACACATTTTTCTAATGCGATTACCTCGGCAGACATTTATAGACCCAGTTAATCTAACAGCAGGAGCGGTGCACCATTCCATATATTTGTGTTTAATTCCAATTAAACCTGGACTGTGGACAAACTGATTTTCTAAACCAATTACACTGGAGGGAGATAAAATAACAACCTTTGAACAACCTTTTTTCTCTCCATGAAATCTCTAACCAAAATTAAACCCAGATATCTAAGGCTCCTGGTAAGCTTAGCCACATGGCAGCAAGGTTGCAATAAACTGCTGCTGACATTTGTCAGGTTTATGTGTGTGGGAAGTGCAGCTCTCCCTGACAGCCTGCAGTCAGTCTTTCTTAGGCTAAGCAACTAATAGAGGTAAAGCTGTTCTCTCCAGTCTCCGAATCAGTAACTGTTCAGCATGATACACTGTGGGCCGGTAGGGTGGATCAGTGGATTGAGCTGTTCTTGGATTACTCATACCTCAGAGCAGTTGGGTCTTCTGTTGGAATCTATGCAGGTTCTCAGGGTTTTCTCTTGGGCTCTCTCAGGGTTCCTCCCACAGTCCATAGACGTTAGTGTTGTCGGGATCAACACTGCATCACTTGGTGTTGTAAGTGTTGGCATATAATTCAAAAGCTTTTATGGTATATGGTATATGTATTAGCATATTACATAATGGTATTACATTAAGGAGTCATTTCAAGCGATTAAGATATCAAACATCTACTCTTAAAAAAATCAATTAAATCGTTGTATTAAGACATACCAAATCAAAGGAAATGTACTTAATTTTACTGAAAAAAGTCAAAAGGAGCCTTTACCAGCATCTGAGATTTAAAGACACCCTGATTCACCACTGATTGAGACCTTGAAACCTTCCCAAAAAATTCAATCTGCTTACCCTTCACCACCCCTGCAGAGGTCCTGTGGAGCCCCTTTAGCTCCAGACCTTTGATCAGCCAAGCTGAGAGCAACCTAAAGCCTCGCCTTTGACTGCCGTCGGACCCCGTTATGGTGAAGTCTTGCGTCATGGTGCGGCTCCCCCGCTGGTGTGAACCGCAGATGTGCAGGCTGGCAGATCCAGAGCTCTCACCTCATAGGGTAACACATAGATATTAGTACAGACGTGTTTCTTGACACCTGGGTCTCATACAATTTTTTAAATGTCTCTGTATGTCTCATCCCTTTTCCTATTTTTAGAATGCCATTGGAGGATGGGGTTGTTAGTGTGTGCTTGTGACTTTTAAGCAGATATTTGACCTTTGATTGAGATACAGATGCAGTTTAGAGGAAAGGATTGTCAAAGAGGAGCTTCACTGACAACTCTGTCTAACATGTATAACAATGGGATGGCATACTTTAGAAGGAATACTACGCTGGATTTGTCACCATTCAACAGTGGAGAAAGTTCATTGTCGAGTCTTATTCCAAAATGCTCTGGCTCACCGACCTAAAGCATGTTTGACAGCCTGGGAATGAGACCCGACAGTCAGTTTTCCCTTCTCCAGATTTGTTGATGCCCAAACACAGCAAAAGAATAAGGGAATATGAAAAAAGAGACAGATGGCAGGTCCAGTAAAATAGAAAAGAAAAAGAAAGAAAAGGATTTTTTTTTTATGCAGAGGACACTGATCACTAGCTAATTGTTAAAATGAAGTTTTAATGATATATAATTATAATAATTTGTATTACTCAATAAAACATCACAGCATTGAGACGTACAACTGAGTGCTAGATTGCCGACTGCAGTGATGCAGGTATTCAACTAGACCGTTAAAGAACTGTGCCTGAAGGCCTGATGATTTACCAGTTGATCTATGTTCCATCCATCACTTCCGGTCACGACCTCTGAGTATCGACCAAAAGAACGAGACCGCTGATGCAAGCTGCTAAAATAAGCGTTCTTCACTGCGTGTCAGGGCTCACCCTGAGGGACAGTTTTAGAAGCACAGCTCCTTTGTGTTGAGAGCAGCCAGTTGAGGTGGTTCAGACCCCAGATCTGTTCCTGTGGAGGTGTTCTGGCATGTTCAAATGTGAGGGTACCCTGGGAAAAAACCAAGAACAGGCTGGTGGGATTATACACCCATCAGCCACAACATTAAAACCACGGACAGGGTATCAAATAAAATCATTTTTATTTATACAGTCCAAAATCACAATCACACCTCAGTGAACGACATCCTCTGTCCTTAAACCCTCAATTCAGGTGAGGAAAAAGTTGCCATATTGAAAAAAATAAAACCTTACCCATCCAAAGAGTGTTGAGGATCAAGGGTATCCTTTATCTATAAAGCCCAGAATTACAAATTACAATCTACAGTCTGTGGAGTGACCTCCTTTGCCCCAAAGGAAAGAAAAAAACTTCCCCCAAAAACATACAAGGGGAAGAAAGAAAGAGAGAGATACTGACAGACGTACTGTATGTACATTGTAAAACATAAATGAATGCCTTAGAAACCCCTGTAAAGAACTGAGTGGGATTGTTGGAAAGATCTTTGGAAGACTTTCTCCAGCCTGTCACCATCGCGACCTAGCGAGCAAAAAAAATGGCTGCATGTTGTGCATACTGTCAACAAAAACATCATACCAGCCACTCAGGAAAACCATCTGCACCCTTCAAACCATCACAGACTCGGCATTCTACTTCACCGCTCATTAACCCAGAGTCACGGCTGTCATGACAGTAATTATGTAGAATTAGTGCTTCTGCTATATGTAGACACAGAGTTTAAGGGCAATGATAAAATGGTTTCTGTGCCGGGGAAGATATCAAACAGCCAACACGCTCCTTTGCCACTATGGGTTTGTTGCCATGGGAACAGATGCAAATGACAAAAAGGAAGGGACACCTTGCATTTTCATTAAAGCACTCCACAAATACTGTTTTCTATTCAGTCGAACCTGGTGTATGGGAAAAGCGAATACGGAGAGCATAGCAGCACACGGAATGTACTGCATTCATCCGTGTGGGAGAACATTAGGTGGGGTATTTTGGGTTGTCTTATCATTCACAAAAACATAGAAATATATCCAGTTTACGTTCAGGCTTGGGAGGGAATTTATTTGCTGATTTGGCATTGACTTTATATGTAACTGGCTATACTATTTAGAAATAGCAAGTGATGTTAAAATAGTATTGTAGAAAAGGGTTTTGATGACAGTATTTTCCATTTCTTGTGTCTTGTCAAAAACCCTTGTTAATCATAAACCTTTCTCTTCATGAAAAACACTTTAAAACGACTGCACAATTAATCAAGATCAAAAATGGCGAGCATTCATCAAATCCTCAGTGTAATTCATTGATTGGTTGATTTCTAGAGGGAAACAGAAGTGGATTCCTGTTTAGAGGTCAATGTAATGCATATTTACTTACAGCTATTACGTAACATCATTGAGCGGTAATCAATAAAACCTTGGCTATAATGAGTACAATCTCTGGCTGCACTGCTGGTATATTACACTATATGTCACTCTCCCCTGTTCACATTAGACTGGAGCCATAACATCGCCTAATTACAGATGTTAGTCCGTCATTTCCAGTTCTAGTTCTAGGAACACATTTGTAAGTACAGTATGTGTACAATAAAAAACATTCTAATAATGTTCAATTATCTGTATTCACACCAATATATATTTGCATTTCTAGGTTTTTTTTATAGATGAGCTGGATCGCAATGCTCTAACTGAAAGTCTACAGGGACTTTCTCACATGTCTTTACTCCTCCATTACCCTCCCTAAAGCCTCAATTACTGCAAAAGGCCAAGCTTGTCATTATGTAAGAAATGTTAATTTCCCCTCTGAAATGGCAAATTATTGTATGAAACATTGCATTTAAAATGCCGATTTATCAAGGCCGCAAGAGGAAGAAAAAAGATGGAGGGAATAGAGAAGAGAGCAAAAAATAAGTGTGCGGACCATTTAAAGACGTGCCAAAGAAGTCGGACCCATTTCTGCAGTGCAGATCAAATAGATTGCATTTAAGCTGTGCAACGTAAGGAATTTCTAGAGGCACTAAAAATTAGAAATAGAAAAGCCTCAAATTGCCAGCGGGTGAAGGAGAAATCAAGAATGGATCACATTAACGTGACTTCTATGCACTTTGCAGTGCTTATTTTTTCATCCAACTCTATGGGTCTTAAATTAGGCCAAGACAACTTCATATGTGGCAGCAGTGTAATCTTGTTCAGTATATCTCTGCACGAGTCCCAAGATAAGGGGTTTATCTGTACGTCGCCTGTCTTTAAGATCCCTATGGAGGGTAGAAGTAAGTGCCAAATACGGAAAAAAATCCTTCTACTCTTTGTAATCCCATATTTTTTTAACATCTTTAGCTCTAGGAAAATTCTTTCGAAGACAGAACTCGGCTCATAAAAGATGGCACAAAAAAAAAACCCAACATTTGAAGATCCAATACTACTGACAGCATTTTCGCTCATAAATGTTAGAGCCCCGGAGGTTCAGTGACCGCTCCATACAGAGAATAACCTCCCACCATCATCCACGCAGGGCTACTGTATCTGTCTGTCCCCCGCCTGGGGATGGGACTGAAGGAGTCCCATTGCAGAGTGGGATGTGACCTACTCCACAAAGCCCTCAGCACCACATGTGAAGCCCCGCTTGACACAAGAAACCTATGAGAGAATGGCGACCCGAGGTCTCACAGCATGAAGGGACCAGTGTCTGGACTGAATAATGTAAAGTCTCTAGATGATTATTATCTTCTTTATGATTTTCTCACGAGGTTCCTTCCTTATCGGCCTTTTTGAGGCTCCTCTGGTCCTCTTTACCTGAGCTCACTCATCTTTCTTTCTTTACATCTTACCCTCCATTGATTCCTCCTTTAACTATCTTTTTTGGTCTGCTTTTTCTTATTCTGTCCTCCCACAACCTGTGGGAGCATCGGCATCACCATTAAAAATAATTCTTCTTTTTTTGATTATATATAATTAGAACTTAGTTTTCCTAACAAGCTACCTCGTCTTTCGTCTTGAGCGCTACTGCAAACAAGATCCAGGCTGAGAGGAGGTTCGTTGAGACAGCCGGGGTCGTAACGTAGTATTTCTTGTGACGTTCCTTTGATCTTTCATTGCCGCAGTCTCTTTTTTTATCGTGTTGTTAGGGGCTCATCCAGTTTTACTAGTGCAGAAACACACACAGCTGTCTGTCAAGCGTTATGAGGCCCTACAGGAAAGAGAGTGCTGGCGTCCACACTTCCCTGTACATGTTTTTCTTCTTTTTTTTTTAGTTTGTGGATTCAAAAGAAGAAATACTCTGCGAGCTTTCACACAGGAGCAAAACCAGCTCTAAACGTGTTTTTACATGAACGTGCAGCGGGGCTCTGACAAGTGTCAGTGGGTGTCTCGGTCAGCTGATCACCCACCGCTTTCGTGATGGAGATCATCACACCTGTTAGAAATAAAGCTGCGTGGCACCCCGGTAGCTCAGTTGGCTGAGCATGCATCCCATGTACAGAGGCAGCGTGTCCTCACCACAGCAGCCTGGGTTCAATCCCAGCCTGTAGTCTTTTGCTGCATGTCGTCTCTTCCCTCTCTCCCTATTTCCTGACACTCTTCGCCTGTCCTGTCCTTCAAATAAAGCCATTCAAAAGACCAAAGAAAGACAGAAAAATATGCCTGTCCAGACCTGGAAAGTTTCTTATTCAATTTCCCCTCGCCACACAGGAATATCTTGTAAGGGAACAAGTAAGCATGGCTGCTGACTGCAACAAGGCCAGCTGTAGCCAGCTGCTTCCCCAGTCGCTCTGCTGTGTACAAAATGAATGGATCTGTATTGAATTCAGGCTAACAGTGTGGATTTAGCCATGTCCTGCACCTCATTGTCTCCCAGGTGCTTGTTCCCCACACATGAGTGTGTGTGTGTGCACGTGTACAGTAGTGCTGTGAGCTCATTACAGTAGCTGATGAATAGATTTCCGCTTGGGTGGAAGAGGAGGCAGTGGTGGTTTTTCCGCCCGAGGAAGTTCCTTCCCATAGAACAGGTGGGACGCCAGGACACAGCCTCTCCGAGCTCCGAACACCTCCCCAGGTAGCCAGTGATGGCCTCCAACTAGGCAAACACCGTTCATCATGATATACCCGCTGGCAAGCCGATAGAGCGCTGGGACAATATTTGGACAGCGTTATTCTGGATAGTCGGTGCTTTTATATACGTGTGTGTGTGTGTGTGTGTGTGTGAGAGAGAGAGTGCTTGTTTGTTATGCGTGTTTTCTAAAGGGCTTCTTTTTCAAGTGCTTTGTGTTCACTTGTGTGTCTTCGTGTGTGATTGTTTTCCTCGAGCTGCTGTATACATTGGTGTAATCTGTGTTGCTGTCGGTCGATAGCTCTTCCTCGGTGGAGCAGATGCAGCTGTACCCCATTTCGATGTCAATGGCACTACAATTCTCAGCTTGTTTGAACACTTATTTACAGTATGATGGAAACACCAGATGTATGAAGATGGGATACACTGCACATTGGTCCCGCTACCACTCTGCTCTTCTCTACTATTTCAAAAATGATTAGCGTTTGTGTTTTAGACCAAATTTCCCATGTGAAAAAATATTTGTTTTGTTTTTTTTAATTATTGGTTCATATTCAGGCTGCTTACTGAAGTTTTTTGTAGTAGAAGTGAGGAATTAAACTGAGGCCAATGCAGTAAAATTAAAAAAACGTGTTGGGATTCGCTTAGTTATCATTCCCTGTGTGCGGGTATACAGTTTGAATGGCGGACTCCTCCAGTAATGATGAAAGTTACTGTATCGTCAGGTAAGTACAGAAAGTAAAAACAATGAATGGTTAATGGTGAAAAATGCTGCTCACAAATAATTACAAGACCAGGGTTTGATTCAATGAAAATCTGGAGAATTTTAACATTAGAAATAAAATTCTAAAAAATTGTTATTTTGCCCAGGGTTAGGGTTAACAGACTTCACCATAGAAACATTTTCCATTTCAGCCAGCCCCAGACAGCAGCTGCTAAATGCCTACAATCTGAGTCACATCAGTTCCAATTAAGGCCAAGATCATTGGTTGAACTGCAGGAATCTGTGGTTGTTTTCTTCCTCCAACCCTGAGATGACGAGCCTGAAGAAGCTCAATCCCAAATAATAGGACAGAATATTTTAAAACTTTTGAAAAGGCCTTACAAACTAAGTTTGATAAAATTCTTTCATTCAGCATATAATTGCAATGTTAAATTACTTATTCAACCAAATAATAATAAAAAAAACAAACAGTATGGCCAATATGTCAGAGGACGCGATCTCCCATCTGGTTCAGCTGTCTTGTTCTTTCTGGTGGTCGCTTCTCATTCTTGGTGTTCTCGGTGAACAATGGCTTTACGTCAGTGTGGGCAAAGAGGCTGCTTCTTTGCGTCAGGGTATCTCACAAGATCATTGTTCCATCAGAACAGGTCGCTCATTTCGATATTCAATCCTCACGTTTCTTGAAAAATACATTTGAAAGTCACCCAGAGATGTTATATATTCACAGTACAGTTTCACTTGAATTTTCGGAGCGACTGTTTGTACGTCTGTGTTCTTTGTTTTACTGTCGAGGCGAGTCCCTTTTGTGTTTTTGTTGGGTATTATTTATGAAGTCGGTGGGGAAGTAGCATCAGAAAAGCAGTGGGAGGATTAATTCTCAGGTCATCACAGCAACATTTTTTTTCTTCCAAGCAAGGGGTCTTACCCACTCCACTCCCTCTGGGTGTTACATCAAAAGTGACTTGTTTAGATGGATATTTTTTTTTTTTTGAAGGATGCGGTTGTCTTAATAATCCTCCTTCCCATCTCAACTCTGCGCTTTCAATGAACAAAGAGCAGTGGTGGTGTTATAGGATAGCAGCTGGCTCTCCACATGATGAAAACACCGAGACTTGACTTTGATGTGCTAAGCCTTTTTGTGCGTTTCAGGTGTGTGTAGGCGTGTGTTTGTGTGTTCACGAGGTATTAAAATCATCTTGCCCTGTTTCATCGCTGTCGTGCCTGTGTTTTCCCGGGCTCACGCTGTTGTTCATTAATGAAAATGACTCGCTTCTATATTAGGGACATTTCTTTCAAAGTTGAGCAGCGCTTGTGTTCCTTCCAGCCTCACTTTCTGCAGGTTTTTTTGATTCTCAGGGTATAGCCAATGTGACATTTGAAAGACTTCCATTATAATTACTGTTTGAGGAAAGTCATTATGCAGTGAGAGGGTACGGTGAAAGTATTAGTTTAATGTTACTTTTAGAGTCATATTTCTTCCCGAGAGTGATATTTTAAAAGCAAAGCTACTTTGGCAAATTTATTCTTACTCATCTAATGCTGGCTGAATTTAAAGAAGGATGGCAGCTGCGACAGGTCCACTTCACTTTGTCCTTCTCAAAGTACATGCTTTTTTTTTTTTTTGAAGCGCTTGCAGGGAAAGACATATAGGTAAACTTTAACTTTGGCAAGAGCCGAGCATTATGGACTAGCGTGTGCGCTCTGCTGTAATGGCTGACACAGAGAAGTTGATTCTCCGGATGATACGACTGTTCTTTGAATTCTTTCAGTAGGCACTTCATCTTTGCCCTCAGTTCATGTTGTGATATATACACAAGACCAAAATCTGCAGTTTTGATTGACTCGCTACAGTCATTTGGTGTCATCCAAGTTCAAACAGTATTGTTTTCACCAGCTTAAAAGGCGCAGTATGTCGTTTCTGCCACTAGGGGTCACTCTATCAAAACAAAACAACCAACGTAAGTATCGTGGGAGTTGTTTTCTCCATCGTTAAGTAAGTAACCGCCAATGCTGATATAAATCTAAGTGAGATTCAGGTGGAAATGTTCAGAGACAAGGTAATTTTTCAAATAATTTTAATCACATTCTGTTTTTTGGTCACGTTCGCCGGCTTCCCTCCTGACTCTCTGTCTCCCAGAGCTTAAAGTGACAGGCAATTAAATGAAACGCACAGTTACCTTGATAAATATATAGATTTTTCTGCGTTTTATATTGTTGGAAACATCTACGATAATGTAAGCACTCAACAACAAGACTTAGACTTTAGATTTAAATGCAGAAATGTTACACATGTCTTATACCGTATCTTTAAATGAAGCAGGACACAAAGGATTTAACACAAAAGCATTCAAACTGGCTCATAAAATGTGCCTTTTAAGTCAGTCTGTAAAAGGAAATAGTCTTGCTTGCCAATGGTTATTGGTGATGTGTTGCCACCCTCTAATTTTAGTTCTGTCACCACTGGCAGCTCAGCGTTCCCATCAGTACAAAAGCCTGCTGTCACGCCACACGGTCCCCAACGGTGAAATGACCTTCCAACTCCAGTAAAACTGCAGAGTCACACCCCATCCTCCACTGTTTGCTGGAATGTTTTCCAAAAGCAGCTCATATCAACACCAGCTACATCACATCCCCTTCAAACTCTGAATTGCTCTCTGATTAATCCATCTTTCTCACTGCACTTTTTGCCTCTTATTTTACCAATTATTCTGAGGTCATAAGAATGAGGTGACAGTTGCTGAAGACTGTTGCTCTGTCTTCTTCTCTTCTCTTCTGGCTGCAAATTGCAAAATGTTGTCCAAATATGTAAAACATTGAAAATGGGAAA
This sequence comes from Lagodon rhomboides, assembly GCA_039737535.1. Classification (NCBI taxonomy): domain Eukaryota; kingdom Metazoa; phylum Chordata; class Actinopteri; order Spariformes; family Sparidae; genus Lagodon; species Lagodon rhomboides. The sequence continues at coordinate 25,882,247 of CM077795.1, forward strand.
ACTCCCTGCGGTGTGCCCGCGGCATAAAATGATCAAGTAGTGTTACTGTTCAGCTTTTCACTTAGATCAATCAATAATGTCTTGGCTTCTGGAAGTTAACTTCCCAACAATCACTTGTGACTGTGACCAGGAGCGGACAATGATTATTATGTATAGACGCCTGTCTAAAAAAACAAAAACAAGCATTAACCCGTCAGAGGAATTATTCCAAGGTAATTCATGACTCTCATTATCACAGCCGTCTTTTTACGATCTCCACGTTCCTCCCAGGCCAAAAGGTACCCCCTTTTTCCTTTAATAGCTGACGATCTCGATCCTGAATTGTGCTCGGAAAATGGGCCCGAAAGCACCGTTTGATGACATTTAGTATTAATGTTTCCTTCGAAGACGTCAGATCTGCGATTCTCGGACAGATCAATCTGCATATATTCATCCCAATTATATGGTAATTTAAGAGGGAAGCCTTGCATTCATGAATACCGCTCATCAATCACAATGCCACATTTGAAATTCAGATTCTTGCTCTGTAGACGAACATGCGATGAAGATGGCCTACTTACAACCTGCACGGCTATCCACACATACATGGATTAAACCCAGGTACACAGAGTTTACTCAAATAATTAATGGCACACTTACTTTGACCCATCACCTGCTCCATATTCCTCTTACCATTCAGGACTTAATGATTAATGTAGGGTGTATGTGAAGTGTCCGAACTCGGCTCAATAGCCGAGTGACGTGATTGGAACACGTGTTTCGGAGAGTACATGCCATTTCAGCAGTCTTTTCTTTCTACATATATATATATTTTTATTTTTTTTATTTTTTTCAAATCGCTAACTCAGTGTCAGAACACAAAATTGCTGTCGTCACCAAAAAAAAGTTAAAAAGTTCATCGTGATAGAAAACACAAGCACTTAATTGAAGAAATATCAATAGTTGTGGTAACTCTGAAGGTTAAAATGACTCAAATAATAAGCTTCTTTTTTACTTTTAATACTGAATGTACATAAAACAGCTGCCAAACAAACTGAAGTTACTATTTACTTTGCAGATTTAGATTAGGTTGAGGATAGGCTGTAATTTTATGATGCATAAATAATCAGTGAGTGAGTTAAAAGAATGCAACGCACCCAACGTGGTGCCTTTTAAAATTATTAGATTTTTAATGGCTTCGGACAGACAAAACAAAGATGCCAATAATCGGAAAAATGCCAAATATTGCCCCCTGATGATTCGCCAGGCCGATATGACATCATTTGTTGAGGCTTCGTACGTGAACAGCAAATCATTTGGAGTAAATACAGTAATGACGGTTGCTATCGGAGCAGCAGACGTGTTTCCTGAGGATCGAAGAAATAGGTACCGCAAGTCCACTTTAAACAACCCAACCCAAGCTTGGTGAAGAAAGGTATCTTTAAGATTATGTCACGGCCCTCGTCCAGGTCATTCGAACTAATCTAATAAGGATTACTTACTGGAACATTGTGAGAAAGTTATCATTGTAAGATCGGTGGTGTTTCAGGCTTTCAGAGTCGTACTGTTTTGTTTTTTTGCCGCGAACACAGACGGTCACTAAACATGACGCTGGGCACAAACAATTAAGCAAAGATTGATGTCAGTTTCCCCCCAACAAAGTGGGACTGAAACTGTTTACCTGGGCTGTAAATTAGATCCCGGGCATGACAACTGGCAGCATTTAGAATGGATCACCAGGTGCCCAGACATCTGTGTGATTCCCTCAAGGGTTAGAGCAGTGTGCACGGGCGTGTTGGTGTGCATTAGTGCATGGTGTGCATACATAAAAGTCTGTAAGCGTGTCTCTGTTTGTGCTCGTGCACAGCGGTGTGTACGTGAGTGACTTGCATTATTTACAAGAAGCGACAGAGAGCATCTCTGCCGGCAGCCTCGTTACCACAGCTCACAGATGGAATTTGGGGAAGGGGGCAACAGGATGAAGAAATAGCAGAGGGAGTGAGGTACAGGAAGGAAAGCAGCAGGAGACGACCACGCGGAGACACGCTGGAAAAGTCAAAGCGTGTCTCATCCTGATTAAATTATGAAGTGGCTGCAGCAGCGGCAGCAGTCGAAGGCATATGTCCAATCACGGACGAGCGCTGCATCTCTCCGAGGAGAAAGAAATCACACACAATCCGGCAATGGAAATTAGAGGTGGGAGGGAGACAGATAAATAGAGGGATGCTGTGAAAGGAGTGTGTGTGTGTGTGTGTGTGTGTGTGTGTGTGTTTTCACAGGTCTGATTTCTAACATCTTCAGTCTCTCTCATCTGTTAAAGTGGCACTCCATAAAAAAGCAAACAAACAAAAGCTGATTAAATATCTATCTCATCCCACACACGTTCCCAAAGCCTGTAAACAGGGTCTCATTTCCATTCTGAATACACATTTATTAAAAGTCAATTTTATTTTTCTTATTTTGTCCTCCTTTGAAGGACACTTTTACCTCCTGTGATGATAATTTAATCTCGATGTAGTTAAAAAAAAAAATGTTTATCTATTGTATTATTCAGACGGATCCTGAATAATGTGTCCGACAGATTGAACATTTAACAACCAAACTGGAACAGCAGAAATGGATTTTGAGGATGCACGGTTAATGTTTTGTTTGCGTCTTTAATCGCTCGCGTCTCTGGACTTTCTGGCCTCATAAACGTGGACAATTTTTCATTTTAACCTTTATTTATCATTTACACTCCCCCTCGGGAAGTGCGCGGGACAACCTCAGTTAAATCCCACTGAACGGCTCAAGAGGAACAGGTGGGCGGTTAAGCGCCTTGCACAAGGACACCTTGACAGCCCTGGTTGAAGAAAAGGACGGGAGTATTACTCATTATGTCCTGCAACCAACCAATTTTCCCTTCTCTGCCCAGGGAATTTGAACGGCTCGTCACAATCTCGTTTCTTAGTCGGTTGGGGAGTCGCACCAGCAGCCTTATTTCCATAACCTCAGATTAGGACGGTACGTTTATGAAATCCAAGATGGTTTCCAGTCTGAATCACTGCTCTGTGTCATCACAGCGATACATCATATGGCTATTTGTAACGCATATTAACCAGACATACGTTATGTGGGAGGGAGCTGTGAGTTTTATGAGGGACTGAAGATGCAGCAGGTGTTTAAAGGTCCTTGATCCTGCCGTAAACGAGCCGTCCTGTTTGGTGCCACCAAGGACATTTTGGACCCAGAGACTTGGGAGTGTGCTGCAAGAGCAAAATGTTTTTGTTTGTCTTTAGTTTGCCTCTTTGTTAGTTTATTTATCTGTGTCCTTGAATGCATCAGTGGCGTTTGTGTCAGTCCCTGCTTTCTGCAGAATTCTGAAAATAATTGTGTTTTTGTTTGGGAAAATAAATGTGCGACAATATTTTTTCCTGCAAGTTGTTTTTCATATGCTTGAATTAACTGAAACAATAGATGTCTGTGAGGTAGGAAATCAGTCTCAGACCCGGTTGTGTTCTTTAAAAATCAATTGGAGGTAATGAGAAACGTTGCAGACCAAAATGAGGGGCTTTGGAGCTGTTAACAAAGACCAGCCTGCCAGTTCTGGTAGACGATAGAAATCATTTTGGTTTGGTTACAGTTTTAATGACTGAAACCTTTCAGTGCGTAGATAATGCAAAATTGGTTCAAGCTTTCAGTGGATTCAGCAAGAAGTACACTCACAAACACGTCAGTTTTGATCGAGCTGGTCGATGCAGGTACCGTAATAACATCTGCCAGCCATACAGTACGATATTAAAGTTAAAAGAGTCAACTTTCCAACTGGTGATATTGTTGGTGTTGCTGTAACAAAGACAACTGAGATGCTTCTGTTTCCATGAGAGCAACAAAGAGCAACAACACAGGTCAATTATTCGTTCATTCAGCCAATAATGGAGACGTCGGAGCAGATAGACAGGGTGCCAGACGGCCGGCCGGACTGGATCATCAGTCAGCCTTTATTTTCCTGAGAGATGTCCTGCCCAGTGGCAGACCAAACTGAAATCGCCGATGGTGTCATTATTCAAAAGCAATTGCAATCAACATTCACTTAATAACAGTAAGTCGAAGCAAAAAAAAAAAAAAAATTTCAGCAAAAGATGTTAATGGAGTGAGCTCGATGAACTTCCATCAGTGATGTTCATCCAATGTGAGTTTGGAGGGGTATGTTTATTTTTTGGGATCACAGCTGCTCATGTTTCACAAAGCCAAAGATCTCTCCAATCGGTTTTCTGAGAAGCCTTCTGTCTATAATCTTCATATGAAACAAAGCAGTTTGTCCTGTTGGACTCATTGCAGTAGACACAGACGGCTTATTTTTCAGCTCTGATAGCAATGCATGAGTAAACTGATGTTTGTCTTTCAAACATCAGATGGCATCAAAGAGATGTACTCTAAAATGTGATGCAGCATATTTTACAGTGGGTCATTAGCAGAGGACTGCAGTGATGCTGAACCCAGAGTTACCTCTGCACTGTTGCACTACACTCCCCCGAGTACTTGTTTGTCAGATCTTTCGGTCATGTCGCACAACAACGCTGAATTTTCTGTTCACGGAGCTCATAACCGTCAATCTCTTTCATCTCAGCCGTGACGACTCACTCTGCTCCTTCGCAGCCGGTCCTCGTGCTCATTCCAAACAGAACGCTGCAGGAAATGCAGCGAAACGCATCGTTTCTAAGAGATGCTGCAGAAACGACTGCGAAACGTGTGACAGCTGAATAACTGTCGGAGATAACCAGCGATGACGTGTACTGCACTTCTCCCTGACGCTCCAGAGATGTTTGCTGACGTGAAAATGACACAGACAGTCATAAAAGTCACAGTTGTGCGTTAGTCTCATGTGGTCACCTGTTGGTGGACCCAGTCGTCCTGTTCTAACCTTCCCCGTTCTGTAACACCTGTTTCCTGCCGCTGACAATATTGCCTCCTCTTGATCTCAGCCCTGGCAGTGTATCTGTGAGTGTGTGTGTGTGTGTGTGTGTGTGTGTGTGTGTGTGTGTAATACACTCGGGTCTGTCGTTTCTAATGAGGTTAGACTACAGTACATCCTGTACTGCGTTTGTTACTGTGCTTTCCCTGAGCTATTACTGCGAGCAGATCCACTCATTTAGTAAGAAAAGACACATCTCTGCAGAAAGCTAAATTGATATGCAACTAAATTACACATCTGACTTCACATCTCATGTAAAACACGGTCCAACAGGCAGAGTGCTGCCAATTAGCTTTTTAACTGGTGTCAGCAAGATTTTTTGTGATCCCTGGAAATAAGATTTTCTCACTTTGTTGAACTTAACAACTTTTTTTTCTCCTCTCACTTCTTTTGCCTCATCTAACACCATCGTTCGCCTCGTCTCTTACCCTTAATCTTAAAATATTAAGTCTCTCAAACCGTGAACTTCTCCTTTCTTAATTTATCTAGCATAGTAAATTACCTGACGCTCGTCGGCTGCGGCGTTTTAAATCTAATGGAGGAAAATTAAGAGCTTTCCAAACATCACACTGCACTAACATGATTAAACACAGATTGGACACAGAGTAGAGCGATGCGTTGTGTCTTTACAGTATCATCGAGATCACCAGTTTGATTCAATTCAGCGCGTGAATAAGTGAAAAGCATTTATTTGGAGCGAGAATGTCATAAACACCACGCTGAGATAAGTAGACTTTTAATTTGTATTGACAGATAAAACGACCAAAGCTCGTCTGATTAAGACTCTAATTTGATTAGAGCCGGCGGGAACACCCAAGTATCGGCGGTGAGTGTCGGATTAACATAATCTATAGATGTCTGTCTGCGTAGGAAACTGTGGAAAGTAGATCAAATTTGGAGCGGCGCCTTAATGCAATTTCGGGTACTTAATTAAAGCGATATGGAGATGGATGCCACCGAGAAGGCGGCGACGACACAGACCTTAGATTTGCATTAATTAGAAGGGAAACAGAATGTAGACAGAAGTCATGGCTGTGATAAATCACCTGTGACGGTGAAGATGCTGATCCCTCACACCTGCTGCCACTCACTCACGCCGTAGATGCAGGAGATGATTCAGCGCACTAATACATTTAAAGCTCTGAGCATAACTTTCCCAAAAGTGCGGAGCCTTAACATGGCAGATCAGACTCGTCTTATTGATGCTTCTGAGCCGACAAATATTGATTTGCACTCCCCCCCCTTCCACCCCCAGAGGCGGTGGCTGTTAATCCACTGTTAGGGATGGTAATTCCTCTGATTTTCTTCTTCGTCTTCCATTAATTGCTCCCCGTCCATTAATTATTTCAGATGATGAAAAGGCTCCAGAGACAGCGTGAATGCTGTTTGGTGTAAACACGCATCACGCCTCCGAATACTGACACCGAAGCAGCTCCAAAAAAAAAACAAAGCCGACTCCCTGCTGCTGTTTCAGTGTGAGCTGCTGTGAGTGCCAGGACGCCACTAACCGATTTTAATGAGAGCTCTTTTGATAGTTTCTCTCTACCTGTAGTCACACTGTAGGTTCAGGGGGAGTTGAATTCAAGGTATTATCACTCTTAGTGTGTCTAAAGCAAGAACACACATACCGGTATCCCTGAGCTCCCACACACAGCTGTAGAGGAAGTAGTCAGATCTTTTACTGAAGGATAAATACCCTGACATAAAAACACTCAGTTTCAAGGAACTACTCAAAGTTTTTATAAGGGTTAAAATTAAATAGCAAAATGTATGTAGCTTTTCAAAGTAAAACAGAAGTGTTGAGTGGTAGTGCTTTAGTGCTTTCAGATGAGTTGGAGGAAAGATGGAAGGAAAAAGAGGAAATAAGGAACAAAATATCGGTAATCGCTCTGATTATTTAGTTCATTAAATGTTAGAAAATAGTCAAATGTCCATTGTCCCCCACTCCAAAGCAACGTCCTTAAATTGTTTGTTAAATTGTTTTTTGTCCACCAGTAGTCTAAAACTCAAAGTCATATCCATCTTCTCAACTAACTCTCTGCAATAAAAGCCGATGCATTCATTTCCCAGAATGCTGCACTTTTCCTTTGAAGGTAGTTTAACAAATGTCCTCTCAGGCTTACCGCTTGCCACTCAGCAGCCCTCTCGATAACAACCTCGGGCAGTTATTTTGGCCTAACAAGATCAGGTCCCTATATAAATGTCTTGGAGAGAGCCATGACTTCACTTTCAACGGTCACTGGAACGGCACGTATTCAATCACCAGTCAAACCTGATGAAAGAAACGCTTAAAAAGTTCAGTGACTTTGCCCAAAAATAAGGTTTAAACCCATTTTCCCACAGATGATAGCTCAACCATTGGTAGTGCAACAACATGATTGGCCGGTTAGGCTGTGATTAAAAGGACTATTGGCTTTTGGGGGAAGGTGAAATGGAAAGGTGACATGCAACGACCATGCAGACCATTCTGTTCAAAATGCTTTAAGATCTCCGGTTGAACACATCAAGAAAACCTTTTATTCATGACTGAATTGGTTTGTACAACACTGCTTTCCCACTGACATTATTCCAGAGAAACTGAGCTCACCCATCATAACTCATGCATGGGGGCTTTGGTAATTAAAGAAAGTACAGTGATGAACTGTGTTTCCCTAATGCTCTCAAATTAGTCACTGCTACAAGCAGGAGTACTCCAGGGTACGCTGTGTTACACCAATCTGTACTGTACATGTGACCGACTGGCCTAAATCTGCTCTGCTGCTCCCACATATTTTAATGCTCTCTGCCACTTTTCAGTTTTTTCTCCCTTTTCTTTTCCACTGTCGTTAGCTGAGTTTGTTTAAAACTGACCTTAGCAGGCGAATGTTATTTACACACGAGGAACAGATTCTGAGAACTGTATTGACTTATTCATTCATATCGACGACCTAAACTGCCAACAATGAAAATAAATAAAGAGATGAATAAATGGCTCAATAGATACATTCTACGCTATGTACCAAAAATTATATCAAAGTGCACATAAATAGGCATAAATCAATTCAGAAAATGTGACGTAAATGTATATTTCTGTAATTATTTACCTTTGTATTTAATCCCGCTATTTATTTCATTTGTTTTAATTCCATTTTATTTATTCATCTATCAGTTTTTAAGTTGATTTGTTTACGTATTTATATCTGTATTGACTTCTTTATTTTTTTCACTTTTCATTTTGCAAGAACATACATAAATTGTTTTTATAAATAAATAAATTAAAGAATGTATACATTTATTGACAAAAATATACATTTATTAGACAAAATGGTAAAACAAATTACATACGTTGGGGAATTAATTTTTTTTTCATTCTGGCAGTTTCAGGCCTCCTTACACTCAATCAGCTTCGCTTGAGTTGTCTGTGGTATAGTAGCCATTAATAGCATATCATTCACCACCACACCAGTCAAGTTCCTAGGTGACTATTAAATTCTCATTGTTCCTCAGACAAATCTATTCTCATCAGTGTGAAAAGCAAAAGCCTGCACATACAATAGATTACATTTTGTTGTCAGTCTACAGTGAACGTAAATACCTATATTATGAACAAAGCTCAACCGATACTCTATTTCTGTCTCTCGTGTTTCTTTGTCTCAAATGTCTTATACATTCTGCAAACAGAAAGAAAAGCACGCTGCATGCCTGGACTGGAGTAAGGTAATTAATATGAGAGTTGCAGGGCATGGCATGAAATGAATCAACACGTCGGCGCTCAGAGACAGGTCTTCTTGGATTTGCGGTGTGTGTGAGTGACAGTCTGTGGCATGAGGGGAGGGATATAGAGGCTTGGACCAGGATCCTGAGGGGCCAGAAAGCCAATGGGTATTTAAATAGCTGTAGATCCCCGGCTTTGAAACATGACATTCCAGTTGACAAGCTGCCGACTGAAGGACCGGCTCCCGCCGTTATGAAATTGTTATGTCGGGAAGTGCTTCATCTTTGATGGGGATACTGTGTGAATTCATGAAGAGCACGGATAGGAAAGGGTTGAATAGGGAAACAAAGAACCAGGCTTAAAGTCACCGATTTCTTTTTAAAGAGGAAATTCTCTGAAGGGACACAGAGTTGAAACGTGGTGCATGTTTTTAACTGCCCGGCCCCAATGATAAATTTACCTGTTCTGTGTTTGCACTGTGGTCATTCCTATAAATAGTCTGGAGGCGGGAAGGTCTGAATAACTCATAGTCCATCCAGGTCACCTCATTATTAACCGTAAACTACAACTTTGACAAAACACGCTTCTTGTATTTCCCTTTTTTTCTTTTTTCGTTTGACGACTTCCCCGACGGTGGTGGATGTGTGTGACCCAGATAGCTCCACAAAACGAACTGAGGAGGCAGCGTGCAAACAGGAAAGCCATATCAACAGAAGCCAGGCAGGGAATTTCAGAAACATGTGTTATTTGTTTGCGTTTTGTTAATTTCCCCCTTCATTAGTTCTGTTTTCTGCTTAATGGCCTGCTCTGCTACTATTTCTACCTGCTGGCAGAGAGAAGGGCTCCAGTTGTAAACCTCTAATGAGTCAATATCAGTCCACTGCTGCCAGTGTAGCTTCTGGGGAAACAATTTGGTATGCAGTGCAGTCAAATGCTCTCTGACTCCTCATTGAGTGATTTATTGTTTGCGTTTTTCTCTTTTTCCTGAAAAATAGAACACGGAACACACTTTGGTCAGAACAAAAAGTCAAACTGACAGGAATTTAATTTGTGATGTGATCACTCCAACAGTTGTCTGTAGAGCTGCAAATCAGAAACCTGTCATCCCTATACAGTGAAATACAGTGGGAAATAAAGAGATTGTTGTAGCTCCACTTGATCCTACCAAAAGACATGTTTATGCTTGAATAGGAAATGATACGAGCATCATAAGAGAGGATAATCTCCATTACTTAATCAATTATTTGAGGGCTGTGCTGTACGACTTTTTAAGGGGATAAATGATTTATACTTCAATATTTTAAAATCTTCTCAAAAGCACTTACTAACACATTAGATTTCTGATCAATAATCATCAGTGATGTGGATGTCAAGACTAAGTGGCTAAAGACAAGTATTAGAACAAGTAGATCAGTCTGTTAATGTTATGAAATGACATCACTTTACCGTAATGTAGCCTTTAAAAACAGGGAAAGACAACACTGATGGAACGGCCGTCTTTGAGCAGAGGAGGTGGCCCACCACGTTACTTATCACCAGCCTACAGTGCTGTTCTGAGTTCCCTCCCCAGGCAGCTTAACCATTCACATTCGGGCTTACCTAGTCCTAGCAACCCACATGAAGGCTGGTTGGATCAACGACCCACAACTGGCCCAAACGACTCTGAAACTCAAAACTCACACGTGTCCTTCACGACTCTGTAAGGACACTCCCACACAGAATTTAAAAGCCAGCAACTCCCCTCCAGTGAGTAGAGTTAGAACTGAAGAAGCCTCTTGGATGAGAGGTGAAACGTCTTCAAGAAACTGAAACAAGTCCAGTTGCCTACGATACACCTAGATTGACCATGACCTGGACAACTGATGCCATTTCATGATATAACTATATCAAAAATGTAAGACAATATATAGTCTCATATCAGGACAGCGATAAATATATTATGTATTGCCCAGCCCTAATTCATTTCACACATTGCAAACAAAAGAAGAAAAATAGAACAAAGTTTTAAAATTCATAAGATTTTCAAGGTAGCAATATGACAGATATTTAGTTTTACTGTGTCTTTAACGAATACACAAGACTTTGAAGGGGCTTTGGTATTCACATGCTGCATCCAATGTGCTGTGAGGTTTCAACAGCTAAAACCAAAGGTAAAGTCGGGGTAAAATCACGGACTGTGTGACTTTTTCAGTCTTAATATAGTCCAGAATTTCTCCCTTACCTTCACCGAGTGCTTTGAGCGCTTCAGCATTGTCATAAAAATGTCCAGATAATGTAAATTAGATGTAAATGAACGTGGTTGTAAGGAGGCAGAGATCTACTTAACAGGCAAAAATGATGTCATTAGTTAGGGTATTAAGATTTGACAAAGTACAGTATGATAAGATATTAAACAATAAAATGCAACACACCAATACGGTCATAAGTGCCTTTATATTGCAGCACTGGCACATAAAAGCCGTATACTGTCTAACCTCCAACATTTGTGAAGGTGCAATCAGCCCTCCCCAATGACCCACTAATGAACGTAAAGAATGAAAAGAGGAGACGAAATACCTTAACCTTTATATACCAACAAGCAAACGACTCCTGTAATTATTGGGAAGGAAATAAATGACCACATTATCATCTGATTGCATTGTCTCTCATTAGCTCAGGGGGGAAACATGCTCGTTATAATTTAGGGCTGTCATCAGAGGTGAAATTAGCTCCCTGTGTTTGCTTCATCGTGTTGTAATGAAAACACCATCGCTGTTGGACGACCGTAGAGCGTCAAACACTGCAGATCAGATTTGGTGTAATTCTTTATTTTTTTGCCATTGTTCTTTAATCCTGTTTTAATTCAAAGGAAGATTTTAAGCAGCGAAAAAGTGTTTACGCTTGTCTTTCTTCTTAGACAAAAGCTGGCACAATAGAAGTATAAGCTGATGTGTAGTCGTTTTTTTTTTTTTTTTCTACACTTGTGTGAAATAAAAGACTCCCACGCATAAATACTTCAGCCACTGCCACTGAAGCAAAGGTGTGACCTGTGGAGAACAAAAAAAAAAGAAGAATGAAAGATGAAGAGTCTGCTAAAGGCATACGTTCACAGACAGAATTAAGATGAAAGATAAAACTCAGATAAAAGGGATGAACCTCTTTCCCTTTGACGGAGAAGAAAGTAATAAAAGCCGTGTTCTCAGCGCACATCCCTGTCTTCCTCTTGTTCTCGCTCGGTTTTTCAAGTGTCAGTGCTCTCTGCTGCATTGATCTGCGCATACGTACAGAGAGAGGAACTACACGCACCCGTCAGCTCCGCCACACATTGTCATTATTTTACCCGTGGTGATGTCACTGGAAAGGTTTCTACTTCGCCGCTTTGATCGTCAGATTTCTGTGGAAGTTAAAACTTTTCCCCTGCCTGCACTGCTCACTGTACTCTATACAACGCATGGTTGTAACTGCTGTACAAAATCATCTCACTTATTGTCTAGGAAATGTTTTGTTGACCATATTTTTTAAAAAGACAAACCAAGAAAACAAACAGAAAGTAATATCCATTTCCAAGTTGTTATTAACAGTGTTTGGAATCACAATCCAGTGGTTCCCCTAGAATTTTTTTCAGGCCCGGTGGCACCCACCGAAAAAACAGACGAGACGCGTATTATATCACTTTAATGAAATCATTAGGCTTATTCTAACCTTTAATCAAGGTTGCATGTGCCTGAAAGGCTGCAGCATGATGGTCTGACCCCATATGAGCATCAAGCACATCTTTTCTGTACATTTCTGAGGGGATCTCAATGAAAACCCTCTGGGATGGTCCTCTTTTAACGGGCAGCTTATGCTGATGGCATATGCGACAAAACATCCCTACACATAATTGAGAGTATATCACTTAAAAATAATTTAAACACTGAACAAACATTAAACATTTCAGTTATTTGTTTTATTATAACAGAGTTGCATACATTTGATAATGCTTGGGGGAAAATGACCCCAGCGGTTCTAGTGGAAAACTATTGTCTGTGTTATTTTTATCATTATTGCTTACAAAAAAAATAGGAGCTCAATCAGAACAAACATATAAGCTAAATAACAAATTTTAAACTTACCTTGGGGAGCATGGTACAACCAAGGGCTGTATTTATGGTTACTAAGCCATTCGGGATCCAGCCAGATGTCCTGTGTTTAGCTGCATTTTTTTTGACTGGGTTCCCAGTCGGACCGGACCCGGGGTCACCGGTCGGAACGGCGTCGGCAGTCGGACTGCGGTCACCCGTTGGACGAGGGTCGTCAGTCGGACCGGTATCAGCGACGGTAACGGTACTCACGCAGCCCCCCTCTCCACTGCAGTCTGCCCCCTTTCTTCCGTCTCACCTGCATCTGTATTAATTTGTCTGTCGCCCGCGGTATTTTTTTTTTTCCGGCGCCACCATAGTTGGCCAGCTATGCTCGCGCTCTCAGCAACGGTGCTTGCATCGTTACTAGGCAACAAAGCAGGTTGACCATAGGTTGACTCACGTGCACGTGTCGCTGCACAGAAACGCTCCTGATTGATTGATTGTGTTTTTGTAGTAAACTCCTGCAAAATTGCTGATGACAATTTTTTTTTTCCTGATTTTTTTGGCCTGGCGGGGGGTCCCTTTGGCCTGGCGGCGCCAGGCCTATACAATGGTAGGGGAAACACTGCAATCTCTACTAAAAACACAGAAGACTCGAGGGCAACAGGGAAACACACAAGGCCCCGATGAATCCAACTTGCTTAACACCCCCTGAAAATCACGAGCGGTGCTCTGTGTGGCCGCATATTTACAGTTTCTCCTCTAAAACTAAAACCGCACCGTATAACCTGCCACTTTGAGTTACTTAAAATCCCCCTCGCTTGTTGTGTTTCTGAAACCGTCCTTGCAAGGTCACTGCAGTATTTGGGCTGGCTGACGTTGGATGTTAGTCCAGGGTTCTGTGTCGTCAGTGGAGTTCTGTTAGGCCACATACAGCCCGAGGCGGTCGTCTCCTCCAGTCCCCCACATCCAGGCAATTTAAAAGCTGTATACTCGTGGGATCATAAGGCAGCAGCAGCTTGCAGGCCTCAGCAAGGGCTGTGAAAGGTCTTCAGATTACTATAACTTACACTGCAGGTGTAGGGGAAAAAGGAGGATGGATGCTAAAAATGTAATCAGCGCCTGAGCTTGTTCCCAGTCTCAATCTATTAGCGGGAGCAGGGGCTTGGTAATTATTTTCTCTCGCTAAATCCGCCTCACCAGGGCTGAGTGTGCAAGTGCAACTGTATTTATATTCTGATCGTGGCATCTGGGATCCGGTTATTCTTTGTATTGTTGTTGGTGACTCTGCACTGAACAAATGCCATATTTGAAATACAGCACGGAGCCCCACAGGGCACAATGCAGTTCATGAGCATGAAAGCCACTTCAGTCTCCATTAGTTAGAACTCTGCTGCTATTACAGCCAAAACCACATGCAGGTACTGTACAGAGGCCATGTGACGGGGCTGCAATTTGTGCTCAACCACACATTGTGTTAGATTAACAAAGGCAGAGCTGAAAATAGTACATACATGTGTTGTGATTGTGGTACGGTACATCAGCAGGACGTTGTTTTTGACGTGAATACGGAGAATCAAGTTAATGGAGGCTGTTGGAAAGCACTGCATTTTCTCCATCCTCCAGTCCTGCTGAAAAAAATGAATTGCCAACTATTTTGAGAATAGTTATAATAACCCATTCATCTTTTCAGTCATTTAAAAATGTCAATCATTTTCTGGTTCCACCTTCTTAAATATAAGGATTGTTCCTTTTATTTTGTCATTTGAGGTAGTAAATGAAGAGTCTCTGGGTTTAGGATGTTGGTTGGACAAAAGAAGATTCATTTATTAATCATGAAAATAACCAGGGGATTATTTAATAATGAATGTAATCATAAGTCGCTGCCCTACTGCCAGAGCGCCTGGTAGAAATGAGAGAAAATCTGTTTTGTTTCTTTTTTTAAGGGGGGGTCGTACAATAGAGGATGTCAAACTGACGCACCAGATGGTTTGTTACACGGGACCATCTGGGAGGAAGACGCTAGAAACTGTTTGGAAAAGGGCAGGCACTTTCAATAAATACTTGGCAGGTGATGGATGAGCCATCTGTCTGTCACGGGCTAACTTCGACCAATCAGATCAACTGTAGGAGAGCGCTACCGCCAGCAACGCCAGTTAGTAAATCAAACATCTATTCCATCGAGAAATATAGTGAAATATACTGACTACTTCTTGAGGAGCCGCCATTGTCACGTTTCAAGTGAACAGTCGCTTCTCTTGCTGGTCGTCGCACCTGCAGTAGCACTTCCTCAGAAGAGAAACATGTAACCTTGGTTAAAAACTTTGTTGGATTCCTGTGTGTTCAGCCAGAGGTGAATAGCTTGAAGCCTGGCACGGTGGATTTGCAGGATGCCATGAACATCATGTGAATCAAACTGCCTCACATGGTAAAGTACTCACTGTATGTACGCTGTGCACATTGTAAAGCCCCTTGTAAAGTCTGTTTATGCTGTTTTGAAGAGAGCGAACGATGCTGTCGATTCACACGCCAAACATCAACTTTTTTTGACAGCCAGTGGCTCATTTAAAAAAATACGAAAAAGAAAATCCACACACACACAGACTCACACGCTCATGACATTATTGAAACACCAAACGATGTGCACACTTTCCAATCTTAATAGAAGCAATAGGAGATGAAATAGTTCTACTAGATAAAGTATATTGCTGATGTTTCAATTCTAAGCTCTCAGTCTCTTCTCTTTACAGTCCACTGTCACTGTGAACATTGTGAAGCCTCAAGATATCGAATGCAACCGTTTGAAACCAGTAATTAAGAATTTCTATTCTAATAATCGCTAAAATTTCTTGAAAATATAACAGCCAAAACTCGCTTAACGCATAACCCAAGCCATTACAGCCATCACGGAGTGCACTTTATGATAATTAACTGATTAAGTAGAACTAATTAAAAACGTAAAAACGGCTCTTTCAACCTTATTTTCAGGCGACATTCTCAAAAACATCTGTACCTGCTGAGTAAAGCTGCTGTAGTGTGACAGAGGAGCACTTACATCCCGATCATTACTGTCAAAGGGAAGGAAAGGAAGGTGAACACGGCACTGACACTGTAGATGCTGTCGTTTCCTACGAGACGGTGGCTCAACAGTAGGGGTGGTTAATCAGCCCAATTTCCCGATTCGATTCGATTCCGATTATTGAAGTCTCGATTCGATTATTAACGATTATTGATATTCCATTTAACAACAGTCAGCTGCTGAATTATTTTACTTCTCTTTTGACTCACACCTCACAGCACCTTCAATATTGTATAGTGTAACTGTAATATCCAAATTATTATTTTTTACTTTGTTTTAAATGTAGTCTTTCACTGTTAAAAAAATGTCCACACTTGTGTATAAATGTCCAAATTCTATTTATTTATGTTATTCTCCATATAACAAAGATGCAGATGCTTTAGAATTTTCTGTGGTCACAGGACAGCTGTGTTATACCTTGCACCTCCGGGTTAAATCAGGTATGACAGCCAGTAAGAGGACGACTCCGGTTTGTATTACAATTTTTTTTTTTAAATGTTTTTTTAAATTTAAAAAAAAATAAAATTAAATAATCAATTTTTTGAAATTTAATAATCGACGCATAATCGTCAATATTATAATCGCAATTAATCAATAATCGATTTTTTTCACCAGCCCTACTCAACAGTAGCAGCATTGTTGATAATACAAATCATACTAGTCAATTTTATGATGGTAAGTGTTTATTTGGTCCAAAGCAGAACGTTGTACAGCTGCTTTACTCCACATGTCCCTGCAAGTTATACTCCTCCTCAGACTGATGGGTGTCTCCATGAGAGTGAGAAAGTAAGAGCGCAAGAGAGTCGCATCAGGAGGAGGGAGAGGAAGAGATACCGGGCTGATGTGTATAGTGCTGATGTGCAGTTTGAGAAGCCAGTTCTGGGCGATAGGGTCTCGCAGACAGACAGACAGGCAGCCGGGGAGCGAATGCTACTGTACTATTTCTCCTTCACTGCTTTGCCAATAACTTTGGTGTTGCAATGGGTTTTCTCATTTAGTCAGTGCCAAGCTGCACGGACTCTGATAAGACTTCCCGAGCACACACTGATCCACTCTGCAGAATGTATGGTAAGGCAAACTGGCAGACAGCTCGCCCGTACTCAGGAAATCTAGAGGCGTCATTTTTAAATCAGCGGGAGTCGTGTATTAGCCGAGAAACGTGGGAGTCTCTCAAACTATGAATCATCACTTTTTCTTGCTTTTGATACGGGATTATGGCTCGCGCTGAAGTTCCCGTCCACGGTCTCATGTTGAATAATAATTTAGAGGGCATGAATGTTTAATCCATCGCTCCGCCCCATGATATCTCACTCATGGTCAGTTGTGACAGCCCACTGCTAATCAGCTGACTCCTCCAATCACAGTCAAACAGCCCGTGTTGATAACTGACAGCTCAGACTCTCACTCTGCCGATCATTCATGCTGCTGTTCACCCAGGTTGCTGCAATTTCCTCAACCTCCTCCTGCTGTTGTTTGTAGACGGATGCTGTGCAAGCTGTTTCTGAACGTTGGCTTGTTTTGTGCTTCGGTTTCATATTTATGGAAATATATGTCTGTGGGTTTCTTTATTGCTCTTCCCGCAGAATGTCTCTCATGCTACTTGGCTTCATCTGGTGAGTGTGGTGTGCGATACCGCTGACTCTTTCTGATCCGATACGGAGTGAAACCCAGGCTGCTGTTGCTGATACCATACGATACTGATACTGCGTACAAAAGCTTAATAAAACAGTATTCTGTAGTTCTCAGAGTGCAGAACTCCCTTTGTTTGAACACCAGCATTCAAACTGAAGCCTAGACGGATGTGAATCACTTTCCCACGGCCAGCGACGGTGATAAACGTTGCCAGTGGCTACACTCTCTCCCTCTCTATACTTGGATGATGCCCGCGAGTGCCAAAGGACTCAGTGATTGAAGTCTGTTTCGCCTTCGCGGCACCTTTCTTCTCCTCTTCTTCAAACCACAGCTGCAAAACCTCATCATGCTCTGTATTGTGATTAAATCTCAGATGCTTAACAAGGCGCCTCGCGCTCCTCCTGCACATATCACATCCAGCTTTGTTGTTGTTCTTAGAACTAAAAAAAGCTCCACACGTGAGCCATCGTGAATATCAATTTCCTGTAAGTGGCACCCAGCGCATAGAACCGTAGCTTGCATGTGAGCGTGACAGGCGGAAGGAGAAGTAGTCCCTTTGAATCGGGTATCATTTGAACTGTATGTTGTCTATAGTGGACTTACTTTCAATAAAAATAAAGCACACATTTACCCCAAATTACTGACGTTAGATATTTATCTTTCAATATCAAAATTGACCCCACAACTGAAATGTTTGGAATCGGTCGATCGGCACGCCACTCCTCACAAGTAGAATAGTCTCTGTTGAAATAATAATAATTTGTTGTAATAAATGCTTTAATGCGATCTATCTAAGGATTTTATTTAAAGCTACAGTCCTTAAGCATAGGTTTCATTGTTACAATTGGAGTCCGCCTGTGCAGTGCTGGAATCAGACCACCTGACTGCCAGTGATCACAAAATGCATCTAAAAACCAAGCCAAAGTCATTTTCCTGAACTTACTTTTGATAACTCATCTAGTCTGCAAAATGAAACTACAAA
Organism: Lagodon rhomboides; assembly: GCA_039737535.1. Classification (NCBI taxonomy): domain Eukaryota; kingdom Metazoa; phylum Chordata; class Actinopteri; order Spariformes; family Sparidae; genus Lagodon; species Lagodon rhomboides. Next base: position 25,900,610 of record CM077795.1, read on the forward strand.
AAAATGTACAAAATCAATTATCAGAATTTTCTGTCAATCAAATCAGTTGCTTCAGCATTAGCAGAATTCATAAATATCCTGAAAATACAGGAAGTTCATATGATTTGATGAGTCATTTGGCCATTTTATGTTCTGCAGAAGTATTTCCAAGTGCTCAGTGACTTGTCTTTCTCAGTCATACAAACTCTAAAAATACTGTTAAACATACCGAAAATATAGGATGATGAATATTAAGAACGGAGGAAGTTAAAGGTTTAAGTGTTTTCGGTCACAGCATGTCACAGACGAAATGCTGGACAGACTATGAAGCTCACAGTAAGCCGATTTAAACAGCTGCCAGCAGCGATTATACAATATGAGGCTCTCCTGTGACTTGTGTCACCCCCTCCAAGATTGGCTCAGCTCTCTTAGACCTTGCTGCCCTCGGGAGCAAAGAGTGTCCATCATATTCATAATTATCTGGAAGGGAGGTCCATCACCATCGCATATTAGCAGCACACAGACGGTATGGCAGTAAATAATCCCATCATTTCAGCCAGGGGAGGTCAGGCAGACATAAATTTAACACAGAGCACTTTTACATCCTGGAGGGCATTGTAGGGAGGTTTCATCATCTGAAGGATTGATGCTTTGGATTTCCTTTCCCTCCCTCCGACTTTTAGCCCGAGCCGAGATCTCACCCAGTAAGTACAGGAGAAAGTTTGAGCTGTTTTGATTCATGCACGTCTGGATTGCAGGGGATGTATGACTGCTCTGCACCTTTTGAATTTCTCCACTGGCTCTCTGAACAAACCTGACGGGAAACCAGCAACAAATCAGTCTTGGCGCCTTACCAGCGCCGGGTCACGCTCTGCTATTAATGAATGCCTTTTCTGTCAGGACAGGCCTGTATGATTTACGCTGAGGAAAAATATTTCACACCGGTTTTTATGCCGTGTAGGATTTAGTGGAATCAGTGAGTACCCCTCTCCTCAGCCTCCCCGACAGCAATCAACAGCTAGAAATGTGGAAAAATATAAAATGTCTTCTCTCGAAATCGTGTTTGGACCCGCTCTCCCTCTGTAAATGTGAAACGGCTCATTTTAAGGTAAAGAAAACACAACAATTCCTAGTTTTAGGTGATTATACACTAATGAACTGATAATTATGAATATTATATTCAATTTCTCCCAGTAGATCCCCCTATATCCTACAAAACTGACTTTTGAAATTAAAATTTTTGTTGAAAACATTCAAAAATTAGGAAATTTCAATTTGTGGAAAGAAATAAGAAATTACAGTTTTGACGTTATGACGTCCGCCCAACTCGGTCCGAAGCTGTTGTGCTAGTCGTGTGAACATCAACACTGCGCCCGGCGCTCCGAGATCCCAGTCTGGACTTCTAGCTACATGGCTAACTGAGTACAGATAGCGGGAGTGAGCGGTTACTCTGGTGATGTGCTCTCCCTCCCCTTTCTACAGGACGAGTAAAAAGCCTTTACCGGTTCTGAACTCGTAGGATCCCCTGCACTGTGTTGGTTCAGCAGATGGACACCATTTTCCACACCTGAGCGACGCTCCTTACAGACTGTTTTTAGACTGAGGCTCTAAATCTTTTTGTTTTTTACAGGTTTGTACTAAAATAGAAAAAAAAAAAAGAAAAATAGATCCTGTAGATACAGGTACTGTTATCAGAAATGGTTACACACACAAAAAATGTCTTTAACTCTGCAAGAACTTCATGCTTCTCGTTTAAAAAGTGCACTATGAATAAAATATTATAATATTAAACTACAGAATGTCACACGGCTGCATTTTTACACTGATTCCGCAGAAATCTAGCTATGTTAGCTGTTAGCAGAGCAAGTGCCAACATTTGGAAAGTGACTCATTTCCTGGAGTAGAATTTATACGATGGAGGGAAAAACTGTCACATTCACATTCTTGGTTGAACACTCGTTCACGTCCCAAACACCGTTCTTCTTTTGTGTGTTTTTTTTAAACCTTTGAGAGATTTCACTCCTCCTTTAAATGTCCATGACTTTTTCTCCTCTTATACAATTCATGCAATCCCCTTAAGCACGACAGGAACTTTTCCAGTTGTTCCTCTCTGTTTGTTTCCCCCCTGCCTGACATTTACAAAGTGTGAGCTCGGAGGACGCTCTGAGCGGTGGAGAGGAGCTCCGTCTCCGGGACATTGGGCGTCCATGGTGCGAGCAGCTTCGGATCACTCACTTAAGCAGCTAACATTTCAAACGGGCAATAAAGGGGGTCCTGGTCCCTCTAGAACAATAAAACAGTGTTAGAGTCAGGGGTGGATGCACTGTAATACAGACAGATATTTCTCTGCCACCGCTGCGGCTGCTGCGCTCAGCAGAATGAGAGAGACTGAATCAGAGGACGTTCACTCCAGCAAAGAAAAAGAAGCGTGATTCACAGTGGCATCCAGGTGTAACATCCACTTTCTCGCCACGGCCAGAGGATGGAAGGTGCGCCTGGAGAGAAAAAAAGGAGGTCATGAGGGCTTTAAAGTAATTTACGACCATAATCAACCTGTGTCAGCGCGGCACCGTTGTTGGAAGATGTGTCTCTGACGCAAGGCTTTAAAATGTCCATTTCCCCTACTGTAGAATTTCCTTTCAGATATCTTTCTCTTTCTGTATGGATACTTGCGGGGGCAGAGTGAGTCTGAGCAAAGAGAGGATTGTTCTGTCCATATATGACAAGATGTAAATCAGCGTGGGGGTGTTAATTTGTTTCTGTCCTTCCAGAACAGGGACGGGGATGACAGCTAGGTGATGATCCCTCATGTCTGATCCATCTCACGCCCCATTCCCCTCGCAGGAATAACATTGAGCGGGGATTTAGCCGAGACCTTGACTTAACTGCCTGCTTGTAGAGGGGAGTGCACATTGTCTTTGTTGTGTGGGCTGTAATAAGTAGAAGGGTCGCCAGCGTGGAGGCGCGTGTGTGTGTGTGTGTTCCTTTGGTTTTGTCTATTCATGCGTAACGGTGAGAGCTGTCACACGTCACGCGAAATCCTCCCAGAAATGAACAGGAGATTACTGAGATTCACCAAAGCTGGGGTGGCCCGAACACTGTTGTTCCGACAGCCTTGAAATTGTCTGTTGACCCTTTATGAAGCAATAGACAGCTGCTGTATACCAGAGCACCGCATGTGTATTCATCTGCAGCTCAAAGTAGTCCCCAACTAAGTCATTATTTACTGCCGTTCGTGCGACATTTCCCTAAACATCACAGCGGCCAGCTGTTTGTCAACCTTTTTGCCTGCATTAAAAACATGTAATTATATGTTTGTGTCCCATTTGGTAGTTGTGGACTCAGGACTGAGTGTTCACACACTGTAGGGAAGTTAATATTACAGGATGCACTTTTGTTGGTAGGGGTTTTTTCATGGTATATACAGCTGATGAAGGCTCTCAGTCAACCTTGGTAACTCCAAGTGCTTCATCGTAGGGAACTGGACTTGCTAGTAGATGGATTCTTTTACGTCTCTTTCAAACCATCTGTCTTTTCTCTGGCCAATAACAACAATGTACATCGATGATCTTGGAGTAAAAGAATCCATCGACGTCAAGCTGGAAAATCTTTAAACAGAAGGGGTGGCCCAAGACACAACAGTACTTATCACCCACCTACAGTGCTGTGCCGAGTTCCCTCCCCAGACAGCTTAACAACCATTCCCACCCTAAGAACCTACATGAAGCGTACGTAACCAACATTCAGGGCCAGCCCTAGATGTGAATGTTCCACAAACGTACTAAACGTCATTGGTTACGTACGCTTCGTGTAGGTTGTTAGGGTGTGAAAATCTCAAGTGTGAAGAAACAACCATTCACACCCTAACAACCTACACGAAGCGTACGTAACCAATGACGTTTAGTACGATTGTGGAACATTCACATCTAGGGCTGGGCGTTACAGCCTTTAAATAATATCGCAGTATCTTCGGACTATATCGCAGTACACTATATCATGGCTCCAAACACTGTTTACACTGGTACGCCTAAGTGAAACCAACCAGTACCCGATAATAAATTAGATTTATTATCTACAACACATTATTTAAATGATTCCAGCAGGAATAAGGTTGCAGAGAAATATTTTTTCTGTATCTAAACGAAAGCACTTACAACAGGAAATTGCGATAACCCTAATTGTTTAAAAGTCACAAAATGCCAGTGTTTAAAGTGCTTAACTGAAATAAATAAGTCAGCTTTATATATTATGAGGGTAAAATAAAAGTATAAAAAGTTGACAGTTTGATCTACAGGAAATATGTTTATAGGCCAATGTTTGTTCATAGGCAACTGTCTGCTCACCCAGTTGGTATTTATGACAAAAGAAAATGTATACATGTATCAAAAGCGCTTCATAAATGCTAGGAAAGGGAGACAAAATCAAATATCGCGATCATTTTGACCAAATACCTCGATACCGATGCTACAATATTGTAGTGCTGACCATTGGTACTTTCGCAAAATACTGACACAATGAGATTTTTCGATAAATAGTCATCAGTAATGTGGATATAATGACGAAGTGATGCGTCAAGGCAAGTATTAGAACAAGGGGAACTGTCTGGTATGTTCAGAAAATCGCATCTGCACTCGATTTGAGTTGGGACCATGCGGTCTTAAAGGTTGTTTAGGACTTAATCGTGGGTCACCCTGAGCTGTACTTTGAGATGAGACGGCATTTTTGCACACCAGGAAACCCTTTGTTAGTCTGCGGGTGTGTACATATGCATAAGCATGAAAATATGGGCCTCTTTAGTATGCACTTTAACATGGAGGACCCCAGCAGGAGACGCTGTCTGTGTCCTGTTGCCAGGCTGAACCCTTGTTCACTTCGCTGCAGTCAGACGAACAACTGTAGTTATACTCTGGCAGCACCCCCCGCTGCTACAAACCACAAAGAACCGAAATTAGATGCGGGGTCTAAACTTCTAGAGTCTCCGAGTCTCCATCATGTCCCCTAATTTTGCAGTTGTTGGCTTTGATAGTTTCTGAGTTGTTAAAGGAGATTAGGCAATGAGATCCATTCCCGTGTATTCTCAGAGGGGGGCCCTGTGCTGCGGTGATCGGGCACGGACGTCACCTGATGATTTATTCATATGAGGGCGATTTTTCCATATTTTGTTCTCTCATCACCGAGCTTCTGACTCGCACAGAGGCCTCGCTCCCTCCAGTCAGCGTCTCCCATGCTGTCATCAGGCTCAGGTGATATTAAAGCAAAGGAGGGACACGGGAGAAGAAAAAGTAAAACCTTCGTCTTCTCCCCCCGTGTGTGTCTGGCACTCATTTGCCTACTCTCCATTCCCTCACAGCACGAGACGGACGTGTTTTGCATAATTATTGATCTCAAGTGTGAAGAAGAAATGCTGAGTGCTGCCCATGATTAATTTGCGGCCTCTAATTTTCCTCTGCACATCCTCATCAGGCAGAGCTTTGTCAGAGAATCGGGAACCAGAGACCCGACGCGGTTTGAAGCATGAGCTCTAATCCCATAGCAAAGCAGGGCGAGAAGCTTGAGAAGCTCCAAATGAGGACGTGTACCTTTTGTTGTCGTGTGGATTCAAGGATTACTCTTAATTAATTGGACCCCCAGCACTGTCTGACAAATTATGCAAACAAAAAAAAAAGCCTTTTTTTAAATGAGTAAACACTCAAGGATAAACACATGCATGCACAAATATACACAGTATCTATCCCTCCTGCCCTCTTTGCCTCTCCTCACTCTGTAAAACACACAAACACACTAAATCCAATTTACAGCGACAATAAAAAGGCTTCGGCTTTTGTAATTGAGGTTAATCGAATGTCCTCTCTTCCATATCTGTGTGTTTGCTCTTCTAGGTAACGCGTGCACCATGTCAGAGTACAACAAGCTGAAGAGCATGCTGCTGGATATGCAACCCAAAGTGCTGAAGACTGACGAAAAGAGCCAGCAGAGAGACATGGAGGAGAAGAGAGCGCTGGTGGACACCATGTTCAAATACCTGGATGTGGACCAGGACGGCCGGCTGGTCAGTGATGAGCTGGAAAAGGTGGGTGTCCAGTTGAGATGACATTGGTAATTAGAAAGAAGGCATTTGGATGAGGTACGGCTATCCCTGGACTGGAGTTCACCTCCCAGTGAAGGTTTTGCAAGGGCTGCTGGGAGAGTTTAATGTATGCCATTTTGGAGCAGTTTTTGTGAACTTAAAGAATAAGTTCACCCAGAAATAAAAATTCAGACATTTTCTACTCCTCCCTTGCCGATGGAAACTCTGCTGTCTTTTCATCGCGTCACAGCAAAACAGCACTGCAGTATCTCCTAAAAAAACAGAAGAAGATGGGGACTTTCAAAATGTCAATAAAACTGACTCCATACACAGAACCCAAGTCTCAAAAAAATACCCTGAGATTCCAAATTGATTTGAAGAGACGTTATTTACTCCCTGTCTAAAGCCAAAATCTTTACAGTAGTTTGACTGTGGGTCAGTTATGTAAATAATGTCTTTCCAAAATCCAGTTGGGATTTCTGGGCTTTTTGGTTGTCGTTTTTTTTTTCTTTCATGTTTTAAAAAAAGTCCCCAACTGCCCCTCGGATAGTCCCATTTCCTGAGTTGGGAAGTCATTCTTCCGACTTCGGTGTGTTAATGTGCCTCATGTCAGAATGTGGGAGCAACACGGACGCCTTAAAACTCAATTTGTTTTGCATTTTATCACTCAGAGAGTTTTAAAAAACACCTTTTTTCCGACTTTCTGAGTTGTTGTTCCGACTTGAGAGGGCATTCACGTGATTTTACCCAGTTGGAAAAGGGTTTTTTCCCCCGATAACTCTGACCGCACATGAACGTACAGTACGAAACTATAATGACTGACTTGTCATTTTTGGTTGAACTTATCTTTATGAGCATTTATTACAGTAAGATAGTTTGATTGTCTGGGAGTTTTGAAGAGGCCCTGTGTGTCATCCAAGACATTAGCAGTTTAGGGAAAAGAGTTTAATAATTTAGGGAAAACGAACCATTAAATGACACAAAAAATGTTTTAATGAGTTCCCTTACACTTTAAATTTTTCAATCAGGTTTCTCACTCAATCAGGTCTCACCAGAAATATAACCGGGTGAGTGACATGTGGCTGCAGCATTTAATCACCTTGTTTAACAATGAAAATTGTTTACTGAGGTTATCTTCCCACCAGAGTCTGATTGGAAACAGGCGGACCGTAGAAAGGATCGTCACTGACATGTGCGGGGCGAGGAAATGAAATTATTGCGGGGCATCATCTGGTATCAGGAAATGGGCATCAGAGATTGGTGTTAATTAGACTCCTCCCAACCGACGCTGCGATCTCGCCGACTTCTGCCAGAATGCAGTGAAGCATGCTCGAGTCACTACAGACTGCAGGAAGACTAGATTATCAAAAGCTTTGCGGCATTAACGCGCTGTAGCTCTTTGGCTGAATGATGCCGAAGAAAAGCGAGTTTGAAAATGAATAATAATTGCAAATAAATACAGTCTCAAAAACGCCACAGTGATTCATCTTGTGCGTTCTCACCGTGGTTGGAGACGACAGCTCACTTTGTCAGCTCCTCAAATGAAAAAGACGGAGTGATTTTTGGCCTGGTTCTCGCAGCAGAAATAAATGATGCAATAAAAGATCCAACAAAAGATTTTTTTTTTATCAGTCACAGCTGACAATTACAAACGCTAACATGTTGCCAGGAAATCTTTAGATATGATATTCTGATCCTGTAGAAATTCATAAATTCAGTTTCATAGAGAAAATGCTTTGAATGATGAAAAGAATTCAAAGACTATTTTTTTGGCCATCCAGACTCTCTCTTCAATTTGGGATCTATCTATTGCCACAGATGGTCTTTGAGGGTAAAGTCCTGTAGTTTGGGTTTGAAATGCTTCACTGAGATGCCTAAGGACAGATCAGTCTGTGTCAGCGAGCACACAGCAGCGGCTGCTGGAGGCGGCGACGAGAGGAAAAAAGTCTGTCGCGTCCCCAAATCTGCCGTGTCACATGTGCAGCACCATACACAATCAATTGGAGGAGATGAACAAGCACAGGGGCAATACTTCTAGGTTGGAAATCATAGCTGAAGGACTTAAACATGGCATAGTTTGGCCTAAAAGTACACTTCATGTTAAAAGGCTTAACAGAAAATAATCCAATTATTTTCCTTAAAAAAATAAAGAATCTTAAAGTCTCTGTATTAACAGCTTTGATGTGTGGTGTTACCAGACACACAGCGTAGCACCATGTGTCACTGCTGCTAAGATTATTATTGTCCTGGTAGATCTATATGTACGTACATTTGCCTAGCTCACATGTGGTGAATAAAATGTAAAGTCGTCCTGCTGTTTGCCTGTGAGGCTCCTCGTTGACTCAACTGCTGATTCAGAAGTCATTTTTTTCCTGGGATCTTCCTGGGATTTTACAAAACAGGACAAAAACAGGATAAAATTGTCCATGGCAAACACTGAATCAATTAATGAATTAATAACTAAACCTGAACTAAATTATTCGATCTGGCGGACTAAAAACATTAATTAAAAATTAAATCTTTTTAGTTCTCAAAAGTCACAGCTTCAAGTTTGTTCACTGTCAACACATGCTGCTTTAATACATGCACCAGTCGAGCCTTAGCTAACTGGACTGTACCATTTTACCAGAACAGGTGTTGTCTTAAACTGAAACAGTTAGAATATCTGGTCAATAGAATGATTGACAAACTGACGTGAATGCAAACAGTTCCCTCACTCTTCCAGGAACTGGACCGCACGTCACAGAATCCTTGAGGATAAAGTTATTTTTATCGAAACATTGTCAACACTATTGTGTTATTGTCCTACTGTCTTTCTAAATATACTTTCTATATGCTATAACATCCATTCCATCACCATACAAACTCAAAACACTCCACAATATAATAACATACTCTGTGCTCACATCTGCTAATGATGCTACATACATGCACACAAGTGAACGTGGGTTTCTGCGTCATCGTCTCCAAAAATGTTCTGGTTCTCCCCGTCAGATGAAAACACTGAAAATTGAGTTGACAATGGTTTCCAAAAGTTGCGTTCCTACAATGCTGTTTACATGTGTCCAAAAAAGCCAAATCTGCACGAAGAAAGCCTACGTTTTTTTTTAATATCTGTGTCGACAAGGCCTAAATGTGGTTGAAAAGTAAAAAGTTATATTTCAGTGTGTATTCAGAGCTTCCTTAGCTTGAAAAAGTAATTTAAAGAAAAAAAAAAAACACTTTTCAAACAAATGAAGCTCAGTTTTAGGATGACTTAAAGTCGTTTATCCTTCAATGATTTTTAACTGGGATAGTTTTCCCCACTTTCCCTTGAAGGCCAATCAAATTAAGTGTTTATTTTTTTGTCTGTGTGGTAACTGTAGTCTGTTTCTTTGTACATACATCTCTCTTCTTTTTCCTTATATGTTCAAATGTTTCCCCTAGGAACTTTATTAAATGAAAAAAAAGCACACAGGCTAAATAAAGCGCCGTCTCTATATGCTCCATAAGTACTTGAACACAGAATCCATCTTCTCAGCATGAGCAGTTCTTTAACAAAGCTCGACTTGCATTGACACTGCGGCGCTTTCATCAGTTACACTTTCATACAGAGGCAACAGCTTTAACAGAATAGTGCAACCGGAGCTATCGAGCACAAGCTGAGTCTCGTGTTTATCTCCCTAAAAACTCCTTAACATCACCCGTTCAAAGATAGTTCCCCTGAGAAATAGGCGCCGCTAAGGTGAAAGCGATGGCTCATAAATGACAAACAATGGAAGAGAGAGTCGTGCGTCTTCCCAGGGGAACATCATTGAATGAACTCGGGTGCAGCGAGTGCACGAGCGAAAGAGGTAAGAGTAGAGACACTCCTAAAAAATGGCAAGCAATCACAAACAGCACTTACACGAGAGATGACATATTTAACCCACCTATTTTCAAATGGAATGAAATTACCCTCAGAATGAGCCGGTTCATGTGATTCTGGTGTTTCTGTACGTGAGGCTTTTTTTCCCTCTGATGGAAATCTTATTGTAATTATTGGTTGAGTGAAAAAAAGCTCATTCCAAACACTGCTCGTAATGGCGACTGTTTTCACGTCGGCAGTTAATTTCAAATCGCCGCTCCTTCTGCTGGAAGCCCAAATAATCACTTCTTGGAGCACTTGGAACAGCAAAAATGTGATGGCTTCTCACGAGGCGGCTTAATGTGCATTTGATCACTACTGTGTTGTATATTTTTATAAGGCTGTCAAGAGTTTAATTTCGATAGCAAACAGGAGCTCGATTATGTAAAATACAGAATGCAAGCAAAAGTATGGACGCAGTAACGAGGAGGATTCTGTGATTCTTCACATCCGTGTTTTGAAAGACTTGCTGAGCGCAGGTGATCATATTCATCAAAGGCTGTCCTGTTAAAAGACTACTGAAATATGAAATGTGTGTGGTACCTCCCCTTTGATAATGTCAGATTTACATCTATACTGAATGTGCATAATGTGCTTCTCTCTTCCGGCGTATAGCTCGGATTAAAAAAAGATGAGGGCGGTAAAGTAAGGGCTATGATAAGGTCTCATCATTTTGTAGCTGTGAACAATGGCTGTCTTAATCATCGGCCTTTCTCCATGCGGATTTATTTTGTGCGTGTGTGTGTGTTAGATCTCCATGAAGGAACACTTGGAGGACAGCCTGCTGGAGTGCACCATGCAGGACCTGCTGCGTTATGACGACTACAACAATGATGGACACCTCAGCCTGCACGAGTTCTACACGGCTTTCCGTGAGTCTTTAGTCCATCCGTGCATATTTCCTCCTCATCCTCATTTTCTACCATCATAAAACAAAGATTCAAAGTACTGAAACCCCGTCTGCATATTTGTGTTCCCTTCTGACACTACCATGCCGAGTTTGCACTTGTACACCTTTTGGTTAATTAGTTTCTTTAGCTGAAAAACACACGTCTCCCGTGCTTTTTAAAACTAAAAACACACCGTTTACTGTCAGCACAATTCAGAGTCACCTGGTGACCTCCCATCCATTCAGCCTCCCCTCTCCACAGCAACCATCAGGACAAAAGTGTTTCAGCCACAGATAAATTGATAATTGCACGCTGGCCCATGTGCCCGGACCAAACCATGATTATAGCATCTGGAACAGCCGTAATAGCCATCGGGGGTTTACGCCGAGCAGCAGCTGAGAGGCAGGTTCCACCATATTAAGACCAATAACTACAATTACGCTGCTAATGCTGCTGTAGCATCAGCTTGCTGGATGTCATGGCAACCTCCTGTTTTCAAACTCACATTTTTTTTCCTTCCAAATCTCACCGCAGACTGCCGGAAACTTAAATATGGATCCAAAGCGGCGATAAAATCCGATAAAGTTGATGAATCCAACAGTTAGCTGTGGCAGGTGGCCATTACTGGGGTTCTACCTCAGCTCATGGAGGTCCATTAAGCCACACCACTAATTTAGCCTCCTAATGACTGGTTTTAGTGGGAACCAGCATGCTATTATTCTGTTACTCTCCACTCACCTTCCAGATGGACAGTGGGAAGATACACTGCGTGGTATTTGTCTACCTGCAGGTTATCTGCCCGCGTGGTTCCAGGCCGTGTTTATCAATGCATTTTATGTTTGACAAGCAGTGGAAGGAATGGGCCGGGACCAATAAAACAAGCAAATGATCGGATGATGCTCAAGGTTAACTGTTGGGCTGCAGAAAGGCAGCACCAAGGGGGAGTACTTATTTTTGAGTGGCGCATCTGGTGTTCTGGATAATGTCGATGGTGTTGAATTGCGCAAGTTTCCAGGCAAGTGTGTGCGTGTGTGTGTGAGTGACTGGAGGTGTGAGTGTGTGTGTGTGTGTGTGTGTGTGTGTGTGTTTTCCTGGGATGCAGTCAGTGCCCTCCCCGGTGAGTGGTCTGGGGAAGCAAAGCAGCCAGGAATCACAGGTGTGTTTAGCGGGGTGGAAATTTACAATATGGTCACAAGTTTGGAAAATAGACTACGGATAATAGACTAAATGATGTGAGAAAGGTGGTGTGCCCTGGTTGATAAGCCTATTGTCTGATCGCTTTAGCCGATGACTCAAAGCACAGGGGTAGAAAATGTATTCAGCAGTGCTTCTTTAGATTTGATGCTTTTCCTCTGTTGATACTTTACGTCTTCATATAAGAATAAAAGCCCCGTGGCTATTTCCCCGAAAGAGACAACCCCAGCTTTATTGTTACTCCCTCAGTCACTGAATAAGTGCTTTTAAGGAACACTAATTGTGTTGTTTTCACCCTTTTGTTGTCTTTGCTCTGTTTAATGTATGGACCTTGACAGGCACAGCGCTCTACGCAGCTCTGTTTTCACCCAAATCTATTTTTTAGTTTTACCACAAATTGAATAGAGGGGGAATATGCTGGGACAATACTCCTGAGATGATTGCATTGTTATTGATTTTCCCCCTTCTTATTCTCCCTTTTATAAGCCCAGCAGGTTGTTTTGATGTACTTTTTATTCTTACCTTTCTCAACTGGCTCCTTGGCATGTCTGTTAAGTAGATCCTACTCAAACACCATTTTCTGTCTCCGAGAGTATGGATTTATAATTACAATCAGAGATTAATGACTAGCTAAATGTTACCGATGTAGCATTTAGTGGCAGTTACTGGGAGACGACAATCACATTTACATTTGTGACTCAGACATTAAGTGTAGTCCAATCAGTGCAGCCACGGAACAACCTTTAGGTCCTTGATTATTAGTTTTATAAGTAATCAGTGTGTAATGTAGGGTTTTAGTCACAAAAGGATGAAGAGATCTGGAAAATATGGTTCTAAATCTAAAAGATAGGGGAGAGTTCTTTCATAACACTGTATCCCCTCAGATACTTCTCACTGGCAGAGGTAATAACTAATTTAATTAGTTTTTACAGAAACCGACTGTGTGTAGCCCAGTTAGGGAATAAGCCTGCCTCCGTTCCAAACTGTCACAGTTTCATAGTTGTTAGTGCTGCTGGATCATCTTTTGAGGTGACTATGAGGAAAAATAGTGAAGAAAAAAACATTTGTATAATTCATTGATTCAATACCACTATATTTGACAGCGTATTTAATTCATGATTCTTGAAAAAACAAAACAAACGTGTAATGATGAACTGTATCCTCAGTACTTGTATAGTATCAGTACTTTAGAAATAGAACTTCAAGAAGTTCCATGCAACAGTTTGTAGCAATTCATGTCTATTAATCACTTTCTTATTGGCCGTTTGTGAGACCATTGTAACGTGATGGGAAAAGTAAGACCTCCCCGTCTCTTTCCATTGCCTATACAAGCCTGTGCACAATAAGTTTAAGTTGGTTAACGCTGTTGGACTGTGGATTTCTTTGTGAAGGACTCTTGTCAGATTTTCTGCGACAGTCCAAAGGATGTGACTTCATGCTTGTCTCAAGTCTCAGCGTCTCTCTGCTCCACTGAAAGAGAGCAACAGTAGCCATCGTTAGTTTAGAAATTAGGGGTAGACGGAGTTATCAATATCAGTGTTCTTTATGTCTGATTGCCAATAATACAAAAGTTCAGTACCTTTCTCTGTTAGTGGTCACCAGTCTGTGGTCTCAGTGTCCACAACACCATCTGATATCATGAGTAAGAGCCTATCAGCACTGAATAATCTGAATTTGCTTGCTAAAGTTATCAAATAAATGTAGTGAAGTGAAAATATTGAGTAGCGGAAAATTCAAATACTGAAGTACAGTACTTGAGTAACACCTCGAGTAAATTGTAGTTGGTTGTGTTCCATCACTGGTTATTCTTGACTTTGAGATAAAGATTTGTATTGTTCCTCTAACTGTTTATCGGTTCCACTTACTGCTTACCAGTCTCCTGGATCCAGTAGTTCCAGAGAGCACCCTTGATCCTAAAATTTGAATTCTACTCAAGCTGCAACCTGTGATTATTGTAGTTATCAGTTTATCTGTTGGTAGTTATTTTGAAATAAATGCCATTCACAACTTTCCTGAATGTAATGTGCACTCCTCAGATCGCTTGTTCAGTTCAGAAAACCTGCAAATGTCTTAAATGATTGAGCCATTATCACCGTTTTCTGTCAATTAACTGTTCAATTAAGAGTCCCAGTGCTAAGCTGTATTTCTATACTGTTACCTTTATTGCAAGCCACGCCAGTACTTCTGAGTTTAAGATCATTAAAGCCAGAAAAACAAGGACTTCGTGTTCTTTGCCAAAGCAAGAGTGAATGATCAACCCTCTCTTGGCCACTGAGCATATTGCAGGACAGAGATAACAGTATAATGGCTTTACATTAGCTCTGTAGTTTCCTAATGGTGTCTGGTTTCACAGGGTTCCATTTCCTATTTATTACAGTGTCAACACTGTACATTGTCGTGGGCGGATGGCCTGTACACATGCTTAATGTCTTTGAATTAGAACCGCTGTAATTAAAATAATAACAAACACACAGGAGTCGGCCTCGTGGTGAACTGGGCGGTGAAAGACAACAGCGCAGTGTTAGCAGTGAAGCCGATAGGTGAGCAGGCTTGTTAGGAGATATCTGAAGCCCGCAGATGTAATATATCCCATCGCACAAGGTCGAAGCTCCTCTGTGGATACATGTGTAGTGTGTAAAGCTGCACTGCGCAGATACAGTACATGGACCGATGTGCATTGTGTATGTAAGGTAGTAAAGGAAGCAGTGAAGGAATTTCCCTGGATTTTCCTTGAGACGAACGCTGGAGAACACGCCCGGCACGCCCGGCGCACCTTAACAGTAAATAAAAATCACAATATTACTTTTGTTCACCGAACAAATAGAAAAAAGAGCAGGACAGAAAAGGACAAAAGTGGACCAGAGCCTAATGGAGAACGTGAAGAGGAGAATGTTTAAGGGTTTAAGTGCTCGCCACCAGGTGGGTCGCATGACATGGAGGCTATCATAATAAAGTGATGAATTCAGATAGATAGAATCATTTATAATAGAAGAAGCACTGAAATTCAATGAACTGTATCATATTTTTTCACAAAGCATGAAAGGCTTTAAAAAAGTAATTTTCTATTCAAAATTGTATTTAATATAAAATATACATTACATTATACATTAGCATTAAAAAAAGGTGTGTGCCACAGTGACACTGCTTCAGTGTAATTCATTAATCGTAACTTATATGACTATATACGATATACTGTATTACTTATATTAGTTGTATGTGCAAGTAAGCATGTGCAGTTGATCTAGAGAAGCTGGACAAACCCGTGTCAGGAGTAAGACCCAGCCACAGTGCTACCGCCTGTTAGCCTTCAGTGTATTGAACAGAAACTAGAGGCCTGAGTGTGTGATGGTCAACAACTTCAAAATCCGCCTTTGATGCAGAAACTTTGAAACTGTTGGAGACCCTCCAGCTCCTGCAGAGAGCAGCATGAAAGCATCAGAACAAACACAAACAGCGACGGTCGGGAATTCAAACCAACGCTCCCGAGACCGATGTCAGCGCACCGGCTTGTTTACTCCGCTAAATCTTCGTGATCGACTCGGGGTCGTCAAGCCAACAAATTGGGAGAGAGCAACGGAGGAAACACAAGTTGGAGAAAGGGGGACATGTGAGGAGGAAGCAGCGGGGCCGCGGCAGAAAGACAGCAGCGTAACACTTCAGCACTCTCTCTGCTGAGCATCTTCTCGTGCTTAGATTGGCAGGATTTTAGAGTAGACACTAATGAACAGTTTGTGGCTCTTAGCTTTATTATAAGATTTATTTCTGGTTTTCAATTTCTCTCAAATATAAAAAGCTTCAAGCTTCAATGTTTTATCAGCTTCAGTTGATGTGGAGGTTACCGATTTCCTTCTCAGAATGATTTCTACAGTTTAACTTGGTTTATTTGACTAATATAGATTTTCGTGTTCACACAGTACAGTTAATGACTTGTCAGTATGTTAAATGATAACAGACCTGTAGTTGTTAAGCTGCGGCACAATGAGCCAGTGGTCCAGCTTTTAATTTATTTACAAAACACTCAGCTTGTGAGCTTTTAATTAGGACCAGCCTGTTGTTTCTCCATCTTTTTACCACATGCAGTCACCCCCCCCACAATTGTTCTCTTTATATTCTCCCAACATTCTTCCTCCGCCGCAAGTCGATTTGTTTTTCCATGACTCCTGATAATAGTAGAATTATATGGAGAAGCCGGGCTGCACTGGCGGGGCCACTCGGCAGGTCTGACTAATTAATCAAGAGAGTGGAGTAGCGGAGATGAAGAGGGAAGGGGAGAATGGTCGGAGAGTGAGAATATCGTGTGGAGAAGAAGGGATTCTGAGAAGCGTGACGGTGGGAAGATTAGAGCCAGTGGCTGAAGAAGGAAAGGAGAGGCTCTCTGGAGGGGGATCGCCGACAGGACAAATTAAAGAAAATGGAAATAGAGGAGAGAAAATGAGATGGTGGCAGCTGGTGACAGACAAAGAGCAGGGAGCTTCTGATAAAGGTCAACAGGTTCGCAGGTTGAAGAAAAGGGATGTGTACAGCTATGGATGAGTGTGTTGGACATGTGAGAAATATGAGCAACTTGTGCCTTTAAAACCACATATATGTGGAAAGTCAGACGTGGGGGTGCCCCAGTAGCTCAGTCGGTAGGGCGTGTGACCTGTGTACAGAGGCCCCGCCCTCGCTGCGGCGGCCAAGAGTTAGTCCGACATCTGCATCCTAATCATCAGTGGTGAAAGACATTCGCTCAGTCCTACTGACATAGCTCGACTGATACTGCACACCAAAGTTGTCTATTCACCAATCGGTCATCAGAATGGCATATGTGATACAATATGTTCAGTAAATAACATATCCGACCTGTGGCAACCTGCTGCATTACACCCCCCATCTGTCATCCCAGTTCCTCTCCTCTCTCGAGCTGTCCTGTCAATAAAGCCTTGAAAAGGGCCAAAAAATATTTAATAACAGGAAAATCACACATGGGATTGGAAATGTGCATCCAAGAAACATGTTTTGTGTGCAACAATAAATCAAAAACTACATCGCAGTGCTAGGTAGTACGGTCGAGGTGGATATATTTAAAATGAAGCATCCAAGCCTCTAAGGTTTTAATTAAAACCAAACACATCTGGACATGTCTGAATCAGCAGTGCATCCGATGTTTCTGAGGCAAATAGTATACATGATTACTGAACACTACATGCGCTCAGAGACACCCAGAATACATGCAAACAGAAAGAGACGATGAATCACCTGATCACCTTCAACCCCGTCTCTGAGAAATTATATTGAACATTTAAGTACGGCACATTAGTCGCCAAGAGGTGGGCGTATAATAGCTGGGTTCACATTCCCAATCCCGTACCTGGTCAGGTTCGAGCAACACTTTGGGTAAGGTTAAGAAAAGGTTGTAGTGCTAATTAAGTAAATGTGTCTCATGCTTTATGTCACTGCAGATATTTTCTATATTTTAATATAAACATAAAAAAAGGTTTAGTATTGCAGAATTATTGTAAAAAACCATGAAATGCGTGGTCCAACTCTTCATTCAGATGATTGATTCAGTTCCAGCTTTTTCGACTGTTTCCACATTATGTTGATATATAAAAAAACATACATTTAGTCCAAAATGTGTTTTTTGTTGCAAGTTTGTATCTAAACCTAATTTCTAGGACCACTATTCTGTAGCTATGACAGCTCCCTCTAGTGGTACGCAGAGGAATCCATTAAGCTTATAATAACAACGTATAATAATATCAAAAGAATTTCACATTAAAATACATAACATGTCATTTAAAATAAGTTTCGTCTTTCCTGTAATATTTTTGTTTCAGCCTGCTACGCAGCCATGTTCATGCACGTCCCACGTTCATGTGCCATCTCATTATGAGCTAAACCGAAGCTGCGACGGCCTGATAGTTAGCCAGGGTTAAATGTTCATAAAGGTTCAAAAAACACTACAAACCTGGCCCCAAATGCGAACAGAAGTGTGGAGCTGAAGGAGAATATTCCCAGCAGCCCTACTGAAACTGAAGTTTATAACAGTGCAGCAAAAGGTACACAACAGTGAGCTGGACAGGTCACACTGACACTGCATTTTAATGTCGGTCGGTGTGGTGGTACCCAATGAGCCTCATATTTTTTGAGATGGTACACAATGTAAAAGGTCTGAGAAACACTGTTCCAGGAGAGAGGGTTGCGAGTTCAGCAGAATCCACTTGTACATAAACTGAACTCACGTTTGAAATATTTCGTGTGAATTATATAACAGTGCAGGCTACATCAGTGCAGAAGTGCAGCTGGTGCAATAGGATAAAATGTTTCTCCTGGGCTCTCCTTCCATTCTCCATCCTGCACCCATCCAATGAAGCTCTTACAGAGCGCTGATGCCTCTGCAGCGAGATCTAATCTTTTTGTTGCTGCCTGGTAGCTCCTGTCAAGGTTTGATCTTTCATGTTTCTCAAGTTTGCCCTTAATCTGCACAAATGATCTTGCTGAGATCAGATATCACTTTTTACCACAGGAGCTTGTTGTTCTCTGACAGCCAAGTGGGTGAAAGACCTCCAGCTAAGCTCTTAACAACAAAGAGACTTTGAACTGGAGGTCTTGGTGGTTCCCTCAGCACCCACGCAATAACATTCCCTCTATCTTCTCCTCTCCGCTGCTCTCTATTGTTTCTTTTTCTCTTCCACATAGCCTTCTCTCCTCTTTATCTCCTCTTTTTTTCCATTGTCCTCCCACCTTTTTGCACTTATCTCTCTTTCCTGTTTATATTTCTTTCTTCTTGTTCTTTCCCCTTCCTTTCCTTTCCTTAGCTTTCCTTTCGTTTCTTCCCTCTGGCCACTCTCCCTTAGCTACTGTCTGATGGCTCATTACCGCTCAAAAGACCTTTGCAGCTAATTGCCGGTGTGTGTATAAGGGGCTTTCTGGCACCTTCCGAGTATCGCCTCTATTCCTGGGTAATTACCCAGTGTCAGGTAGCTGCAGTAACAGGTAAGGGGCTTTGGGGGCTTTGGTCTTCTCCCATACTACTTAGGCAGAGAGAGTCCCTTCTTCTTTTTTTTATTTTTATCAATATTTCATGTGATCTGTGGTTGGTATGCAGGGTTGATTTATTTAAACTTTAATAAAAGGGCATATTAACAGTATCTTGCATCTGTTTCCCATGGATATTCCTACATGCAGCAGTCCATACTCAGGCCTCACTATTTCATTCGTTCAACCACTTTCTTGACAAGGTCGGTGTTGACCTTCTTCCCAGCCAGAAATGTTGACCTTCATTTGGTGCGTGCATCTCAACCCCACCCTTGCAAACTAGGCCGGCTAGGCAACGCAACAAAGCTGACCGTGAACAGGCAAGACGCCGCGTGTTGCATTACAAACCCCGATCGAGACACGTATTTTGGATCCGCCATACACAGGTCCAAAGAATGCTCCTTAACCCGAACAGTCTGCATACCCAACATGGCCAGATTGGAAAATGCTACATTCAGAATAAGGCCTTATTTTTTGTGTGCGTATCGATGTAGCCATTGTATTTTTCGGGCTTACAGTGATCACTTAGTTCTTCTTTGTAATCAAAATAACTGTTGCAATTAACAATGCATGAGTTTACTGCTTGTTTAATTTTTGGTTCTCCACAAGTACCTCACAAATACAGGCACTCATGTACCTACTCATGTACACACCTGGATTGTTCCAATTCTGATATCAGAAATGCCTCAGACCCTGCCTAAAATGCGTCCATGCATGATCCGATACCACTTATTAGTAGTTTATTTTAAACAGACCGCTACTTTCGGCAGCATCTGTTACACCTGTTTACAACTCAACAGATTTTTACTCCACAAACAGTCAGTCCCAATAAACAGCAAGTGACCTGTGCCACGTCTAACTCATCCATAAAATAACATCCATACGGGGTTAGTAGCCTACAGCCAATACACAAAGTCCGGTTATCAGAATCGGTATCGGGATGGGAATCAACGGTATCATACACCGCTAATACACATCCATTACACACACATATACAGTACTTGCATAACACCTCCCAGCCAGCGGTCATCCGGCAGTCTGCTCTGAATACAATAGTGAGAGATGCCCAGTGAGTTGTCATGGCAACTGTGGCTGTTTAATGTCCAAATCATTTATTTAGTTCAGCACTTAGCCGATGCAGCTAATTCCCCAGAGGAGAGGGAAGAAGAAGCAAGAAGCAAGAAGCAGGCAGAGAAAGGACAGAACAGTGTTGGTAAAGAGGAGGGACGGTAAAGTAAGTGATATGAATCCTGAGCACGATCAACAATCAAGGGTGTGAGGTGTGTGCTGTGAGGTATAGCCTGATATGGACTGCATCATCTCTGCGTACACACTGCAGTCAGGTGGAAATCTTTAGGAAAATAAAAAGGGGGGGGACATGAAAGGAGATCAGAGGGAAAAGCAATGAAATAAGGTACGTAAGAGGACATTTGGACAGTCTGTTGAGGCCCTCAGTACAAAAAGAAGCAATAATTTACTTTTAAAAGAGCGCTGCTGTCCTCAGAGGATATCGGGAGACAGTGGGCAACATCAATTTATTTTATGATATTAAAACAACAGTTAATGTGCACAGCATCAGAGGAAATGTGAAGCGGCGTACAAACATCTGCCAGAGTAGACATATGTACTGCGTGTGCAATGATTCGATAGAAAAACAAAGCGTGGTGCCTCAGGGTGAAATCGCACAAACCTCCGTGGAATGGTTGAGAGTCATTATTGGAATCTTGTTAACATGGAAAACAAATTGGATCCGTGTTGTGAAGTGTCGGTGAAGCACGATGGAGGTGTCTGTCCTCTGCGTCATATCTCACCTTCTCTGGTGCTCCAACCGCCTCGCCAGATTGAAAATTAATATCACACCGTTCTGAAAACCCCTAGATTATAGGGCTCCCTCCGGGCCTACAGGTTGAAGACATTTACCATGTCATTTCAGCGTCCAGCTGGGAGCAGTCTGTGGAGCTTCTGATTTCATGTCACCTCACTTTAAAAAACTAGACTGACTAGAAACAGGCTCATTTGCTTGCTTTCTCAGATTTAGAGGAGCATATCAATACCACTCTTATGTCTCGATGTTTAATATGAAGTTGAAGCCAGAAAGAAAATTAGCCTAGCTTAGCATAAAGACTAGAAGCAGGGGTAATAGGCAGCAGAATCACCTCTGCCATTGTAATGCCACCTAATCATACACAACAATATCTGCTTTTTATTATTAGGTGGAGCTAATTATAACAAACATACTCCTATTACATCACTATTTGGTAGATTAACCCTGAACAACATATCATTTTAAATAGTACTCAGTATATTATAGTAGATAATTTTCCCATGGATTTTCCATGTATGAATATCTGCTGATGGCCAGTTGCCACTGTAAGATTTTTCTCCTCTTACCCATATTGGATAATAAATGTAGAAATTGTTTTTGTGGTTGTTGTTGATAGTAGAAATGTCGTATGTTGCCAGGTTGTGATTTGAGAGCAGACAGTATCTCAAACCACACCGCCACACTGCTATTAAAATGCACACACTTGTTGATGCAGAGCCTAATGTGGATCTATGAATTAGCCTGAAACACAGAGCGAGAGGAGCTCTTTTACCCAGTGGGCGATTAGGCAGGAATCAAAGGTGCTGATTAAAATGAAAACACGCTCTAAACGCTTAATCCCCTCTTAGAAATAAACAGCTTTTGGTGACTGTGGTTGTACTGCTGAACATTCATGAAGTCAGAATACATCAACGCTGTAAGTTCTTTAGGCTTATATACACTGTACCAGTTTCATGGTAGAAAAACAAACTTTCCCTGCCAAGAAAAAAAAAAGAATAGAATGCAAGATGTGACATTTTGAGGAGGCGGTTTAGCTGAACAAACTCGCTCCGCTGCTCTTGCCGCACTATTGCATTCGCTCCCTCCACCTAGACTTAAAAACAACAGCTGGATGTATCGAATTCAGGATTCAGACTCCGAGGGGTGGTGAAACAAATTTTTTAAAACGTAGTAAATTAATAAATGAAGGAGATGAGGCAAGTTTAATGAAAGTCAGTTTCTCGCAAGATCTGAATTACAACAGTGAGTAAAAGCAAAAAAAAAAAACTATGAAACATCACAGATGGATGATGTATTAAACTGTAAGAGTTGCAGACAAACTCTTTTAGAAAGTATGTTAATGAATTAAGTTCAGTTGAGGTTACCATCATGCTACTTGTGTAGTGAGGTTAGCCACAAGCAGACTGGGTCTCCAACCAACGGGATATTTGAGTTTGTCATTTGTATATTGATATATGTGTCTTTTAGTTGTAAAGGCCTAAATCTGAACCAAGCACTGGAATTAGGATCATCTCAGCGGGGTGCCTTTGTTGAGAAAGAACAAAGAGAGGAGTTAGACAATTGTCTGCCTTGGGTATGTTCAACATGCTGCAATGAAGTACACATTTCACCACCGACTATATAACTCAAAAGAGTCGGCCGCGGGTCGCCTGAGTGCTTATCACGTCGTAATGGGGGGGGAAAACACACTTGTATAAATCCCAGAGTGCGTCTGGGACATCGTCTAAGGATCATTAAGACATGACTTCTCAATGGTGACACGCTCTCTGTTCTACCAGACATCTAATATCTCTCATAATTACACACGCTGAATAATCCCATCCAATACTGCAGCCCCCCACCCTCACCCCCACCCCCACCCCCGCTCCTCCATTTCCCTCATCTATCTATCCTTCTTTCACTCCCACCACTTTAATTTCATCTTTACGTCTCTAATTAGCCGTAGAGATGTAAATCCATGCTTTGCAGGGACTTGAGGGGCTTTGCTTTGACCTATTACCCTCCGCGACATTTCTTTTCTTGTCCCACCATCTCTTTGCGGTTCCCTTATTTCTGTTTTTTTCTCTTTCCCCTTTCTCTTTCCTTTGCAACCAGCGGGTCCTGAGGGCAGCGAGTGTGTTCCAATGCGCCATAATTCACAGGCAGCAGCCCCCAGGCTGTTAGCGGCGCAGCATGTGGTCTGCTTTTATCTTTCTCCTCTAACTCCCTCTCTGGCGAGGAAATAATTCATTATCATGCCTCCATTGATTTGCTCTTTCTCTCGCCTCTTTGGAGGAACAATCCCCCCTTTCTCCCTCTCTCTCTCTCTTTTCTCCTTTTAACGCCCCTCTGCAATTTCAAACAAGTGTCTCTCCGCGTGGATGTGTGTTTGCCTCCCCGCTTGCATGGGAGTGGAACTCTTCCTCCTCTTTCTCCTCTCATCTCCTCGACGAAAAATCCCCTCAAGCGTCCACCTTCATCAGCTTTGAAAATGTTCTCTCAGAACAAAAGGAGATAAACACAGCAGCGCGGAGAGGAAGAAGAAGAAGAAAAAAAAGCTTTTTGCTGAGAGAAAAAACAAAAAAAAAAGAATATAGAAGCGGATTCATAGAACACAAAACAACTCAGCAAGGTTAAAGTACAACCACATAATCCGTCATGGCTGGAAACCCTTTTGGGTTCTCCGCTGTTACAGTATTTCCGTGTGAGAAAGTAAGAAACATTTCCCATGGACGCACTCAAAGGGAGCGTTGTTTTCTTCAGGCAAACATCTGTTCTGTGTAAATCATCAGCGAGTTGGTCCAGATGGCTCGGTTATGGTGATAAGGTTATGTTTTAGCAAGAGTTGTTCTCTCTTCTCTGCGTGTGTGTGCGGTGAAACCGAACAGAGACCAGCGCTGACGTCACTCAGCCGAACGAGACGACAAGTAAGGAGACGAGGCGGCTTCCAGTTCCAGCGCTTATTTTTCAAAACAGCTAAAGCACGCGCTCAAACAAACCCGTTGGGAGCCATTAATTTGAATTCCTCCACATTCAAAAGGATGAAACTGTGTTTTGATCAGCGGAAGAGCTTCTGATGCGGAGGAACTGAGAGAAAGACGCCAGCGTTAACCTGGTAATGCTTCCTGTTTAACAGGGGGGAGGGAGAGATTAGGATTTGGGGGGAGGCCAAAAGTATCAGGAAAGGAGAAGGGCAGAAAGAGAGAGAGAGGATTAAAAAGGGCAGGTGATGCTTAATTACGGGTTTCTGCATGTTTATCAAGGTCTGGAGGAGTACAGAGGTGGATTGAAGGAGCAGGATGAGGACTAATCAGGGACATTGTGGAGTAGGAGGATGGAGCAAAAAGAGAGGAGAAAACAAGAGCTGTTAACGCACAATTACATGTTTACTGAGAGGCAGTGGTAAAGACGGCGAGGGAGGATGTGGAGGGTGCGGGGGATTAAAGATGACAAGCTGGAGACAGGAGGAGGAGAACAGAGGAAGGCAGGTGAGGATGGAGAGAGGAGAGGGTGAGGCAGACGCAAAGCTGGCACTGGGAGGGAAGAGGGAGGATGAAGGGCAGATGGGATGGACAAAGAAGATCGCATATACACCTTTATTTTCAATTCTTTACACGCATACAGGGCAACAGTGATGAAAGTGAAGGAGTCATATCCTCTCTCAACTCCCTGAATGTGAAGTGTCGGGTCCCACGTCAGTAACTCTTAACGACACAGCAGAAGAGTTTCACAGCATCACCATGATTTCTGTTTGTATCCGTGACTTAATAGTGGCCAAAAGAAAACACCTGTTGCCATGTGTTGTACTGTATTGTTTCGTTAAATGCCAAACTGTGTTATCAGATTCAGAATCAGGAAATACTTTATTGATCCTCGAGGGGAAATTGCTTGGTTACAGCTGCTCCCATTCAAAGTCCAGAAATATGCAGAAAAATAAAAATAATAACAATAACAACTAAAAATAAGCAAGAGAACAAAAATACAAGAAATGTACATTTTACTAGAATGAAAAGAATAATATATAATGCTACAGTTGAGAAAATATGGATTATTGCACATTGTTTGTCTTAATTATTGCACATTAGAGAGAAACAAAGCATCCGGAGTCCTTCTAGCGACTTGATTTTTATTTTATTTCTATTTATTTTATTATTATTTCATTAGGATCCCTTGTTCCCTTAGTTGGCTGACTTTGCGTGCAAAGTGTCATTCTGCCCCCTGTGCTCAGAATATGAAAAATAATTAATAATTGGGAATTTAACAAAATTAAAGAGCATATTACCTCATGATAGATATAACAGCATGAATAGTCAGGCCAAATTGAACCCAATTAGCGAGACAACATTGCCCACTTTGGACAGCCCTGCTCTATAATCAAGCATATTTAGAGGTAGGACTTCAATTTTGATTTTTGGAATAATCAGTTCAGAAGCCCCTTGGATTTTGTCAATCAAATCTTATTTTTAGGCCATAATCTTTTACAAACCAAGTCTCAAAATGACCTGACTACAAACCTGTGTTGGTGACACAGAGCAGTGAAGTACGACATCCTGTCTGATTGACTCTTTACTGACATCAGCCAGGTAAGAGAGACAGTCTGAGGTGTGCTGCGATTTTATTACTGAACCACGACCAGGTTGCACACTTTTTTTTCTTTTTTTTTTTATTCTGAGTGTTTGTAAATAAGACATATTCACGTCAGGGATGATAAACAAAGCCATTCAAATTCTTGCAGATCAAACATGAAACCCTTGTGGGCTGTTGAAAGAGTTCAGCCTGAGGTGGTTGTTCTCCCGGTGCACCAGAGGGTACCGAAACCGAGAGGAGACAGCGATACATAGTTATATCCCATAACTGCAGGCAACAAATTGTGAGCATTCATAAAAACAACAACAAAAAAACCTTAGATAAGAAAAAGCATGAACCACGAATACTGATGTTGAATCGGTGCATCGTCCTGAAGTGCTGACTCTGAATTTCCCGATTGCCATCCATGTAAAACAGTTGGTCTATTAATAGATGTGTACGTCAGGAGGTGCACAACAGCAGCTAGTTGTAACTTTATCGCCACAACTGCTTCATTTGTAATTACACAGACGGAACAGGACGGGACAAATATCACCAGACACGGCAAAACCGCAGGAAGGAAAAGTTCTACAAATAGTATTTCTCACCAGTTACACTCACCGTCGTTGTCACTGATGGGATCAGTTGACAAGACATTGTGTGTGTGATCCTTTGTGTGTTCGTTGTTAAAGAGGGAAGTTTCAATTTGTTTTTCATACTGTGAGCCTGAGTCATCCCGCTCTGTCAGAGTTATATTACTCCTGTATAAGCACTCACTCACAGCCAAGATCATTTAGTGGATTTCAGGAAGATTTTCCAAAACAGAAGTTTTTTGTTCAGCAGACCTTGACAATGGAGCCTTGCCAGCGTCGGAAATATCTGAAATAGTCAAACATTTTGAAGTGCCAGTGTGTATGAGAGAGCGAGAAAGAGAAGGTGATGATGGAGGAGCAGGTAATCCCAAATCTCCAAAGTCTTTATTCTCAGGAGTGTGGTCGGCTTCTGCAGCTCAGCTCGGCGCCGCACGCTCCCAGCAGATTGTTAGTTCACACATCTCCTGTGGCAACAAGCTCCCGTTCAACCACGTCTCCTAAAACAACATGCGCTGAGCTGGCTCCAGGGGTAAAAGCTCAGAGGCTTTTTCTGTACCGGGGTGATGCGGCGCTTTTTGAGTTTGCCAGGCTTAATCCCAGTTACAAGCTACACACATGTGAAGCCTTGAAATGATAGTTGTACTACACAACAGAAATCCAGAAAAAAAATCCAGTAGTGTTTAAGTTTGACGCTTGAATGTCACGAACACAGCTCTGACAGTCGGGACTGCAGTGGCCTGTAGACTGGTAGACTGCACTGATTGGGAGGCAGAGGGAGAGATGGTCCGAACCAGCTGCCGGTCCGTCACCGAACTGAAACAGCATGTCTGATTGCAATCACATCGCTGTTCGGCCACTAATGTTTCTCTGATATTGCCATGTTGATGTTTTTCCTACCACTTCATGATAATTGTACCAAGTTGTACCACAACAAACATTGCAACTGACCAATCACGTTGTTGTGAATGTAGTAAAACCTGAACAGAACAGAACAGAAAAACAGTCAGTTAAGAAACGTTAAAAGTGAGTTCTAAGAAGAGATTTAAAGAGTTTTACTGGGTTTTGCTGCACCACCTTTGATCACAGGTCGAGATTTTGGCTCCGCCAGAGGATCTCAAACAGCAATCAGGCTCATAAGGAGTTAGCAAATCCTGGATGTGGGCAGGAGCCAGACCTCTCATTCTGTAAAGTAATGAAATGTATTAATGGTGGACTCCCCGTAGATGACTGTCCAAATCTGTGATGTGATTGAGAAGTAAACCTGAGAGAAATTCAGAGGTGTCATTAACTCTCAAATGCCTCGTTGTTTACTCCTCGTAATGGACTGCAAAATTCAAAAAGGTCTGAATCGGCCATCGCTAAGGTTCTGTGTTTCTGCAGAGCTGTCGGACAGAGAATACGCCTTTGGTCCGATCCCTCACACCTGCATCATTCGTTTGACAGCCAGTGTTTGACACACATTAGCATATTCTATCTTCCACAAACACACAGGTCACTTGTTACTCGAGGTCAGATTCATATGGAAAGAGTCCAGTCTGGTATGAAACCTGCTCCCTCCTCACTTCCAGCCAATAGTTCTCCCCTCCAGCCGCTGTGCTGCTCACGTATAGTTTAATCATTAGGCACGCAGGAATTTAGCCCCAAACTTTTCATAATTATTTTCAAAACTCCTGTCATGCTTGGAGGATCCATAATAATTTAGTAGTGTGGCGTAGACAAACTTTATTCTCCCATAATTCATTGCACAGCAGAGGGAGAGTACTCCGGGGGAAAATATGGAGCAATTAATCAACTTCATCAACTCATCAGCAGCTTTTTAAAAACCCTGTTAGTGCTTATAATGGTGCCATGTTACGAAGCCTGTTTAGTTCACATCTCTGCTAATTAATCAGCTCACATTTTAGCAAGGTGTGAAAGAGGGAAGATAATATATTTTATACTGGTCACCGGGTTAAGTGAGAGTACTGTATGGAAGGCCAAGATTTTCACGAGTCAGATGTACTCATTTAATCAAACGTGATTAAAAAGTTACTATTTCCGTAATTGTCTTGCGTCTTTCCTGTTAAAAAAACACAAGTCGGATTTCCTAGAACTCACAGAAAATATGCAGGACTATCGTCTTGATGGTAAATTTGATAAATCAGCCAACACTCAAGTATATTAATCTAACAAATGTCCATTCATTATTCTACAAAGTCAAGCCCTTGGCATTAGATGATAAAGAATCTGGAAATGTGAGCCAAGCAGATGAGTTTCTTTCTCCCATTAGTTATTATATCAGAGACACACTCTGAAGGGGGAAAAAAAACTGCTCCCCTCGGAGATTTTTTTTCCAAGGGCTCTTTATTCTGTAGCAGTTAGTCAAAGGTTTGGTTTGTATTAACTTGTATGCATTACAGCTTTAAATTAAATCCTAGCAGCTGCTAGCACCGATTCTACATGCAGTCTACAGCCTGTCAAGTCAGTAGAGCAGATTGGTGAACTCTGAGTTTATGACTGGGGCTTGGAAAATAAAATGTTGGAACAGAAAGCCTGTTTAAAACTAGGAGTGAGGAGTTGGAAAGACATTGATGTTTACCAGGCCAGGAGGATCTTAATAATAATAATACATCTTAATATTCCAACATTACCCATAATAGCCTCATACACCCAACTGTATTGCCCACTTATCATTTCTATGTGTAACTCTTCTTAAAATGTGTTTAACTGATGATAGTTATTAATCTAATACCTAATGTCCTTGTTGCAGTAACAAAGCAAGATAGATGAACAGCATTTTTAGGGCACTGTCCTCAGCTTTGTGTGTAAAGCTCATTGTTTGAATATATATCAGCTCAACATTAGAGCCCGGTGATATCAGCCTATGGATATATTAGTCGGGCGACATTGGCTTATCACAGCTGTATTGGGATCGTGGATGTTTTTTAAATTCAGTTCAGCCTCCCAGCTGAATGCAGTATTCACAATCTGCTCTGCTTCTCTATCTTCTTGTGTCCCTCTCCTTTGCTTAAACCACAGTACATTTCCCCTCCAGCTCCAGTCAGCTGCATTCCACACAGTATATAAGCACCCTTAAACGAAGGTCACCGCCGCAGATCGCAGGACAGAAGTGAAGATAAATCCACCTTTAATCCCAAAAGTATCTTCAAAAAAAGTCACCTCCCCTAGCCCGCTTCTCATCGGTAAATGGCTCCGGATCCGAGCAGAATCCGATGTGACTCGGTGTTTCCCCTAAACACTTGGCCCTTCAGCTGAATCTCTCCTCCCTAACCCTAACCCAGAGATGGCCGGGTCTTTGCGGACGAGCGGTGGCTGCCAACTCTGGCTGACTTCCACTCACACAGCAAAGCCCCGCCACCGCGAATGGACACAAATTTTGCGTAGATTTTGTTATCTAGACTCGCCGTCCATTCTGTCTGAGCGCCCCATGAGTCCACTGATGTCATTTGAGACAGTAAAGTTCATCGTTAAACTGTGAAAACTTGTGGCTCCATCACGTATCTTTGTCAGAAGTGTTTGTCTACCACATTTACGGGATCGCTGCAAAAAATGCGGGTGAATATCAGCTACTATGTATCAGCATCCAGCATTTTTACCTCCTAATGTTGGCATCAGCCCCAAAACGCCGAGTCTCGGTCGGGCTCTACTTCACGCTGACAACCTCTGCTCAGGGGCGTAATGCTACGTACGTGTTTTAATTTGTAAATCAGCACTTCTTACCTCTGACAGATTAGTTTTATCAATGCCAAAACAGAGCACATAACTTTATCCAGTGCTCCATTTGAGGCAAAATGAAAGGCAAACAATTGTCTTTCCTTTTTGCCTTATTTTTCCCTCACATTTAGCCTTGTCAAGCGTTGACCTCTCTCTTCTTCTCTAAAGAATAAAACACAGCCCCGCTTAAGCTAACTGTAACAAATCAAATCCAGAATACAATGCCTAGTGTTTTGCTCTCACCACTTCACCAATTTAAACTCGAGAGTCCATTGACCTCTTTAACCTTGGAGTGGTTTCTCTGTGATAAAAAGCCCTCATGAGAGCTACATGAAAGAAGCTGTTTCTATTATTCCTTCCTATTCTTCCCTGTAATCAGGATATTGTTGAAAATGTGCATAAATTGGATGATTCCCGGTCTGGTGGAGAGCAGAGATTCATGGCTGCACATTTAAAATCGCAGCGTCTTCTCCGGATGCATCCTCCCAGACACAGCTGTACGTTCTCAGCACATCTCATTGTGCATTCCGTCTCTTTCGAGGCAAACTCTCAGGTCAGGTCAAGCTGCGGCTCCCGCAGTGCAGAGTTCTGCTGCAGGCCACTAATCTCTCTTACCCTCCTCCTCCCCAAGGCTGAAAGGGCTTTAGAATGAGGAGGACCACTTAGCCCACCCTGTCGGGAAATGCTTCCGCAGTTTACCGTAGGAGGCAAAGCTGCGGGGAGGGAGAGGGGAGAGGGTGAGGGGTTTTTGTTTCCATAAAGATGAAAGATTATCCAGATTGTCAGAGATCTTATGCCGCTATCAGATGAGAGTATCGCTTTAATGAATTTGGTCTCATCCGGCCAAATGAAGTATGGGAGATTAGCTCCAGACTGTCAGCTTGTTTCCATTAAGCCTCTCAGAGCAGGGGGACTTTTTTTTTGGCCTTTCGAGACTTAAAATGTCAGTTTCATCAAACCAAAGGGTGTGAAGATAACATTTCACCCAGGCTGCATCCTCAACTTTACACAAAATGCTGAATATCAACTTCTTCTTCTTCTTCTTCTTCGTCTTTTTTTTCTTCTTCCCCCTTATTCTTCCCCTTCTTCTTCTTCTTCTTCTTCCCCTTCTTCTTCTCCATCTCCTTCCCCTTCCTCTTCTTCTTCTTGTTCTTCTTCTTTTTCTTCTTCCCCTTCTTCCCCTTCCTCTTCTCCTTCTTCTTCTTCTTCTTCTTCTTCTTCTTCTTCTTCTTCTTCTTCTTCTTCTTCTCCATCTCCTTCCCCTTCTTCTTCTTCTTCCCCTTCTTCTTTTTCTTCTTCCCCTTCTTCTTCTCCTATCTTCCTTCCCCTTCTTCTTCTTCTTCTTCTTCTTCTTCTTCTTCTTCTTCTTCTTCTTCTTCTTCTTCTTCTTCTTCTTCTTCTTCTTCATTATCCCCTTCTTCTTCTTCTTCTTCTTCTTCTTCCACCTCTTCTTCTTCTTCTGAAGATCATTTCCGATGTTGCTCTTACATTCAGTTTTAAAAGATGCTGAGCATAAAAAAGAATCCCAGTAGTAACTTAAGCACCTGTGAATCATAAATGTCAAGCCGTTTCCTCATTAATAATGCCAGCACAGATGAGGATTAGAACAAAAAAAATGTCACAGCTGCAAGTTGTTCATAAAGCTCATGCAGAGTCCACCACAGGTTTGGACACGTATCCGTCGCAAATTTCAGTACTTAAACATAAGCAGCAGGAAGATCATTTCTGCTACATGCTCATATGTAACTGATTGTAAGTCAGTTTAATATGTGAGGCCATGGGAAAGAATTTAGAAATATAAAGGTTTTTCTCTGAAAAAGTCTGAAAGGGACTGCAGCTCTATTAAATGAAAAATGTCATAGAAAACATGACAGCCTGCGAGCTCTCTTTCATCTCAGTCAATGCAATTTGATAATGCCAGAGGGTCACGGTCTCTTTGACCTTCAGGGGTCTTAACACAAGAAATATTGAAAAGCTGTGGAGACATGACTTGCAGCGTGCCAAGCTTAAAAGCTGATATTGATGTCGCTTTCCTTTTTACCGTATTAGCAATTTACAGGCTTGGCTCTAAAGCAACTTTGCAGCAGCAGTGATTCTGTTTCAAATGACGGACCCAGCTTCAGGGAACAGAATAACTCTGAATGTATAGTAATACAGTGAACGTATGTGGAGTTCAGAGGTCTGCCCTCCAGGCAGGCAATTAATCTGTCCACTTTCCTGACAGGTTACTCTCGCCCTTAGGGATTGAATGACACAGTAAAGAGAGTTCTGCCCTGTCATTACCCAACTGATGCCGCTTCATTATTAAGCCTCATCCTCTGTAAATCCACTGCCGCCTTCCAGTCGGGCTGGGTGCTTAGCAGCAACACCCACCTCAGAAATAGGCTCCGTTGTTAGCAGCCTGTTCCTGCAAAATTGGTCATTAAGTAATGCGGGGGAGACAATTGTTCCCTTTAAATGGCCTGGGAAGTGTGCAGTTCCAGGAGGACTGTGGTGGATATCTTGGGTAATACATATAGTCGACAACACAAGGTTATTTTTAGTGCTTTTGTAAGCACAAACTCCCCCAGTGACTCTCGCATCAGTTAGTGCACTGGAGAAGTGTCTTATTATGTTCCAGGAAAGCTCTTTTAATTGTTGTTGGCTTTTTAAAGCTGGGATTGCACAAAAGACAGGAGTGTTATTTATCTGCTGAAATGCCAGAGGTTGTTTTTTTCATGAAGCAGGAGGTAGCAATTTTGTCACATTTTCATGCACTCACCATAAAACTAACCGCTCATTATTTCATCTTAATTTAGCGGCAGAAGAGCTTAGGTGTTGCTCATCCCTCTCGACTTCCTGACCAGCACAAAACAGGTTCACGCAGTGAGGGTCCAGCTGCTGTGAGGTGTAGTTCCTCAGCCTTGTTTAAGGTTGTTGTTTCACTAAAGCTCAAATGCTCATGGAGCTGCGGAAGGAGAGTGTGGAGGTCTAGATCTCCTGCCAAATTGCTGATGCTCTTGCTATACGTTTCCTCCACTGGCTCGCTCTCTGTCTTCCCTTTGTGATCCTAACGAGGCTTGTTCGCTGCCCGGTTAAGGGGCCCTGCTGGAGGAGAAGCACCACGGTGACTTTGCTAGCAAGCTGAGAGACAGCCACGCAAGGAGGCACTTCACATAGATCGACAGGGAAGAAAGAGAGGCAGGTTGAGACCAGAAAGCAGAAAGGAAAGAGCGAGACGGAAAGGGAGACTGACGGGCATCCGGAGAGTGACAGAGATATCAAGACTGAGAGAAATAACCAAGGCCGCAAACAAAGCATCCGGGAGAAAACGTGGGTGGGAGAGAGGCAGAGGAGAGGGAGGACATTAGACGAGCAGCGAGAAGCAGCAGCGGAGGATTTCTCTGTACCTGTGGAGGAGATTAAGGGTCTGCATCCAGTATGATTAATGAGCTAGCCACTGATTGCTCATCCCCATCTCCCGTCCATGAATAATCACCAGCCCAGCACTCTGGAAGAGAGAGCCGTGTGTGTCTGAGTGTGTGTGCGAGTGAATTACTGCTTGTGTGTACATACGAGATAAGAGTGTGTATGAGAGACAGTAAATGAACAGTATGTATGTACAGTACGTGAAAGTGGTGTGATATACAGTGAAGGCGTAGCATTAACCGTCGGCGAGTGCATAGTTATTGATTGATTGAGAAAACGGGTGTGAAATGTAAAGTGAGATACAACACGGCATTAATTCAGTGTGTCACTGCGCTTGAAACACGGCTGATATATTTGCTAATGGCTGCAGCCCACCTGCGGAGAGCCGCCCTCGTACTGGATGCACAGTGACACGCCGAGATCATTTGCACTCACTGTGGGCTCCCAGTGGGAGTCCTGTCTCCCTGCATGTACGGTACAAAACCCTTCCGTGTTATCACGATCACATGCAGCCATGTCGCGGTACCTGCTCTTAGTTTCTATGGTTTCAAAGAGATTATTTTCTCAATATCAATCAGGTGCATCAAAAATAAAACAATGTATCTAATGAGCATCTACAGATCGAGTTAGTCTCTGCCTGAGATGGATGTATGAAGATATAGACATGAGATGCACAATCTAATACCACCGTGTTGGTCCCATACTTGCGTGGGAGAAGCCATCCTTCATCCTCTAACACACGGGTGATGTTCTGAAAGGATGCATTTTCAGCTGAACCTCCTCGTGCTAAACCCAACCAAGTATTCTTGTTGCCTAAACCAAACTACAACTGCAGGAACAGGAATGAAAAAAAAAGAGTGAGCATGATGTAAAAATAATCAGTGTGATGTTCCAGGAACAACACCAACCAGCTCGTAAAGCTGACATTACAGCATGATCGGTCGATTGCAGTGATGTTCCTGATTAGCCGCGTTCACTCTCAGGCTGCCAAATCCAATTTAGCTGGGCCCCGTCGCCCAACGTGACGCCCCCTGTGACCAAAGGTTCTGGTCCGGACAAACTCTAGGGCCACTGGCTCCACACTTAACTGAACATGAGCTAATTAGCTAACCATAACTAGCTACAGGTGTGGATAGCTTGCAAAGAGACGCAGTTGTCAGTTACTCTGTTGTTATGCTGGAGTTACCTTTAAATTCTGGCCATATTCTACAAATTACACCTCATGTGTGCTGTACTGATTATTGCTCAATTTTAAGGACTTCAATATATTTTTTTAAAGTTATTTGATACATTGGCTTAGCAAGAAACAGATATGCCTCTGCTTATTTCACCCATACAGTTTCTCATATTAATTTTAAAAAAAACACACCATTGTATTTGTCAATAAATTTTACATTGATGTTGCAATCTGCTTATTATATACCTGTCCTCTATAAGTGAAGGTCAGTCTAGCTGTCAGTAGAAGTCACTGAGTTCCCAGCCTCGACTCTCCATTAGTGACGCACATTGTAAAGCGCTTTGTCCGTTTATACACCCAAGCATTTTCCTTGAATACCATCTATAAGATGGGTCCATATTACCTACTCCTACAGGAGCCTTCTTCATGTTCATAAATGGACGGACGTTTTATGAAGCCTGAGTGAATTATCTCGGGAACATACTGTACAGCCGTGTTGGACATAAGGTCTGTCTCTATATTCTACACGTGTGGAATGTATGTGATCAGATATATGAACACACCTTGATGCATCTTAAACCATGAATCTCTGCGCGCTGCTTCGTTGCATTCACCGCTGGTGGCTTCCGAGAATTTTACCGGATGTCTCAGCACAATGAAAGATGACAGGTGTCAGCATGTGCCCCTGTGATTGGAGGAGCACTGTGAGGAGCTTAACCACAGCTTGACACGCAGTACTATTGTGCAGCATTGACGGGTGGTCCACGATTGCTGGTTGTCATGATTTTTGGGCGGTTGCATAGCAACAATCAGTGGGAAAATCCATTTTTGTTGCTTGTTAAGAAAAACGTGACTTTAGTTGAGGGCTAACCTGAGTACAAGCAGGGATCAGCGTGAGGTTCCTTAGAAAATCCTGCGAGTCTCCATCACTGCGTAGTTTGGCAGCTTTGCAGGAACATGTAGGAAGTGTGAGAGCTGGAGAATCAAGCCCACATACTGTAGCAGCTGCTTTTCACTTAGTGATGAGATTAATGATTAATGCCTGAATCTTAATTTACCAAATGAGGAGATTTTTTTCCATGAGGGTCAAATATGAATAATCGAGTGTGCCGTGCATATATTTGCATACATGACACATGAAGGGAGGAGGATGTACTTGTCGAATGAGTAACACACTACCCCCCACTAAGGCTCATATTCAGATAGAAGGCGGGGGGAAGCACTTGGCAAGGTCTGTCTTGTGGATGTTTGTCCTCTCAGAGGCTTCATACAGAATCAAATTAAAGAATGCAAAATCAGAATCCTCACGTTCGATCTAAAACCATTACCTGCATAGGTTTCTGAGGCACAACGCAGAAAGTCTTTCAAAGTTGGATGTGTTTTTCTGTGTCTGCTTGTTGACTGTTCGGTGTGTTCAGCTGTGTCGGAAGCTTTCGGAAGCACGCGGACGGCGTCTGGTCCGATTCAACTTGCAGAGTCTGAGCGAGTTGGCCCTCTGAGGATTGGATGCCGTCGGATACTCTGATTGGTTTTTAGGTGGCTGATCAATGACCATTCTGACTGGCGGCGTGCTAGCGAATCAGCGCGGCGTGTGGGAGGGGCGGAAGTGACGATGGTCTGCGTTCCGGTCCGTCATTTCCTGTTTTCGTGTTTTTCGATTACTGCTCGCGCAGGCGCACAACGTACACACTACTGTGTAGCTGACAGGAGTTCGAGGCGGTGTGTTTCAATGCAACTTTTTTGCCGAACGACTCAGACGAGAGGCACCGGAGTGGTCGGATAAAGGCAGTTGGCCGTTGGTTTGAGTCTGGGCGGTGTGTGGGCCCCTTAAGGCCTAAAAACTTACTTTAAAAAAAGTTACTACATTACACGTTAGCATTTTTCTCCCATGGCTTATGTCATAAATCAGCTGGTGGAGTCCACAGAGAGGGGTTAGCTCAGGAGAACTCAGGCTTGATAATTCCTGACATTCAAAGTGCTGTTTTGCCCTCTGGGACTGGCTCATAAAGAGATCCCTGCAGCTGCGGGGTCTATCGCCGAGAAATGTTTGTCGTATTCCTCAACGTGGCTGACTGAAAAGTTTATGACAGAGACATTCATCTAAGAAGAGCGATGAAATATTCAGTTGAATACCGCTTCTACAAACTATTTTTGTGAATTATGAAACAGAGAAGTTTGAAAATAAAATTTTCCATCAGATTTAATATTTAAATGTCTTTCTGCTCACACTAAGCAGAGTTTTTTGTCTGATGATATTTTTTTTTCAGCGATGGAAATGCTTTTTGATTCATAGAGAAATAATTCTGACCAGTTTCTTTGCGCAGCCATAGAAGGTTGCTTTGGACAACCCTAACAGCAGTATCCCATTATTATGTCTCATATCAGGGCTGTAATGGATTGTATGACCTCCTTTCAACCCACAGTAGGCTTGGCGAGCTATTATATTGTTATATTATTCACTTTAACATCATAATTTAACATTAAATTTTGATTTTTGCCAATTTTTTTGTAGATTTGGCACCATTTGTCAGCCTCTTTATGGAACCGACTGCATGGATTTGGTAATTTACCAATGAAAAGATGTTTAATTGAGGAAAAAAAGGCTTTGAGAGGCTGCTACCGATTGAGAAGCAGTCGGTCTATTCATTTCTACATTCAACATTTCTCCATTCAAGTGTTTCTTTTTAACTTGGGCATGTACAACACTCCGATTCAGCTCAGTCTTTTAAACTACATACTTGGTTGTTTGACCCACAAATCAACGGAGCTACGCCTCCTGGGTGCCTGTCTACTTCACCTATAGCTCTCTCCATCTGTCATTCTCCTGCTCTCTGCACCTCACCACCTCTCTCCTTTTGCTCTCCTGGTCTACAGTCAGGATGTTATCTATACACTCTGAAGAAAAAAAGAGTCACAGTGCTCTGCTCCTCCGCCTTTGTGGCTTGATGTCTTACTCCAGCTCACGAGAGGCTGGACTCATAAAAGTGGAAAGGGACAACTCTCTGAGCTGCAGTCTTGAGCTCGCCACATTAGTTATTCCCTGGGAGATCTTCTACGTGCTCTGCATCAAATTTGTCTCTCTTCCTGCCTCGCACGCACACACATTTTTACTCCTTCTCTTATGAGCCTTTGTTGTCTCGGTCCATCTTTTCGGATTGCACTACTCATCCTATTTTTTGCTCCTACATTTAAGCTAACTTTTCATTGTCCTTTTCTTTCTCCTTCAACCATTTTTAATCCACCCTATTTTGCTTTTGTTAAGCCTTCTCCTTGTCCTTGTCTTTGATTCTTTTCAACCTTTCTCTACTAATACTGTGCTGTACTGTACTGTACTGTACGTCCCCTCCAGACCTGGATACAGAAACCCCCCCTGTTGGCCCTGTCAGCCCGTCCATAGCTCAGCTAGCAGGGCTGATCGATCAGAGGAGCTCCTGAATTCCCCTGGAAGTCAATTACTAACTTACACATTGGAGCTATTTTGGGGAAAAGGGGGGAAGCTGTAGGAATCATTAGCTAGATAATGTCATGACAGGTTTCCAGAGCAAGCCGGGGCAGAACAGGCGCTGCTTGTGGATATGCCATTTGTCTGCATCACCTGAGAATGGGACAGAACGTGGGAGGATTGTTTTAACAGATTTTTACAAAGATGCTCTCAAACTGTGGTGGAGACAAACTCCGCTGTAGTTCTTAAGGCTGGGATCAATGCCAGCACGTTTTGAGAATCACCATAAGTAGTACCAATAGCTGGTATTAAATGCTTGGTTAGAGATTTAGTCTCCCAGCAAACACTGGTCAGATGGTGACATGTTGTCCATGGTTCTGGTTGGATGGTAATAATTACAATGTGGTTTTGTAGCGGACAGCTAGATGGGGACATTTC
Organism: Lagodon rhomboides; assembly: GCA_039737535.1. NCBI lineage: Eukaryota > Metazoa > Chordata > Actinopteri > Spariformes > Sparidae > Lagodon > Lagodon rhomboides. The sequence continues at coordinate 25,938,788 of CM077795.1, forward strand.
TATCTCTGTTTGTCACCACGGCAGGGAGGTGTTCACCCACGTCTGTTTTTGTTGGTTGGTTGGGTACTCTGGGTATCAGCATAGAGTACACCTCAATAACTTTTGATCAAGGACTTTTTTTTACTTTCTTCAACACTGGTGGTGGTTGTAAGATCCAAGAGTCTTTACGCAAGCAGGTGATGTCGTATAAAGAGCTACAAAGTCCCTGTAATGAGGAGGTCGTGGTGTATGAATTGTTCATGTACAGTGTTTCACCTAGGAGACTGGGGCTTGTGTCCCGTGTGAGTCAGTGTTGATTTGTTATTTTTGTTTTTCAGGCTGTGCAGAGCTGCTAAGGTTACATAAAGTTAAGCAGAATAGCTGGATAACTTCACTACTGGTAGCTTCATATTTCGACGTCGCTAGGACGGCCAGGTAACGTCCCAGACTTTGGCACCACTTTAATTTCACATTCGGAGCTATTTTTGAATCATGATGGCATAATTCAAACAACAGTCTTCTTCTCTGACTTGTCTGGGTTAAGACATGATTTATCTTTGACGGATATGAAAAGTTGGGCTCATTTATTTTTCTTCTCAAGGTCAAAGTCACATTTTCCTGACTATATCCACCCACAACCTGAAAAACAACAACCAAACACCTAAATATATCCGTCCCCCTTCGTCCCTTGATTTGGTTTGTACACAGCAGCGTTGCAGCCCAGCGTTGGGGACTTCGAGCAGAGGGGTTATCTTTCCACAGCTGCAATCTGAAACTCACAGTCAGTTTTTCAAAACCATACACGAGTCTGTCCTCAAAGACACCACTGTTGAGGTCAGAAAAATCTGGAGTTGAATCATAACTTCAATAGCGACCTATTTTCTCTTTTTGTGCTGTTAATTGACTCTGGAAACAAAATAACAAAACCTCCGGGTGCCTTTTGTTGCAGGTGTCAAATCAATGACTCAAAATCAAACATCCAAACTTAATTTGCACCGGCGCTTGATTGTTTGTACCCGGTGTAGCTGTTGAAAGCGACCCGTCCTTCACAGTAGCCAGTGTTTTATCTGCCATAGTCTATTAATTACACTTTGAACTCCTGCACTGACTGAATTTTAAAGAGTTAGTCCTCGCCAGCGGACTTTTAAAGCCGTATCCCGACTTATCTACCTCTGGGGAGTCTACGTTAAGTCAAACTGGATGTTTATCTGAACAGTCGACTGCTGCAGGAAGACGACAGCACGCCACAAAGGTTTTTAATGGCATGCACTACACTCAGTTTTAATATGAGCAGTGGTCTGGTTGAAATTCACAGTGCCACCCTGAAACCAACCCCTCCAAGCCATGTCAGATCAATGCACTTCATCCTTCATCTGTCCACATGGCACTCAAAGCCTGTTCTGCCACCCAAATTACTGCTCAGCTGAATTATAACTTTGTTGGATCTGGCAGTGTACTGTACCCAAGGCATTCTGAAATATCACCGACAGACCGAGCTGTCAGCCCAGATCTATCTATCACCTGGAGAGCTGTGTGAAACAGACAGCTAATATCCAGGGGTCTTTTACAACAGCGTTTGTCACAGTCTGGATCCGGACAGGAAGTTACCCACAAACATTTCAAAGTCTGTTAGCCGTCTACTTGAGGTCTGTTTTGACAATGAAATATTGTCCCGTGTGGGTGTTGAGAGGAAAGTTTGCAGCGAGGCTGGCATTATGACTTTAATTCACTCATCAGCTGCATGTTTCTGTTCGTACCATTCCAGCTTGTGATCAGTTTAATATAGCTGCAGCGCCTAGAGAGGAAGCTGAAGTCAGGAAACTCAAAAGTTGTGTCTCCTCTGCACGAACATGCTGGTGGTCCTGCAGGTTATAATAGATTCATATAAGATACATAAAAAAAAAAAGTGTTTCAGCGCGTTTATTGCAAAACAGCTCCGCAACTTCATCTGTGATCTTAGAGCAGCTCCGTGTCTGACAAGATGTCATGCTGTTTACACCGCTTTGCTAATTATAGAAAAGGAATAAACAACACCCGCTGTGGAGGGGACGTTTTCATGTCTGACAGGAGCGAGACGATTCGTTAACATGCTGTAGTTTGTGGCAAATCAAGACCATCTTTTGAAAATGAGCCGCTCGATTTAACAGCACATTCACATTCAACTCATTAGTATTCAACTCTTTTTCCTTACAACATCTAAAACAGCCTAAATGAAACGATGACAGAAGAGTGACCATATTTCAGGCAGATTTTATATTTTAAGACGAAGCAAATTATCTTCTGACTGAAATTACTAACAGTAAGTAGCAGTACATACATCAGAGTGTTTGTTGTAATGATGCTTAAACAAAAGGTGGAATATTATTGATTTGGAACAATTTCTCCATTGTACTGTATGTTTAGGTATTCCTTAGGTTTTCCTCAGTGAGTTAATACAAAGGTTTGCATCACTCTTTGGCCTGGCTGGTGTTCTGTCTTTGTGCTGAATGCTTTGGCACTCACTTTGTTAATCACAGCCCTTTTTAATTATCGCTGGATGTCCAATTTCCAAACTTATCGACAGATTTCATTTTCCCTGCTCCTTCTCCCTCTCATCTTTTCTGCTCTAATGAGATCCTTAATCCTAATGGTGTATCATCTCTTTAAATATTTTAGTACTGAAAAGTCACGCAGCAAGGGCAGTTTATAGTATCACTCCAGTAAATGCCCCCAGTGTATGTGTGTGTGTGTACGTGATTGGCTCAGTGTTTCGCCTAGGTGGCTCCATTTAGATTTATATCAGGTGTCTGTGTCTCTTTATTTAGTGAACCAAGTATATCCGGTCCCCAGTCAATACTGACCCGGGGTCACACACTGACATATATCGTGTCAGCGCCTGCGTGCCTGAACTCCATATTGACACAATATGTCACCATCAGCAGCATACCGGTGCTGCTTTTACAGGTTTTATACCCATTTGTGATTAAAACAAAAAAAACAACCCTGTCTGTAAGCACACGTTCTCATATTTTTAGTGTGTACAGACAAATTAAAGATGAAGGTGGTGTTGTAATGCAGTGCAGTAATCAGATTTAACAGTGAGAATACGTGGCACGTACTGTATGACGTCTAAAGCTCACACGCTGTTTTTATGTCTAGTTAAACATTGGGCTCACTGCAGGTTTAAATAAGAAAAAGCTTCAGCAGATGACAAAGTTTCCTGACTGTAACTGTGACTGTAGATTTTCATGCCTGGCCTCACAGCTTGGCGACAGACACTATTTATGGCGCCAAGGGGAACCAGGGAAGAATAATTCTTAATTTGCCGTAAAGGTGAATTGAATTGGATGGCCATTTCAATGAACATAAATTTGCCTTAATGAGAGGAATGATATTTGGCTAGCCATGTGTCCTCTGACACGTGCTCCTTTTTCATTCTGGATATCCTTCACTCCTGGACAGCTGTTTATCCTCCCCCGGTCCACTAGTAATGAGATGGACGCTAAGAAATGTATTAAGCTTGGCCACTGTTCCACTACATCAGCACACTCATTCTGATTTGTGATTGTCTCTGCCATCCTTTTTTCTCTCCTTCTTCCTCCATCTTCTAATTTTTTTGAATCTTTTATTCTCACTCCCGTCTCGTATGTGCCTCTCTGGCATCCGTTCTGTCTCTACAACACCAATCACCTCCCTTCTTACTCTTATTCCAACAGAGGTTGTGCAGCTGAGCCTGGCGGAGGACCAGCGGATCAGTGTCTCCACTGTGACCGTGGGCCTCAGTGCTGTCCTCACCTGTGCTATCCAGGGGACGCTGCGCCCGCCCATCATCTGGAAGAGGAACGGCATCATACTAAACTTCTTGGACCTGGAGGATATCAATGTGAGTGCATTCCTCCCGCTGTTGGTGCTGTAGTTCTGTGCTGTTGGTGTTGTAGCCCAGTCACAAGGATAACATGTCTGCAGTTAATGTTCCTGCAAACCACCGATGTGTCAAAGCTATGTACCGTATTGACATTCCTCCAAAACCTGTGATATCTCATTCACATTGAATATTTAAGATCTGACTTCCATATTGGGAAGTGGAGGGGTGGTGGTGGAGTTGCAAGCAACGAGGCTGCCAAGCCAGTGACCATAGTTCAAGACTGTGTTTCAACATTTTTTTAGTGCAACGCCACTAGTTATTTCCAGCCATGTCTGTGGCAACATAGAACTGATATTTTTGACGAGACCTCAGGACATCTCCAGCTATGTTTGTGGCGATCCAATCAAAACATGATGTTCTCTGAACCCTGACCAAGTGATTTCTGTGCCTAAACCTAACCAGAGCATAAGCACAGTGCTGCCTCAACATAAAATATAAAATTGAACCTAAAGAAACATAAAGTTTCAGCATGTCCGTGTTTTGCAGAAATGTACATTGTGATGAATTTGATTGTTTGTTCCATATTTCACAAAAGCATGGCATGCCTACTGAATAACTCATGTTGGTGTGTTGTTGCTTGCATACAGCATACAGTTTTTCAAATTTTGCAAAATCAAGATGTTCGGCGCTTCCTGCTAACTTCCTGTTTTCTGTTTGATGCTTGGCAGGAAGTGTTATAGTGTGTTTTTTAGTGAGTGAGTTTGTTAGTTTGCTGCTGAAAAGAGGCTGATAAGAGTGATGTGACTGAAGTGAGCCATTTAACAATACAACAAAGTAATTTAGTGAGTATTACAATACAAAATCTTTATTTATCAATGTAGATTTATGCCCTGATCCTGAGTTGAACCCCTCCCTCCCCTAAAATGTGTGAGCCCAACACTACACTTGTGTGTACGTGGGTGTGTTTGTTTTCAAAATTCCTTTATTTTCTCGAAAATTAAATCAGACTGCTGATTAATATTTATCATCAATATTTATTAACTTGAGCAGGATGGGGGCACAATTGAGGGGCTCTTCACTCTGATTTGAAACGAATAGCCTATTATCACCTTTTAGAATTAAAGTGTGAAGAGCTCAGAGTTTTTTCCGGCTCATTTCTAATCATGAGCACATTGTTCCTTTACTGCACTGTTTTTCCACTTGGTTTGCAGTGATCATAAAATGCCATTAAGAGGGAGGGTGGAGGTGTGCAGAGAATCCTACTTTCCTCATTTAAAAAAAAAACTCTTTGCAGCCTCGTAATCAACCACGCACAGGGGTCCATGTTGACTTCAGCAGATGACAGAACGTACGTAGCGCGGACCCTCGTGGCTGCGCAGATGCCAAAACCTTGAAACGGCAAGGGAGGATAAGAGGTGACAGAGGCAAAACAAAAACCAAATATCAAACTAAAGGAAAAGTTTTGCACCCCCGGTTGTTACTCCCCTGCCCTCAGCGGAATTACAAAAAAAAAAACAGCCGAATTAAAAGCTTGCTCAGTGCTTAATGAACTATGCGGCCCTGCTCCTGTTTAGACACATCTGCTCAGGTGACAGCGCAGCGCTGGCCTCGCTTTCCCCGCCACCGGATCACACCGATTCGCTAATTGCATGTTAATGAGCGGCCTTGTTGGTCCGCTGCGATGATGAGCCGATAAACAATGTCAAGTGTTGAGGTGGAGGCTGGAGGAGAGGTGGTGGCGACAGAGGTCCCCCAGCCTCTCGACCGCGCATAATGAATTTCCACAGTGATCTGAGCAGAGGAGGGAGAGCGGAGCCCCCGCCTGGGTTTGACTTTCTTCTCAGTCTAATCAAAGATGGACTTAGAAATCCCTAAATTAATCAGGAAGATATGACCTCAGTTCTTTGTTATGTGTTGAATTGCTTTATAATTTGATTCAAGTCTGTGTACACTGGATCTCAGTGCCGGGAAGGAGACGAGGGAGAACATTTGTAAAATGTGACGTTTTTGTGGCCAGTCGGTCAATTAAGTCAGTTTGGACCACTTCCTATTGTACAAAACATTTTGAATTTTAAAAGACTTCCTAGCTAAAGAAAAGATAAATACTCCATTAAGTAATCAGCTTGAGTAAATTACCCTCAGTCCAGTTTAGAAACTTTTAACTGGTGACAGGAAGGAGGCAAACTCACTCTCCTCTATCTGTTTATCCTTTAGAGGGTGGCCAGTCCCAGCCGACACTGAGCAAGAGGCGGGTACACCTGGTCACCTTTCAGTCACGTCACTTTCCTCTCAGCAGGCTGTTTTTCCTCAGTCCAGCTGTGTTGAATGGAAAACGGGCCCGCTTTCAGAAGTTTCACTCAGCATTAGTAAATCCCAACCTGAGAGCCGAGGCTTCATTACAATCAGTCTCATTCATCTGCTCGCTCACAGACGTCTCTTTTGTTCCCCTCCTGCCAACCTTCTACTCCACTTCGCTGTTTTTGTTCAGTGTCTTTGTTTTTTTTACTCTCAGTCAAAACTGGGTATTAACATATTGAAGGCTGTGTTCTCCAAAAAGTAACTGCGCTGTGTAATTGGATGGTTCGGACCCGTTTCACCAGGTTTGATTTCCGTTGAAGAGGCACAGACACAGCAGCATTGTGATCTGTTCTACTGTAGCTACTGCTGTCTATCAGCCAACGGCTTTTGATAGAGTAAGATTATAGTTTTTATAGAGTTTTAGAGTAAGACTGGAAACTGATTATTCAGTAATTTAATGAATCATTTATATGTATTTTATTTAAAACACTTATTTAACAGCGACTGTGCACGTACACTGCTACTGCAACTTGGTAAACATGAAATGAATAAACAAATAAAATGAATGTTGCATATGCAGGCTGATAGTTTGGAATCAGTCCTGTTCTGTGTGATATGTAATGATGATTACTATGGGAAAATAGGACAAAGACAGTCAGTGATTCGGTTTTGCATCTGAAAAGCAGGACTGAAAAGCAGTGAGGGACTAAAATGTTAATAACTAGCCGTTCAGTCTTCATGTATAATTCCTCCGCTGCTCCTTCCATTACAAAGCACATCATTTAAACTTGAAAGGAAATAAAAGCCTGTAATTTTCTCCTAACAGTTCTTCTCGGCCTGTTTGTATGTACCATCAGCACATTTCATGAAGTTCCATTTTCCCTGCGTTATAAGGAGCTGTGCAGGTCCATTTACATTCATGTCTTCTTAGTCACCAATGGCCAGTAAGACACAATGCAGGCTCCGTGATCCGAGGGAAAGTTGTTTTTGTGTGTACCCGAATAAGAGTTTTCTCAAGCTGGGTGGCCAGTGTCAGTTTAGGAAAATACTGATCATTATGACTGATGTTCCATCGCCGAGGGCTGACAGGCATCGCCTAGTGAGCCCTGTACAATGATAAAATGGTGATTTTAAAAGGCTCCCCACCAGAGATCACAAAAAAGTAGTGTGTCCTGAGAGTTTCCATAAGGCAGGTGGTGTCTGCGTTTGTGACATGTGGGAGAGGAAGTTAGGAAGTCAAGTCTCCATGACCCCATTATTATTCTCCTATTAAACCGGCCCAGTTTGGTGAACCCAAAACACTTGGTTATATTACTGGCATTGGTGTTTCTTTTTCTAGCGACCGCTGTTGATGTGTTTTGTTGACAATGTCGTCATTCGCATTTTCTTAGATTCCTCAGTTCTTCGTTTCAAGTTAAGTTACGGACATGTACGGAGATGAAGACCCCCTCCGACCAACACACATCACAATGTTTTACTTTGGAAATCCTCATACCTAAACAACTGAATAGGTCTATTGCCAGTGACTCCCATAACATCATGATCGTTGTCAGCGTACCAGCAACAGGCGCACCTGGACCTTTGTTGAACACTCAGTTTGGTTAGGTTTAGGCAGGAACACTAGTTGGTTAGGTTTAGGAAAACATAGTCACAGTAACTTCAGTTATAGAAAACTCACCATTGACTTTTTTATACCTAAAAATCCACTCCCATCTCATCCTAATGTGGCTCTTCTACTGCTTCTCTGGACTTCTTCCTCAGCAGCCAAAATATTAACGATGGCCACAGGAGGTCATCACCTAACAGTAAACTGAAATATGGGTTGTAATGCATGCTTTCACAGTCAACCATATAGTATATGATTCATTTTATCTGATTAGGACAGGCTGATCCATACTTAGAATTATGAGATACACTATATTATTCATGGCCTCTACCCAGTGATACTACAAAGTTTAGTTGAAAGTTTATAGCCTACCAGAAACTGACAATATGAGGTCAGAATTGAGGGCACCCTGATTGATGAGTTGAAAAACCAGCATTCAGGAGACAGAGAGCTTCTTTTTTTTTTTTTCACAGGAACCACAAAGATTTTAACTAAATATATTGGCATGACCTGCCAGACAGTCAGTCTTTTTAGCCCAAATGGTCTATTTAGTTTTAATTGCCCTCGCTGGAGTAGTTGTCTCTCTAACCTCAATTGTAAATTCAGAACTTTAAAAGCTGCCTGAACTTCCCCATTTCACTTTTTTCATGTCACAAAGCGACCCCGCTTTCAGGTCACATTCGTTTCTTGAGCCCTGAGAACGAAAAGCGGCCGTTTGTGGTTTCCATGTCACGACAAGAGCCGCATCAGGACATCTGCTCTGCCACTTGGTGGGACAGCAAACTATTTAATGCCTTAATCCGCCCTAAGCTGTGGCTGGAACCCCCTGGTGACTGCCGAATGCTGCACCAACAACAACCAGCTCCATTCATCAACCTAATGGGCTTTATATTTTTAACCCTTGCCATTTATCAGGCTGAGGCAGCGTGATGAGGGGAGAGAGGAGGATCAAATTCCCCAGCGCCTGCTTCGGCTCAACAGGGAAACCGTTGATTCATGGTCTCTCTTCCTTTTCACATCACTCTCTTTCTCTCTTGTCTTTTCCCATCACTCCCTGCTGCTGCGTGCCTCCTCTCCCTGCTCTCTCCAAGCATCCTTATGTATTCTATCAAGCTACCTTCATTTCTTCCTCGCTCCCTGTGGCTCTCTCCTGCCCCCCATTCTTCACCACTATTCCCTCTCTCACACCTCCTGGTCTTCCTCTCCCTTACTTCCTCTTCTTCCTCCCATATTGTGCTCCTTCAGCCCCGCCTCTTCTCACTTTACTTAATTTTCCTCCTCCATCTTTTCCCTGTGTTGCAGGACTTTGGGGATGATGGCTCCCTGTACATCACCAAGGTGACTACCATCCACATGGGGAACTACAGTTGCCATGCCTACGGCTATGAAGACCTCTATCAGACTCATGTGCTGCAGGTGAATGGTCAGTAGTGGCTCATTTCTTACTTACAGTGTCGGGGAAGTGTGGGCAAAAATGCTTTTGGTTTTGTTTGTGCTGCTCTGTGGTTCCCCAGTGTGGAAGATTTTCTTATTGCCTTCCCTGCTTATGTTGGGGAACAATTAAAGAACAGTCTAGAAGGCAATTAAGCCAACAAGCAGCTGATTGAAATGTCTGGAAACAACAGATACCATATTTACATTAAAGGCAGCATTGTCCCAGAGGCTCGAGTACCCCTCATTGTGCTCTATATATAGATGGCTTCAAGTGGCGTATTGCAGTGAAAACACAATGCCTGTGTGGCTCCCTGACACATACAAGCCATAATGACCCTGCAACTGGCAATATTTAGGCTGTTGTCCCTGTGCCTTTTCAGTAGCTGTAGCTGATTTTGCATATATATTCCGACCACAGTCTTTTGTTGAGTGTGCTGACGACCTCTCATGCTACTGGTTATTGAGGAAGTAAACTAAGGATCAGCCTCACACAAGTTTGCAATCCTATTTGTGTCTTTGTTTTCCCCCTAAGAAGAAATTTGTGGAGTTGAAAAAGATTGCTAATCTAGTCCACAATCTCTCCACATATCCCCTGATGGTGTAACTGCACAAGTGTCCTTTGGGGCACTGATGGGACCACGCAGCAAAGGCTGGGACAAAAAGGTTAATCTTGTAATGTTAAGGCTTCATCAAGCCAAACAGAATTGAAAAATGTCTAAAACACACTTTGACTTAAACAAAACAATAATGGTAAGAGACCTTTACAAACCTGAACTCCAAATGATACAAAAAACAGGGTTATACATACCGATCAGCCTCAACATTAAAACCACTGACAGGTGACGTGAATAACATTGATCATCTCATCACAATGTGATGTTCTGCTGGGAAACCTTGGGTGCTGGAATTCATGTGAATGCCACTTGACACAAACCACCCATCCAAACACTGTTGTGGACCGAGTACACCCCCCTCATCACAACAACACTACCCGATGGCAGTGGCCCCCCAGCAGGACAATGTGCCCTGACACACCGCAAACACTGCTCAGGAACAGCTCAGGAACACAATAAAGGGCCCGAGGTGTTGACCGGGCCTCCAAATTCACCAAATCCCAACACAGTTACAAAGTAGCTTACGAAAGGGAGAACAACAAGACAAACTACAACATATAGGCTCATAACATCTAGAAACCTAGTTGGAACTTGGCTCCTCTGAGAATTCTGGGAGAGTGAGTAATGGATTTGGACAGATTTGACTATATGCAGCCTTAAATGCAGTAAATAAACCGAATAAACAAAATGCTTTTTTACAGTCAGTTACAGTTGCAAAGGTGGCTTGTGCTTACAGGATGTCCATTATTTCGGGCTGCTACTAACAATTACTCTTATTGATTAATCCTCCTGATACCATTCCCTAATAATTGCCTGTAGAAAGCCTGAAAAGAGTGTTAAGAACTGCCTTTATATTTCCCCAGACAACAAGTGGTCTTTAAATGTCTTGTTTTGTTCGACCAGCTCTCAAAAAACTCAAAGATGCTAAGTTTGCTGTCATACACGACAAGTAAACGCAGCAAATTCAAAGCTTGAACTGTGAAAGGTTAGTGTTTGGGCTTGCATAATTACTGAAACCATATCAGATCATCAAAATGTGGCAGTTAAATTAACTAATCAATTAATCATTTCAGCAGCTGAAGTGCCTGTCTGCACGATTAGTTTCCCCTCCAGATAAAAAGTGTCCATAAAGCTGTATTGTTCATAGGCGCTGTTCACAGAACTATCAAAGCTCCGCATCAAAGTGACTCTCTTGCCATGAGAAACGACATCATTGCATTTGTGCTGCCGAACACTAATTGTGTGCAGCATAATCGCTTGATTCAAAGCAGTGGATAAAAGCTACTTAAGATAGAAATAATACGAAAATCCCGCAGACGCACCACGCTCACACTGATTCTGGCAAGAGGAACACTGTCTTGCTCATATTAATCATCTCCATAAAGGTCTCCCTCCCCCGCTACCTTTAGACTTGAGAGTTATTACCAGGCATCTCTCCAAAGAAAATCCAGGGAGGAAGAATTTTAAAAGGCCCCCTACCTGTACCATAACAAATCAAAGATTACAGTCCCTTTCTTCTCTCTCTTTTGTCTCGGGGTGGCAGGAGACGGGAGAATGTATTCAATTAAGTCTCTTTCGATTACAGGAGACAATCGCTGTGATTATTTTGTTTTTTTCCGAGCCGCTAATTGAAAAGAAAGGCAGCCGCGCTTCAGACCTTGAACTACAGAGGGAGAGGAGGGGGAGTCATGGAGACAGACTAAGGTCCTGAAGGGCGAGTTATCAGGCGGCGGCAATTACCAAATGTTTGCATTGGGGATTGGAGGTATTTCAAAGCAGACAGGAAGAGGTGGGATAAGGTGGAATGGAAAAGAGCCAAGCGCCACATTAAACTAAGTGGACAGTTTGCATCTTGTTGTTTTTTAAAGCAATAACAGCAAGGCTTCCTTTCTTTTTTTTACTGTGATGAGAGGAATGACAGTGCTGCATCTTTAGCATCAGTGAAGTACACACAGTGGAAGTGTTCTCCTCCTTCTGTTGTATTACAGCGACACAGAATGTGGTATCAGTGCTGCTGAAGAATGTCTCTGCAAAGTCAAGTTCATATGTGTTATTAAAAAACAAAGAAAGGAAGAATTGCGCCAAAAACGGGGCAAGTGATATCACCGAGATAGAGACACAGATTCCAGAGACTTTCAGTTTTCAGTTGAGGTGTATGTGGGAGGGCTCGTGTGGGCGTAGTTTGGGAGATATAATTTGTTGATGTGTGTGTACGAGGTCGATCTAGTGAGCGTTTGTAAATCTGAAACAAAAGAAGACAAAATAATAAAAGGGGAAGGACAAAGTACCAAAATCATAATGTAGTAAAACTCCACTGTAACTCCAAGTCCTGCATTTTAAAGTATGAAAAGTTAGAGTTGTGATTGTAAAATGTGCCCTGTGACTGATGTACTCTAACATATGTTACATTATTAGATTGTTAATGCTGATGCGTTGATTTGGAAGCAGCACATTGCTGTTGGGGAGTTAAGTCCAATGGTTTCCAAACTAGCGGTCAGGCTCCTCCGAAGACAAATCTGACAAGTGCGGGCTTGTGAGATGATTAATGGGTCAAGAAATAAGAAGAACAGCTGTGAAACACATATTTTGTTTTCATATTTTGGACTTTTTTGTGAGAAAATAGTGAATAATTTGACCTCCTTCAGCCTCAAACAGTCACGCAGCCATCTGGAAAATGTGTCTGGTGGAACGGCTAAATACACACAGACCATTTTGACACCAACATTTTCTGCCCATATATGCAGGCTTTTTTAAACCCACTAAAAATAAGGTGACTGACTCTTTCCCATCCCCAGTAGAGAAGTTAGCTCCTCTTTATTTTGCATCTGGTGTGTCACGTTTGACATCACAAGCACGCCAGATAAATAGCAAACAGTAGAAAGCATCACGGAGGCCAGTGACAATGTTGCCAAGGTTACTTATTTCTATATCTTTTACTTCCGTCTCTCTTTCAAACTCAACGACGACTGCCTGATGGTTGAATGCAGCTTGAAACAGATGGAAAACTATTTATGTGTCGTGTCTGATGCCTCAACATGCATCATAACATCGTGCTGGGAGAAGGGGCAAAAAATGAGCGTGTCCACCTAGGTGTCATGATTCCATCAATGCTGATTCGAGCTTGAGCCGGTAAATACCCATGACTACTGCGTCAGTTTACCCAGGAATGAATGCTGATTGTACCCTTTCCCATTGAAGACAGAAAACAAATGTAAGGGTGCTGTGCAAACTGGTTTACAGGCAGGTTGGAAACTGTTGGCTCCAATTATGCATTATATTCTATATGCCTCTATATAAAAATCTGAAAGGTGACCTATAATTATAGCTGTGAGATAAATGCAGTGGAGCAGATGTAACGGAACTACTCAGGTAAAGTACCTCAAAACTGTATTCAAGTGAGAAAATATACATAGTTAAACTGCACTACTACTTATAATGAATAATTAAAATCATACCAATAGGGTGAAAGAGCTTTAGGAAAGACACGATAAAACACAAGTAAGCAACAGATGCGATATTAATATTGCATCAGGGGTTAAGGGGGAAGGTTGTAAGCTGAACGGGAGAGGTGAGGATCTGACAGCGAGGTGAGGCGGCGCCCGGCATTCCTACCAGAAAACGACATCTTACCTGCTCATGTAAACTATTACCTCATATTTCATTTCCCCCTCCTCGATCCCTCCACATTCATTTGCAGTCGTCTCCCCGGAGGAGGCGGTAAGTGCTAGATACGTCCAGCATCTATTTCATGGAGGACTCGAGCTGTAATAAAGCAGCCCCGGAGCTCTTGGATTCTTGTTATGTGTGAATATATTCCATGCTGGGGTGAAACAAATTCCTCTCTGCCCACTGCGTGTGTGGGTGTTTGTGCTATATTCCCCCAGGAGTTACGGTCTACCATGAAACAGTGTGTAATTATGTTTTCACTCGCCCCTCACCGCTCTCCCTGTTTGTCTCTTTTGGTTTGTGTTTGTGTTTGTGCGATCAGTCCCTCCAGTGATCCTGGTCTATCCAGAGACGCAGGCCCAGGAGCCCGGGGTGTCTGCCAGCCTCCACTGCCACGCCGACGGCATCCCCAATCCCAAACTCCTCTGGTTGAAGAACGGCATGGACCTGCAGCCCAGATCCTCCAAACAGCTCTCTCTCATAGGTGAGGAGTGTTTAAGTGCTGTCGGCAGATAATGCGCCTTAGCAGGTACTGTTTGTCACATCTCACTGGTGCAGTGTTACATACCAGCAGCACTGCAGTACGCCGACACTGCAGGAAGCTGTTTAAAACCAAGACAATGCAGGAAAACAAAGCTTGAAATTCAAACTGGTGTTAGCTCCTTTTTTTTTTCTTTATTGAAAAACGCTTGCCGGCAGCAATATTTTGTTGTGCTTTCCATTTATTTGTATTCCATACGAAGATGATGAAACCGAGATTGCGGTCACCCTCTTCAGCTATCTTCATTTTTTTCTGCTCCTCAGACAAAATAAACACACGTATTCTTCACAAGTGAATGAAAAGAGAGAGCGAGAGAAGATAAAATGAAATATACGGTGTGTCAGGAGATGGCAGCTACTTATCCAGCCAGCTTTTTAAAGACACACTCTCAATATCGGAGGGAAGGAGAGCAGAATGGGGAACGACTTTTTTTCTTTTTATGGCCTAGTTCTCATTAAGGGAGAGTTTATTGGCTGTGTGTGGGTCATTACCTGTGGTAATAGCCTGTTATCAACCCTCAGACACTCAAACATGGGAGGTTCTGCAAGGTTCACCGACACATAAACACTGCAGACGCTACGGCTTCAGATTTACCAACTCGTGTGGGCAGTGGCAAGGGGGCAGGAGGCCTACTTACAGAGATAATTTGTGCTTTTCTTCGTTAAAAACATTTCGGAAAGAGAAGAGAGTGGGAAAAGTAGATGAAGTAGTGCAGACTAACATTTTTTCTCTGCTGAAGAGAGATCAGAGGACACGCAGAGGAGGTGCCATTTGTTATTTCATTTCCACATATCACACATAATGTCAGGAGTGTAATAAAGACGCCGTAAAAGTGTTGCCTCTATCCTCATATTTGGCTTCTGTAAAAAAAAAACTGAACCGCACACTGACAGTTGGTAGTAAGGAGTATCGATTATAAGCCACAGTTGAACAGTAAAGAGAGAAACTGCTTTGTGTTGCTGACTGAATGAAACTGAGCTCCATGCTATCCGCAGCGCTGAAACCACTCGAGCCTCTCGTTGGCCTGTTCTTTAGTTCGACGTCGAGCAAACCTCTTAAAACAACTACACAGACGACTTTGACGTGAGACATTACGGATCATTTTCTGACTAAGACTATTTCATTTTCCACAGTGCGTCAGCTTCAAATAAATAAGATCATTTTCCCTATAATCACACCCCTTGTTAATCAAGGGTAATGGATGGCTGTGAGCTAAATGGCTTTGACTCTCTTAGTAGTAATTATAAGGCCACAGAGGAAATCATACATCATGTAGCAGCATGGACGGATTATCATGACCACGCAGAGTCTCTCCCAGGAAAGGACATAGCTAGTAATCGCACACCATGTTTAATGTCGGGAGTCTGTTGATTATGTAGAGCTGGCAGAGGAACAACTGTCATATCAGTTTCTGACCGTCTGTCTGCATGAAACCTGATTTTTCTATTTTAACTCAACACTTTGTTGACCTGCTAGGAGGATGTTTGTTCGTGGTGACGCGGTGGTTGACACTTGACTCAGTGTTACTTTATATCTACTCGGCAACAGATTTAATTGGCGAAAGTTTCCACAGACTTCAAACGACGTGTTATACTGATTGTTCGTCATGTGGGGGGCACCTCAGGTAAGCTGTAAACACAGCGCTGACATATTATTGCCTTCAAGTTTATGTGGCAGCCATGCCAGCAGTAAGTAGCCTGTTAATACACACTGAGCAGGAACATTTGCATTGATTTGTTGTTGAGTTGTTTTCATACCATCCGACTCCTCAGGGAAATGTATCACCATTTTGCTGCTAAATACCATTTAAAGTAAAACATATGGACGCTGGGTCAGAAAAGTGAAAGCCAATATGGAATCTTAAACCTTTTTTCTTTCTAATGGCCAGCAGGGTGTTACTCGACTGGTTTCAAAAAGAGTGTAGTGTAAGCTTATGAGAAAATGGATTCATACGCTCAGTAAACGTTTTCCTAAAGAGTTTGATGGTCTTAATCGCTAGTTTCAAGGCTTCATCAATCAATGCGATGTTCGTTTGTAAATGACGGTCCAATTAAAGTAAATTAGGCGATAAATCAGGGTTTGCTTTGGGGCAGAGCTACCTTGTAGTTGACAAGTTGCTACCAGGATGTGTCCAAGGTGTCTCACTGAGATTGAACCAGTGTCCTCCCCAGCTATTGTCCAAATACAGTCAAGACCAAAAACCAAGCCGACGAGGGCCAATTCGCAAAACTCGAGACTTCAAAAGCCCCACAAATGAGTCGGGGCCTTCTTGGTGGGTTAACACTTGCTAAATGTTCCACTGCCCTCAACATTCACAAGCTAAATGTGTCTGTCTGCCGGTTGGTGCAGGATAGTGTACAGGCCTCACTAAAAACATGGTATTTCAACTGGACTGGCATTGTCTTGCAGGGTGTAAGTGCTCGCTTAGCTCGTGCTCTGACTGCACATTTTTTTTGTTTAATTTGTGTATTTGTCTCACGTCATAGCACTTAGCAAGTAATAGCCTGCCTTGTAATATTATTTGAGCAGTTATGAAACGTTTACTTCTTTGAAGAACTCTGGTATAGGATCGTGTAGATGGACAAAGGCTTTGTACTCACAAAGCTGTGAGCTCATGCCTGTATGTGGTCATGAATATCCATGACTTCTTTAATTTTGAGACTTGGTGTATTTAGAGTTTGCAGTTGCAATTAGGTTAGGTTGAGGCAAGAAACCTACCTGGTTAGGTTGAGGAAGACATCATGGTTTGGGGTAAAATAATACATCGAGGTTCACTTTTGGTTTTACAAACAGTGTTTATCACAAAAAAGAGGAAGTCGTCTCTGTTTGAAGTAACGCACGCCGACAAGAATGTGCGTCAGACACACAACACTGTAAGCAGGATGTAAGATGCCGCCCAGCTGAAATATCAGATCTTAAGGTAGTCCAGTTAGTGTACAGCTGCCTGCTCAACCCTTCGACTCGTAATATGATACTTGGATAGTGGTCATGTAAGCTGCTGCTTTAAGGCCAGCGTCCATCATTGACTCACATGCCCCATTCGCCCCTGCATTAACAGAGCCCTTGGAAAACACTTGAAGTTAAAAAATGATGTGGCAATTGGCATTTTGTGCGATTTGGAGCCCCCCTCACCCTATTACATGACACTACGAGACAAAAAAATGATATGTTGCTTTAAAGTAATAATTTAAGAGAAGGCCCTCAGAATCTCTGTCATCACCAACTGCTACAAGCTTGGAAATAAGGATATCAAGGCTAATTTAATGAGCGGTTGATTAAATGGTTTTCAATAAGAATTGATCAGAACATAATAATGATTTAGAAGTAATTAGCGGTGTCTCGTTCAGTGGAGGCCCGCTTCAAGGCAGTTTTAACTTCAAAGCCTGAAACACTTTTCCCCCGATAAAAGGGAATTACTATCAGAATCCCAGAGACATTTCACTAATGTGAAAAGCTTTGCGTCAACTTCTGTAATGTCTCGTTATTTTACAACCCAGAAGACATGAAGTAGAAGGTAGAGACAAGTTTAAAAAAAAAAAAAAATGGGAACATCTTGTTCGTTGCGGGGATTTAGCAGGTAGAAAGTAGATGTGAGAACAAAATAAAAAATAAATAAAAACTGGCTGGAGAGACTGAGAGAGGATACTTTGAGAGATGCACAGAAAGGGGATGAGAACTGAAGCTTTCTTTCATGTTTGTATACAGCGTGGCCTGTAAGAGCACCGGTGTGACACACACACACACACATCACTCACCCCCTCTGTGCTGTGAAGTATGTGGTGATGTGTCCAACCGTGGTGCTACATACAGCACAGAAAGGCTCAGAGTTCAGCTGTACATCACAGAGACTGATGCTGCAGCAAACATCAGAGGGTCCGCCTCTGACGATGACCTCTGTGTCTCGACCCGACGGTCATCGCCTGTCATCTCCGTCTGACATCACCGCTGCATCTTGAGGCGAACAATGCAGAATTGTACAGTACGTGGGGGGGAAATAAGTGTGAAACTACTCTGGACTTAACTGGTGTCCTGCAGAGCAAATAAGGGTTAGACAAATATCTAGGTTAGTTTATTAGTCTCAGTCTTCAAACGGCCCGATGAAGGCCTTAATGGCTGAAACACATGGGCATGTTTTTACTGTTGCTGTGATTAAACAGCCATGATTAATTAAAGGCCTTTTAACTCGTTACCCATTTGAGTGCCTCAGACACTCAGAACATGCTCAACAGACAACAACTTGTTTACATTACTGTGAACTGCTCATAAGCTGATAAAGACACGCTTACACAGTCTAATATGCTGTAGCTCTTACGGTGACTTCTGCTTCAAGTTTTTTCTGTCGTAAAGGAGATGATGATGATACTTAAGGCAACGTTAAGTAGTGTTAGATCCTGATTATACCCCTGTCCAAGAGGCACTGGACCAGCTCTCTGGTATAAAGGGTTAGGTCCCTGAACCGAGAAGGTGTTACCATAAAATGGGATAAAACAGGAACTCCTTAAGCTGCGAGGAGACTCTCCTAGCTTCCCACTCCCTACGTCCAACAACCACCCTGCGTCCGCTGGCTTGGCACCTGACTTGAATAGCAAGACACAGCACCATCAAAATGATTTTGAAGCTGTCGCATAAAAAAGTTACATAATGTTGTTTTAATGACACAAGGTTAACGATATATATATATTTTTTTGTTGGCCCTAAACCAATGTGGTTTATGCATAAATCAAAGCCTAATATACTTATGAGTTCCCTTCCAGTTATTTATGCTCTCAGACGAGGATAGCTAATTTAGTCTTCAGTCCTTTGGTGGAGGCATGTCTGATCCATCGCTATTTGCCCTTTGTTCCTGTTGCTTTTTTTGTGTTCTGAACATTATACTGAGTGACTGCTGGATATCATGTCACAGTGTCCATATATAAATATTAGATCACATTATAGCTTTATTTCTGTAGTTTCTGTCGGATGACTCCCACACATTCAGGGTTCAGCCACTTTTTAACACTCAAATCTTTATGTAAGGAGCTCGAGAAAGACAGAACTGACTGAACAGACTGAAAGTGTTGCAGTAACACTTGTTTATTTTCCTTTCTTCGTTTTCCTCCTTTCTCGCAGCAAACGGCAGTGAGCTCTTTATCGGCAGCGTCCGGTACGAGGACACCGGAGCCTATACCTGCATCGCCAAGAACGAGGTGGGGGTGGACGAGGACATCTCCTCGCTGTTTGTTGAAGACTCGGCCAAGAAGACCCGTAAGTCACACGGTGTCGCATTTTATGTTTCACTGTAGAAAGATGAAAAGAAAATCTTGACAGTAAATTCACGTAACATTTAAAACAGTCTCTCTCTCTGAAAGATGGCAGACAAAGAAAAAGCAGTGTATTCTGCTGTAAATGTTGTTTGTGGTGTTCAGTTGGCAGCTGTTCCACCTGCTGTGTTGACAAGTCTTTACAAATGCCCCATTAATCTTTTATCTGCATTATTATTGAAGTCAACAGATCAGCTAATAAGCACAGAAACTGCTTTATGTCTGAACGTCTGATTCCTCGTGCCTTTAGATGGGTGAAAAACTGCAGACAGCTGCAACAGATGTGTAGTAGGTAGCTGAACCTCCACTGCAGCTGCTAATATCGGCTCGGCGTCTTTTATGATGACGCTGAGATCAGACTGCACAGTATCAGCTCGATGACGCCTCGACCCAACAGATGAGGGGCTTCTGCGGCGATCTCATCGAAACATGAAATTTCAAACAATCAATTCGCATATTTTATGTTAACTTTGATATGTGGCATTTCTCCAGCTTGCGTCATTTTGATGAGCTCACCATCGCCTACCTAGAGAGAGCGTTTCAGGCCAGTCGGAATTACACAGAATAATCAATGACCTGTCTCCTCTCAAGACAGGAGTGATCTCTTGATTTAGGAGGAAATATGATACTGTCAACACCAGTGAGGAACATTTTGTAGCTGTCAAATATGTTTTGTCTTGGCATGTCAGGAGAAAAATCACCTGCACCTCCTGTTTCTAGGAAGATGTCTCTTTTTTTCCTAAAGGTGATTTAATGTTTTTCCTCTCCTTTTTCCCCCTCTGTTGCTCGGCGGCTGACTCTGCAGTTGCAAACATTCTGTGGAGAGAAGAAGGTAACACATTACAGCCTCTCGATGTGCTTTTGTATTCATGTGAATGAGAAGACCTAGCGGGCAGCTCTTCAGGGCCTGCAGCTGGATATCTGCACTTTTCAAGATGTTTGCCAAGAGAATCACAAAGTTGTTTTCCTCCCCAAAACTTTTCTTTAAATGTTGATTTTTCTTCTCGCTCGTCCGAGGTTTTTCATTCCTTTGTTCGGGTGCTTTCGTATCTGTTTTTCAGATCACCCGCGGAGGAAACATTCACACACAAGAGGGGGATTTTATGCATTTTGCAAATAATGCCACCGAGCCGGTGCGGCGGCTATGAGAAAAACAACTTTGTGGTTTCAGCAGTGTACAAATCCATCCTGTCTTTATAACATTGTATGCATAAGTACAGTTTTACGCCTCCACTGGAAAACCACTGCGGTTTAGAGTACAATACAAACACAATCTGCTTCCTATACATCAGCGCCAAGTCAAGTTTGCTACAGAAGCCGGTGCGGTTTAGAGTGCAGCGTAAGCATGTGAATTCCACGTGAGACTTTATCAGCTCTCAGAGCTGATTTCGCCTCATTAACACGGTGCGTGTGTCATCTGCGAGCAACCGCTCGTTATTATGTAATTTGTCATGTGCTGCTGTGTATTTTTGCATTTTTGCGACGGTATGTTTCAGACTGTTGGGTAGTGCTCATTCTCTGGTGTTTTCTCTCACAGCGTTAGCACGCAGAATCATCTCTTAACAGCCTGACAGATCAATCACCGTCGTTTTTTTTGTGTCTTCTTAATGTTTATGCATGCTGCAAGTGTTTATATGTGCTCATAGTTATCGTGCTCATATGACCTATGTATTCTCGACGGCCGTTATAGCTTGTCGCTCATTGAAACGCTTTAACATCAGCCTGAGCCTTGCTAACTCATCAGCAGCTGTTTTCCTCGGAGCAGACGAGATGTGAAATGTTTCCTCTCAGAGCCGCTGCCTTTAATTCAACGTCTCTCGCTGCATGCTGTGGTCATGTTGCTGACAAGGCCCTTTGTAGGCATTGTCAGAGAAAGCTGGCAGCCACACACTGCCCGTCCCCGCTCACACAGAGGCATGCTAACTGGAGTCTCGCTGCGTCTCCTCCAGCAGGGAAATTGAAATGCCCGTCACAAATGTCGGATATGACGGGCAGGATTTTTCTGCTGTTCTTAATTTGTATTTGTTGCTTTTTTTTTCTATTTTTTCAGAAGCACATTTGTCAACAGTTTTCTGTCTTCTCTCCTTCAGGGCTGAGCGTGGGGAATATGTTCTACGTGTTTTCTGACGAGGGCATCACTGTTCTGCAGCCGAGCGAATGTGAGATACGCCGACACATGAAGCGGACAGAGAGGATCGTTGCTACATATGTAAGTGTTAGTAGGACTGGGATGAGAAAAAAACTAAAAGGGCAGAATGACTGTAGTAAACATTAAATCTCCTAACTTTTAAAACATTAGGTTTTTTTTTAGCGTAAATCACAAGACAGCAGCATTTTTGGGTCCTGAAAATGCAAACTTTGAAACTGGTGAGTCTTCACTGTCATCGCATTAACTGGCAATATGCCACTCTCCTCCAGCAAAGTGTAGATTTGCTGCACCATTATTGTGCAGCAATGGCGCGTGGTGGTAAATTGCAAAGTTATACCACAAACCTACTGACATGCATAGTATTTTTTGGTGTTTTCAATCAATTTAGGGGATACGTGTGCATCAGGATTATTTTCGCGATGTCCTAAAATGCAACTAAACACAAAAGAAAAACAGTTGTCATGTTAACAGGGCCTTTAAAATAATGTGCAGAGTTGAAACCGTTATTATAATAATAATAATGATAATTATAATAATGATGCCTTAGTATTAACCATATTCAGGATCGATATATATCGAAAAAATCTATATTTTTGACAACATTAGTGCTTAGAAGTCATTTTTTCTCAACAAGGTTCAACGATGCAAATATATGAAATAACATGAAAGTGCATTAAAAAAATGGCGATGTCAGGTAATGAGTCGTCTTCTGCCTGATTCATTAACTAGATTTCAGGACGGTGGTGTCTCTAAGTGCTGAGCTGATGCCTTTGAAATTGAATTATGCGCTGGGCGGAAAGATGTCACTTTTTCTACATTAGAAAAAGGCCTGCACTCATACAATTATCAGGTGAACAGCTGAGAGCATCTTACTCGCCGTCAGTAATGGGGCTTAATTTGGTCGTTGCACCCTCGGAGCACTGCGAAGATACCAGCTGTTGTGTTCTTAAACATGAAACAGTGTAAATCAGTCATATCTATTTATTTCTATACAAGTGTTTTCAGTGTCGGGAAACTTGCCACCAAAATGAAGGCCATCCTTCCTTTTCTCCTTGTTCCTGTTGTCAGACTGGGCACCTCACCTCACTAAATGTAATGGGATTACTTGTGTCCATTAGTCAACGGCTTGCACCACCTGACTATAGAGTCTATAGTGCAGACCCCAAGGCCTTTAATCCACTGGAGAACATCCCTCTCCCAGAGCAATGGGCTTTAGACGGTAGAAGTTGCTTGTTCCTCTGAGGGATTTGGGTTTTACAGGAGCCTGTAATTGTATTAGAGATCAATACAAACTCAATAAGCCATGTGTTAGGCAGTTCCTGCTGTAAACAGCAGTTTCTCCACTTTGGCGAGGTGGAGACGAGGTGGAAACTCTTGAAACACAGCCTGTGTGTGTGTGTGTGGTATTAGTGCCAACATATCAGTAAACATAGTGTGTGTGTGTGTGTGTAAATGTCTTGTCAGCAAAAACAGCAGGCTGCAGGGTCTGTGAAGGTGGCATGTTACTGGAGTCAGTTCTGGTGTTCTGTATCAACTTGTTGTTTTCAAATCTGATTTCTAACATAAGATTGAAAACATCCTTTTATAAGGGAGAAACTCATGATGACTATTATTATGTAGCTCCAATAATAAAAGAATTATTGAAACGAAGCACGCAATCGTAGAGACATCAGTACGCACCTTTGTTTGGGCTTGAAATCTAATTCAGTCTGTTTGAATCGACGCTTTATACATTTCTGTTTGGTCAATTTCATTCCCCTGTTTAATCTTTTAATCTCCTGTTTAGTCTTTTTCTATTTGAGTTTACGTCTATTGATTCAACTTTGCTCTTTTTCAATCCTTCACGTGTGTCTTGTGCCTCTCATGTCTTCTGTACATCCCTCTAAATTGCCTCATTGTTGGAAGGTGCTATACAGAAAATCTTGCCTCACCTTGAAAAAGATATTTTTCCAATATAAATATATCAAAGTAAATGCTGCATTTAAAAAATCAAGTCAATTTTTCTTCACTTGGCCTGTTTCGGTATTATAATCTGTCACCGGGAGCACTTGAATTCTTTTATGGAGTTCTCCGTCCTGATTGGATAAAAGGAGGCAGGGTTACCAGGAAATATATTTTCTCTTCTACTGCATGAGCGAGGGGAGGAGAGACATGGGTTACTCAGCAGACGCTCCATAACAGTGATCGGTTTGATATATATAGAGCTATTTAACATTTACAGCAGCTCTGAGTGAAAAAGTAGACGCTGTCACGTATCACCCTGACACTTTTCTGATATTTAACTAATCATCATAATCTTAATCTAATGAAACAATTAAAAGATGAAATCAATTCTGAAAAGAAAAAATAGTTGTGGTTTTAACCTCAAAATGCCCCAAAAAATAAAAAGCTAAATTGTGAACGAGCTGCTCCATGCAGTGATCTGTGTTCCACTGGTTATTAATACATCAAACAGGGCGTCAAGAGGGTCTCGGGGCTGAGACGAGCGCCGTGTAAACTGCAACCCCCTCCATTTGAAAAATCGCTCAGGGACCTTTGTTGCATGTCATCACTCTCTCTCACTCTCTCTCTCTCTCACTCTCTCTCTCTCTCTCCATATTTCTTGTATGTCTGCCTCTCGACTTTGTACGGAGTTAAACAGAAATGCAGCAAAAAAGGAAATAATTAAACCGGGACAAAATTCTTTACACATGTTCAACAAGAAGAATGTAAACTGATACCATGTTGTGATCACATCGACTCAGATGAAAGTAAATAACTCAAAATGTGGAATTATCACCCAACCTTAGGTGAGACATGATTTATAAAACTCACCATCCTGCTGATCTTTGATACATCAGGAAGTCTTGCCAACCTCCACCTCCCATCATCCTCTTTGTTCTCTGTTGGTCTCTTCCCAGGAGGAGATGTGCCCTAAAGGTGAGGGGGTGTCACCTCAGCACTGCGTGTGGTCCGCGGCAGTCAACATCAGGGATAAGTACATCTACGTGACGCAGCCCCTCCTGAGCCGACTGCTGGTTGTCGATATCCAAGCGCAGAAGGTGGTGCAGGTGGGTGGAGCAGCTATCAGGCCTGTCGCAGCACACAGAAGTCTCAGAAACATCGCAGAAATAATTTATCTGCGAGGGAGTGACTGACGTTATGAGGCCTCCGTAGAAAACTTTGCATATTGGCAAAGTTGAGTGTTGAAGAAAAAGTAAACTTAAAAAAAGAATGTGAGTTTAAGTTTCTCTGGATAAAGTGCACAATTACCACAGTTTACTCAACAACCTGTTCCTTCAGATCAGTGTCAGGGCAAATCCAGGCAGATTATCATGGATCCAGATCGGTTAAAACAAAGCCAGCTAAATCCGACCGTGCTGTGGTTTGTTTCAAGATTCAAAGTGTTTATTGTCGTATGCACAGTGAGGAAACATGTTTTTTTCTGTACGATGGGATTCTTCCTTTGTTGTCCACAGAATGCCAACAATGTAAAAAGAAATATATATATAGTGCGGCACTGTTTTTACAACGTTTGAGCTCCACAGCACAAGTATTCTGCTGAATACGCGAGTGAAAATAAGAGCCTGTGAATGTGAAAACAAATGAGTCAAACTGCGATGCCAATCATCATTAGCAAAGACAAGTTAAAACATATTAAGGTGTAGCAGTGTCTCATTTTAGCAAGTTCTTCGGTTGAAAATGATAAACATCGCCAGAGGCAGGTCATATCAGCTGCCAATAATTCATGCTAAATATCCATTAGTAAACTTGAAAACAGATCAACTTTGGAGTTATCTGATTGATTTCATCGACGCAGACCGTGTCTTTACTTGTCAAAGACCATTTGTGAGGGAAGAACCGCCACTCTGTAACACCACCGTACAACCGTCAGCTTAGTCTGTAGCTCCAACAAATCTGAAAAAGCGTTTCGTGTTTTCTCTCTGGCTGAGCCCTTCAGGAGCCTCCAAGTTAAACACTTAAAACAGTATTCGGATCAAGCAGAACATGCTGCTCTTTTTTATGTCATCAACATAAGTTAATGTAAGTATGGAATGGATTCTGAACTAACTGAAATTACAGGTTACATTAAAACAAAAAAGCTCTACTACCTAACTGGCACATCCAGTGTGTATTAAAACCTCCCTGTGTGGAAGCAGGTCCTGAATGCTGCTATGTCAGAGTTCAGGATGGTGTAAATCGCTCTGTTCTGCTCTTTATTGGATTTTGGGTAGTTTCCACTTTGCTGCCCCAGCCACACTCTTTATCCAAGATAGCATAAAGTTCACACATTTGTCAGTCCTCAGTCTTAACGGCTTCTTCTGGTAAAGGTGAAACATATTGTTTTAAAATACAAACAGCGAAGCATGAATCTAACTTCTGTGTTACTGCTGCAACTTTGTTTTTCTATAGCAAGCATCCAAACAGGCTCAGAGCTCGATGACAGTTACACTGTCATCCTATAATACTAAGGCTAACAAGCTCTACACTGCAATATAAGAGCATACAACGTTCTTGATTCTTATATCTTCAGCTGTTTAGGATGGAACATGGAGCTATAGCATCACATAACACCATGAGTGGAGTCGGAGATCACATCGCTGAGTGAACGTTGCTGGTAAAAATCTGCTACTGACAGTTGTCATTTCACGGTCGCCGGATAGAAATGGAAAGCTTGACAGGCACAGCCGGGAGGCTGGGTGGAATGCTTTTATCCGTCGCAGTTCCACTCACTGATTGAAGATGATAAAAGAGATATATTTTAAACCGTACGTATCAATGCAGCCGGTGTTTGGCTACGCGTCAAACAGCACGACCGGCACGAGGAGCGTTCGATTCAACCTGCCACGCTATCAAACTTGCCACCGATGTAGGAAGACCACATGCAAGGTAAAATAAATCAAATGCACCTCAAGCGCTTGAAACAATATGGTGCCCAGGTGGGTGCTGGCTGCCGCGCCATTCGTCTTGCCTGTAATGGCTGTTTAGAGACTGAATCCCTCGGGGGTTCTTCCCAGGGTCAACATCATTTATACCGAGGTACGGGCTGAGAGGAAATGGGCCCAACTCAAGGAGAAGGAGGCGGGAGAGGAGAAGGGAGATAAGTGAAAGTCTGAGTAGAGAGAACGAGAGAAACTGAAGCGATAACGCAGCAGCAATGTTCTCATAAAGCTGAAACCCGACCGTGTTATTAGTTATAAGTAACAGGAAACTAAAGGTTAGCTATTTATACACACTGGTATGTGAAATTATTTCACCACTACATTTATCACTCATTTGGCTCTGAATGTGTTTTTGTTCTAAGAAAAGTGTTAGTTGTTCTCACGCGCAGTAGAAATAATGACTTGTCATTAGAAAAGAAGAGAATGTGGATTATTATCTTGGAAGGAGAAACCGAGGCATCTCCTAGCACAACAATTAAAGCGCAGGTCGTGACCTTTGGTGTACTGCGTCCAACCATCTACCGCTTTTTAATCTTTCTCCATCCAACACTGTAAAAAAACCTGCTTCCCTTCCCTTGATCACACCACTCCTCTCTCACCTCTCCCCTTCTCTCTGTCTTTAAGACCTTTCCTGCCCTCTGGGTGCAGCAGGTTAATGCATCCTCCCTTTTTTTTTCCTTTTCTTCTTTTCACTCTTATCTCAAAGCTCTTTTTTCCCCCCCACAAAGCACGTTTGTAGCGTCCTCTTTCAGCAATGGCCTTTAGAACAAGAGAGGATATGGCAGACAACAATGGATGCACTTTATCCGCCGACAGAAGGAATGCACGAACAAAACAGTAGCTTTAATTGTTTTTAACGGTGAAGTCGGGATGCTGCATTTATTATCCTCACAGAGGTGACCAGGTCCGAACTCTACAGTATTATATTTTAAGACAGCAGGCAAGGATTTAATTAACAAACATAAATTAAAGCAGACTTCTTGTCTTTGGGCACAAACTTGGACGAAGAATAAAGTGTGCTCCAGTTTTTAGTCGCTGTTGGCAATGCTTCCATCATGTAATAATTTTAGAGAGTACATCATACAGTAACAAATGTCTGTTTAGTAGTATCTCCATCTTGAGAAAAGCATAAATTTACAAAGGTTAAATCAGGAACGTAGATCCTAGAGATTGTGCACTTTTTTTTAAATGCTTCATATTTTTCCAAACTTTCAGTCTTCAGGTGTGATTTCCAGCAGACGTAGATGAAGGCGGTGAACATGTGCACTAATAAAGGCTTCCATGGTTTTTCTTGCTGTTGCATGCAGGGAAATTTCACCTTTGTCATTTCCTTTTTTTCAACACAAAGGGCTCTAACCTCACTGGTGTGTCAGACCTGAGCCAGCTAACCTCCCAGTGGGCATGAAAAAAAAAAAGACGGCACATCCGCTAATTAAAAAGGAAGCCAGATGGCAAAGACCTCTGGTTATGTAGTCACTTAAACAGACGATCCTGGCTGCTTTTGTGCCGCGGTAAATCAGAGAGGCGGCGTGCAGTTGTCACCCAGGTTTCTTCTGTGCTTTATTCTTTTCTCTGTGCCACAATGAGCATCTTGCTTTCAAAATTTGTTCTTTAAAGTAAAAAGATACTTAAGTTTCCTGAATGATGAAGTCTGTAATCTGAAATACCATTATACCGTATTAATGCTCTTATTTGTCTGACTTTTTACTTTTGTATCCATTAAGCTGTTCCCATTAAGCTTTAGGGCGTGTGAGTTGTAACGTCAGCATGGATTCAGTGACTTACCTGTGGGCTACAATCTGTTAGCTTAGCTTTGTTCACGTTTTAGCAAATCAGAAGCCGAGGTAGTTACTTGCACATCTGCAGTTATAAGGAAAGTGTTTTTCCTTTTAGAATTTATTTGCAAAGGATTGAGTCATTCGGCCTCAGAGGGACAGAAAAAATAACACAGTCCACCTCTGGTGTTCAGAGCAGTGTTCCACGGTGTTAAAAATTTATTTTTCCTATTATTTCCTTTTTCTAATATTTCTAGTTTCTTTTTCCTGTACAAATGGTCTTTGGTTGAGCAGACACCACCAATTTATTTTCCCTCTTCCCTTTAGTTCTATTTATCTGGGTAGTTTTGGTGTGAGGTGGCAAGTTTTTGGCTGCAGAGATCTCTGCCTTCTCTCGACTATAATACAACTAGATGGGACTCGGCTTGTGGTGTTCAAAGCGGCAAAAGTACATGTGGAAAAACTCAACATCAAGATAAACCACAGACCTTGTTGGGAGCCGTTCCTTGTAAGAAAGCTAACTAAGGTCAACTAAGCTTGGTAGAATTACATCTCAGCTAAAGACTTCAAAAATCAAACATTTTAATTCAATCCTTATCTACTCACCTCTACGTCAATGGAAAGTCAGGTGAACTTAGTTCACAAAACATTTCTGAAGCTTCACTGCAGGACAGTGAGGCAGCCGTCTCCTAAACAACTGAAGTAGATCAGGACTTTTCTGTTTTTATACACGACTCAAAATTAGTTAGGGATATCGGGATATGTTAGTGTTTCACACTGCGTGTTGTGAATATTTCTGGTCCCCAAAAATAATGTGACACATTTCATTTGACTTTTTTTGCATATCCATGCACACGCACATATGCACCCATATCCCAATACCCCTAACACATGTTGAGTAGTGTACGAAAACAATGAAAAAACTACATAAAATGGCTCCGAGATCCAAAATGTATTTGAAAAAATTTTATTTGCACCCTCGATGGGCTGTCAAGCCCATGCACCTCTTCAGACGAGGCTCATGCTGAATCAGTTGGGGATATCATGTCTTCCGGAGACCAGGATTACAACGTTTAGTCCACATCTACTTCAGTTGTTTCAGAGAACGCTGCAGTGCTGTTTTGCTGTGAAGCTCCAGAAATGTGTTTTGGATGACAAACATTCCCATGACTTTCCATCGCCGTGAGGGTCAGTAGATAATGAATGAATTGCTACTTTTGGGTGGACTTATCCCCATCCTGCGCTGTCACAAGCCTCTTGTCCTTGAGTGGGTGCACGCCTTCTCTTTAAGCTTTTACAGCATCAGTTAGCCACAGCTGATATAATCTGCCACCGAAACGAGAAGCTGCTCCCTCTCTTTAGACAAACATTCCTGAGACAGCAGAAGTCTAAACTTGTGTGCACCTAAACGTTGCTCACATCTATTTATAACGGCAACATTTATTTGTATAATTAGGTCCTTAATTCAAACTTCCTGCATGTTGGTGTTTAAGAGATGGACACGTCCAGTCCATTTCCTCCCAGCCTGCTGCACTGTGGCCTGACCCCACTTTTACCTCTGCTACCATTTATGGAGGAAGCTAAACGCACGCAAAGGCAAATTCACATGTACAAACATACATGCTGAGTTGGCACTGTGCTGACCAGTGCGGAGCAGAGGGCTGGACCTCCCATTACTGAACACAGGGCTCGTGGTCCCGCTCCGCTGGTGAGGGTGTCAGCAGCTCCCTGTCCACCCAGCCAGAAGCAGGGTAATGGATTGTGTTATTCTTTGTTGTTGACATTGCAGCAGACCTGAGGTTGAGTACCCCCCCACCACCACCACCACCACCACACACACACACACCCCTCCCTCTCCTTGCTGTCTGTTCTCTGCTCTCCCTCCTCCCTTTCACTCTCTGCAAGTTATTTTCCATTCGTTCTGTACTTTCACCTGATGTGTGTCAAATATCCTCACCAAAACCTCCCCAGCAGTGACGGTGTAAAAGTGCACGTGTCGTGCACTTCCTCCTTCTCTTCCTGTCATTCACGCCTGCTCAGTACGAGATGTGATAACAGCTCACTCTTCAGAAGGTTCTGTTGCTGGGTAGTATGCAGGGGTCCATTTTAACAAATTTGCAAGGTGCCACTTGCAGTTTGAGATTATTTCCTCTCACGTTAGCTTAGACACGTTTAAACTGATTAAAACAAACAGCAGACCTGCAACACAGGCACGAGCAGGCAAAACGAGCCGTGTAATAAAATGGGGACGCTGGCTCCTTGTGTGATACAAGCAGCGCTCACAAATCGCTTTAATAAAACCTGACTACAGTCTAACCTATAATTAAGTTAATTGAATTCAGCACGGTACAGTTTGTTTGCTTCAGATCATCCTGTTGTCAACACATCCGATGTTGACTGTTGTGTATTTGCATTACTCAATATACTGGGGACAGTGTATGGATATATAATCAAGAAAGTATTCATGTTAAGTTCTCACTCTTGTTAGTTCCTTTTTATTGGGACGTATTGGTTTCAGGGAATAGGTGTGTACTGAGAGTACATAAACATGAAACGGATGTCCTTCTGTAATCAAATCATAATTGTTTCTTTAGTGGTCCAACTAAAGGGCTCTTAACGGTGGGGTAGTCCAATCTTGACTCAAACTGTGGTCTCCCTTCAGTTTTCATTCCTTTGAGGATCATTATAACTTCTAATCATTATAATAATCGTAGTAACAATCAAGTAAGACCGTATACCACGATGGGGGGAACCGGGATGTGTTCTGTGATGGTTATCGTACTGTGAAAATCTCATACCGTAGTAACCCTACCAAGAACTATATATGTACTATTGGTTGTTTGAGGCCGGCACAGACAGTTTAGAAAGAGTGAAAATCAGCTGATATGTAAGACATCGTTCACAACAATCCCTACAATATCGTAATAAAGAATTGTTCTGAGTTGGACATTTGAACGTTGAACAATAAACTGCCCTCTGGTGGACAACTGTGTAACGACACTACTTTCCTCGGTTGGCATATCTGTGGTACGATTCTTCGTATCATAGGTAGAAATATTTGCAGATAAATAAGAATACAGCATCTGTGATATGTTAATGATACCATGCAGGAGGATCAGTCTGCTCTGAAGAGGAGAGTATCCCTTTAGTTTATCAGCAGAGTAAATTAAGCTTATTCACACACCGTATATCATTATGTAAATGTTTATTCTTTATCAGCTTACATGTTTTTTGCTTTGTAGTTTGTTTCGTTCTTTCAAATTAGTATTCTGAATGACCCTTGAGTGTAGCATGTGCACGTGAATTTGGAAATATCAGCTTTGGTGCCTTTTCAGCACCATGGACAGAGCTTTAACTCTTCAGAGCTCAAGACAAATTCATCTCATCTTTTCCCTCCCCTCTCTCTCTCTCTCTGCTCTCCGTCTCTTCCAGGCAGTAGCAACAGATCCTTTTCCAGTGAAGATGCTCTATGACAAGTCACATGACCAGGTGTGGGTGCTCACATGGGGGGACATGGACAGAACACACCCAACACTTCAGGTAAGGGTGTTTTGTGTCCTTGTTATGCTTCAAAGTTTCTTCAGTAATAAGAGCTACATGTTGCTGTTTGCAGCCAAAGCCTTTAGCTTAAATCTGCACTAGACAGCTGAATGACAACAGGGATTGAGTTGGTTTCATCCCTACCTGCAACCAAGATGTCACGTTGGTCTGTACCGACGCTACAGTCTCAGTATAATTAATCTGTAGTTAAGTGCACAGGAAGTTCATCCTTCTATCAGCCTCATTTTTAAATCAGCCTGGTGAATATTTACATAAAATCCAGCCTCTAAAAGTACAAAATATTCTCTTTATTACTGTCTTATTTCTACAACTATTCCCCCTACACACACACACACACCTACTTTTGTTGTGTGTACTTGTGAACTCTGATGAGCGATTATCTTCCTCGGAGAATATAATCTATATAAGCTGTAGAAACTTCACAAAGAGAGGAAAACATCGCCTCGTAACTAATTGAGCTCTGCTGTGTACCCGTGTCCCTGTTTACCAGATAAGTATTTGCGCGACAACATCTAATCTATGTATGTTTTAGAGCATTTACCAAGCCAGCAAAACAGCATTTCACAGCTGCGGTGTGCCTCGTGCCCGGCGTCCCTTTGGACCGCTGGTGTTGGAGGCTTCACAAATGAGAAATGATCACAGGTGCGGTTGTATTTAATCCACCTCGGGGGATTGGGTGAGGCGAGGGAAGGGGAAGGAGGATGCAGGGTCGAGGAGGTGGAGGGAAGGAGAAAAGGGAACAGAGCTGGTGCCCGTGGGAGAGGTGGGATGCTGTTTTTTATGGGGCCAGCGTGTGTGTGTGTGTGTGTGTGTGATTCCTGTGTAACACTGGAGGAAACTGCCACGAGTAAAGCCACCGAGGGATCCCGCTGTAATCTCTGTAATGGACACAAACATGTTTATTGTTCCGCTCCGTCCCATTGGACAGAAGGATCCCATTATAATCATGTGAGGTGTTGTGCTTGGTCTTTACTGTTCGGGGGGGCTGTGCTGCGTCTATTCATTACAGAGATTGCAGAGGGATGATACACTCAAATTTACGATTCTTCCGAGGATCTTTGGAGTGAAATGACTCATTTTACATCCAGCGAATCACTTGCAGTGTTGGCTTTAAACACCGGTGGTTTCAAATAAGTTTTTAATAGTTAATCACTGGTTGTGGAGCTGTTAATGGTGCCGCGGTCGTTTGTCGAACGGTCTTATAAATAATGCTTCTTCATGAAGTTGTAGTTGTGTTTCTAGAAGAGAAACAGTGGAGGAACTAACTGTGGTGGTGGATTGTTTTGGAACGGAAAGTGCCACTACGGTCTGGCAACACAAAGTAGTGGCAAGACAACCACCTGTGTGTGGGTTTTAACAGTTTGCTACTGATTCACAATCTGCACGGCCAAGTGGACTGTGTGTGTGTGTGTACTATTGTACCTTTCTTCATAGAGTTTAGGAGCCCAGATAGTATAACAGTGCATACGCCTGATTTGGTTTTAAAATAAATCTCAGGTATTGTGAAAATTAAGCCTGACCAATATCAGGTGGCTGATATTATTGACCTCTCAGGGTCACTGTGTTCATATCATCGTATCTGTTGTTCACTACGGGTTGACATAAAAACTGTTTTTTCTAACATAACACAGAAAAAGATGCAGGTTTGTAATTTGTAAAGCCTCCATTAGATATGTGTCTTTCTAGAAGTGTTTGATAGCCACACTTGAGGGATCACTGCAAAACATTAGCATTAATGTATATATTCTGTATAGAAAAGATTATCGCCTGATAAATCCATACGTAATTATTTTACTCCGTATGATTGGAACTCTGCCCAAGAAATCCAGAATAGTGCCCTAACCCTCAATAAGTGGATTTGGAAACCTCCTTAAACATAATGTGCTTGTTGAGTTGTATTTTAGGTTTTACATCTAGAAGAACAGAAAATAAGAGGTGGGCTGTGTTTCGCCAGTGAGGTTCACCCACAGCATCAAAACAGCGGTCATTACACACAGCTGCTGCTATTAATAACACTCTGCCCGCCTACGTACCTGTAAAACATCAATCATCATTATTAAAGGTTAGAAGGATGAATAATGATTAACCTACAGAGCTCATGCTGAAACACACTTTCCTAAGTAAAGCTTTATTTCTATAGCACTTCTCTAACACCGAGTTACAGAGTGCTTAACAACAAGAACAATATAGATTAAAAATATTGTAAAAGAGAAATACCAAGCACAGAGCATACACAATGCAAACAACTTGTCAAAAGTACATACAAACACACTAAAGTACACAGAGATCTATGATCCAAGGCAGCCAAGAAAGTGTGTACTCAGCTGATCTGATGGGAGGGGGGGGGATTGTTCCAGAGTCTGGGTGCCAGCACCGCTCGAGACCGCTCGCTTTTGGTTTCAAGGAATAACCGAGCTGTTCTGGTCGGATGGCCGCTGAGGCTGGTTAGTGCTGCAGAGGCTCGGCAGCTCAGAGATGTAAGCAGGGGCTTAATCATGTAGCGCCCTGTACACGACTAAAATAATCTTAACACCGCATCTGAACTCAGCTGGCAACCACTGCAGAGTCTAAAATCTGTGTAATGTGATTTTTTTTTACCAGTCCTCATTAAGAGCCTAGCTGCTGCATTTTGAATTAACTGTCAAGTCGTGCCAAAAATGATAACACAAGATATAAGATAATAACACAGACTGCAAAATAACACATAATGAAACTGGCAAACAGCCTAAACAATGTGTTAGTCTAAAGTCATGTCCACCTCATCAATTCACCCGCAGCTGTCTCTGGAAAACCGCGTGTACTCATCGTCTGCAGGTAGCGTGAGGCGTGGGATTCTCCGAGCACATTCTTCAGGTTGGAAACCTGTACACGTATACGTCCCGCCTTTGTGTACTAGCTGGGGATTTGTTTCCGTCTCAGCTAAGGCGCGCTCTCGTGGTGTTTTTTTTTTTTTGACGATGGAGTTGTTTTTACACATCAGAGTTCATACTCTCAAATGAAGCAGAAAATTCTTTGAAAAGATGTTTTTCATCACAGACAAAAACAATTTTCCCCTCATGTGATTCGAGACAATCACAGCGCAGGCAGCAGCTCTGCATAACGTTCCTCTCTCTTTCTGCGGCTGCTGCCTGAACAGCAGAAAAACACGTTTCTGGTTTTGTGTTTTTTTTTCCCCCGTTTATTCATTTCCCCTCTCTTTGCAGTCGTTCAGGAGTAATGAATAATTAGAGAGCAGGGCATTGAATCACTCAAAAATGCAATTGCAGGGAAACCGCATAATGGATTTGAGTTCACGTGGATCACACCACAAATAAATGGTCTGATAATGTCGTTATCATTTGGACTGAAAGTAATTGACCTGTTCGACGGCAGCCTGTCACAGAGGCCGCCGCCTCGCTTCAGCGGATCATACATGTGCATGAGCGTGCGCCTGTGTCTGTGCATGTTAATGTGCGGCGCTCGCGGTGTGTGTAGCTGCGCGTTCGGCTCGGTGCGTGTGGTACTTTTCAAGCGGCCAAGTTTCAGGATGGCTCAATATCTCTGTGTAAACATCAGAGGGAGTGTGATTGTCAATTCATTAGAGAAGACAAATGGAGGAATCTCCGCCGGGCAGAGAGAGATGTGGCCTTTCAGACTGTCAGTCCGGCCCGAGCCTACGTGCCAAGAAGACATTTAACTCATAGGCACTTTGTTTTTCTCTCTGCGCACACACACACACAGGATTCCCCATCTGTTCTCTCCCCATTTATCTTCTACGACGTTTGCCAAATATATGTTTAGGACTGATTATCATTATGAATGAAATCATTATTACGATGATTCAGGCTGGCAACAATGATTTTCATCTTTAATCTTGTAAACCTCATAAAGCCTCTTTTTAAGTTAGGCTTTTTGCTCAGTACTGGCCCAGTTTTGTCACGTTTTGTTTTGCCTGTTCTATTTCTTTGGACCCGTTGCTCGTCTGTCTCATCCCCCCTTCAGTGTTCACATCGCAATTATTACTATTACTATAAGTGACAAGGACAATGAGAGGTTTTTTTTGCCTTATTACAATTTCACAACATATTATGTCCTTAAATAACACAACTACTACTAATGCGATACCCTAGATGAGCAGTCGTGCATCGTATGATAACCATCAATTTTCATTTATCAACCCAGAAGATAGCTGTTGCAGGTCGGGCTGGGTCGTTTGACATGAGTGGTGCTACAATATCTGAATATCAGGACTATAACTAAAGCAGGTATTTTTTAATACCTATACTTTGAGGTGAATCACCATGTTTATGCAGACGAAAGAAGCAGGTTCAGTATGCGTTTGGTAAATTGGAAATAAGCATCAGAAAATAGAAAATACCAAAATAAACAATGAGACTCTCATATAGGTCATA
Organism: Lagodon rhomboides; assembly: GCA_039737535.1. Lineage (NCBI taxonomy): Eukaryota > Metazoa > Chordata > Actinopteri > Spariformes > Sparidae > Lagodon > Lagodon rhomboides. Next base: position 25,974,868 of record CM077795.1, read on the forward strand.
TTTTTAAGCAGGTCTAACACAAAAACAGGTACTATGGCTCTGTCTGCCTCCGCTTCTTAAAGGTGTTTCCACTCACGTACGACTGCTAAACGACGCCAACACCCCGTCCTCATCAGACCCATCACACCTTTTAGGTGCGCTACTGCCACTTACTGGGTTGGAGTGTGGATCGGAGTGGTTCTATTCTCACCTACTGACATGCGCTCTTGCCAATTATTCTTCGCATGGCTGCGTGTACCAAACTGTGATGTCCGTACCATGAGCGCTCAGGGTGAATGCATGAACCGTTAACACCCCTATAAACATCTCAAACATGTTCTTCTCCAAGAACCTCACCGAAAAAAAGAGTCTGTTAAGAGCAAATGTATTATTCTAAGCAGGGAGCCTTTTTGCATTAACACTGCGAGTTGTCCAATAAAGACAGAGTAAAAAACAACTTTTTACTTTTGCTATTTGCAAACGCAATTGTGTGGCATCAAAACAAATTAAATGAAATTAGCGTTTGACATGAATACATGATCCGTACATTAGCAAACATCCGCTGCTTCATTCTTCTTCTCTTATGCATGTATTTAAAAATCTTTCATTAATTCAGTTGTTTTTTTTAATCTATTGATCTGCAAGCAACAAGCCACTGCGTCCATAATACGCTTTATTGCTCCCCTCGAGCAACAAGCTGCTGACAGTATATATAAAAAGGAGAGTTTCTGTAACCACGTCACATGGTTGTGGGGTTACATGAAAGTGCCTTGTGAGATTTACTGAATTCAGTAAATGACAGAAATACACTGGAGCGTCGCAGGAAGTCCAACTCAGTACAGTAGTTAGATAAGAAATTAAAAAAATAAAAGCTACTCAAGGCTTCTGGAGAGTGAATGTTGTTGAAAAGCAAAAGCTATTCAGTCAGAACCAAATCCCCCTCAGGTATTAGGGCAGCCAGCGAGGCGGGGCCGGAGAAAAACTCCACCGGGCCTTGTTGCTGAGTGTGTGGATATGAAATCCCAAGGATGAGTGATGACAAAGGGAAGCTAGTGGCATTAAGTTGAGAGCACCTGCAGCCCCGGAGACCACAGCAGCTGCCTAATAATACATGAGCGATACTACCTTGAACCTCATTAACTCCCGTCATTGTGTTCGGCAACTGTTGTAATGACTTCTTTTTAATGAGGGATTCTTTTCATGTCTCGCAAGCAGCGAGGAAAGCGCCAGATCTGTTTTGTTAAAAATGGATGAGACGGTGGGAAGGATGGAGGAGCAGAGAGAGCTTTTGAGGAGTGTTGCAGGAAAAATAACAACTTGGCAACTTAAACTGCTATTTTTACTTCCTGGCATGTGATAGTTCTGAGGCGTCTGGCCCCCCACTGGGCATCAGGTAGATGTTCAGCTGCTGCAACGCAAGCGCAGACATCAAAATAGATTTCACACTTAGTTCTTTCCCTTCTAAAACAATCTCCTACCTGCTCTCTAGCAACATTTGCCTCGGCGTCTAAACCTAGAGTCGCATCAGCGAGCCAAGTTTCTCTGACAGCGTAAACTTAGTTTGCTCTGGCAGAAGGCTTACGGAGCAGAAGTTGACTGGCTGCTTTTAATAAATGCACAGTCTCACACGTGTGTGGGCCCCATAAAGCACTTCAGTCGTCCTTGACTGTGACCTGGTGATGAAGGAGGCATGCATGATGAAGCGTGTGTCACAGACAAGGCGGTGCATCGCGAGCCCATCACAAGTGTGCGCACTTTGCAAACATGCTGATTCAGTGCCGAGGCGTGGGACGTGAGCGATGGGGGCCGTTATTGTGGTGTGTGCTTCTAAAACAACCGTCACCGAATAAGACGCTTTATCAGACAACTGAGGTGGGCCCCACGTTTCATCAGCGCAAGTCATAAAGTGTAGATGTTTATCTCCTCCAGGATATATGGGCATGTCACCTGGACAAGCTGCGGCTGTTAAGACCAGAGATATACGAGCCTTTAGTTCATTTACAGAAACTAGCAGCATTGTGATGAAGCTGAAAGGTCACAGGGTCGATCAAAAACACTCGTATTTCATTCTTCACGAGCATCTTTGAGCAAGACACTCAACTGAGACTGGATTTATGATGCTGATATTTAAAGACTTTTTTACATTAAGACAACCACTTTATTAAGGACCCCTATGATTTGTTACACTTTATCACACTGCAACTTGTCGGACAAGCTATGTAATTCAGCCACCGTTCGAAAAACATTCAATTAACATTTGTGCGCTGCGATGTCTCGTAGCGTATTGGCATATTCACCGATACCGACTCATCTGAGATAAATGTCAGCCTGTCTGACTAATTGGTCGAGTTCCACGCTAAACCTCAATCTTTGAAGTGCTTCTCACAATGCACAGAGCTGAAGTCTCATTCATCCAGTGTGTTGTGTCTGGAGGCAGCGCAGCTAAAGCACACATCCTCCCTCTGTATTGTCCTATTGTGCCTATACATTATATCCGTTCAGCCTGTGTTGGGGTTGAATAGTAAGCAGACGCCAACGACTTGAGATTCCAAAGAGGTTTTTCCAGCAGAAAGTACTGACAAGCTGATCTTCTAAATGGAAAACATCTGGTTCTGAACATAACTTGGTCACAGTTCTGTTGAGTTATTACTTCTTATATGAGTCTATAATCATCGTGAAAATTGTTTGTCACAAGAAAAATGAATATTTCTCATTACATGGTTATCTACAGTGGTCCTGAATGGTCACGGGTCGAACATACTACTTCCTCCATTTTACCATGTCAAGTTAAATTGTATTTGTTTTCTCAGAACGTGAGTTATTTATTTCATCATCACAGAATAATTATTTATCTTCAGTTGGTATCAGTCGGGTTATAGTAAGAGTCCCACTACGATTTACAGCTGCAATGGTTAGTTGATTTATCAGTTAGTCAATCGTAAGAAAATGTTGCCAGGTATTTTGATAATAGATTAATCGTTTAAATCTTTTTTTCAAGCATAAATGTTTCTTTCCAGCTTCTTAAATATAAGCATTTGCTGCTTTCCTTTGTCTTTTATGACCGCAAATTAAGTTTGCTGAGGTTTTTGAGTTTTGGACGGTGAGTTTGAAAAAAATAAATAAATAAAAGCAACGTTTTTTTGACATTTTATCAACTAAACGAACAGATCTATCATGCAAATAACCGTCAGATTAATTGTTCATGAAAATAATTGTTAGCTGCAACCCTGCACGGCACTAATTTTAATCAGGGATTTTGTACTACGACATTAAGCATTCATCGGGAGCTGCATAATATCCAAATAGGCCCAAATTTTAGTACATTTTTCCATATTCATGTGCAAAAGTCGGGTCAAAATTATTCATGAAGTAGATTTAAAATCAGGTCATGTTCACCAAAGTGCTGTGCAGATTGGAACAGGTAGCTAAAAACACAAATATAAGACACGCCGACATAAACATCAGGGACACAAACACACAACAGGTATGTATAGGTCAAAAATCAGACACTGAGGAACAAGAGGAAATACATAAAGATGGGGTATTTTTTCGGCCATGTTATTTTTTGAACGTCTGCCAACCAAACTTGATTTTCTACATCGTGGTTCTAATCGTTTTATATCTTTGTGTTGGTGTTTAATATTCATGCTGTCCTGTGTTCTTTGTCTACAGGTAATTCCTCAAGCCAGCGTGGGAGAGGTACATCGCGCCATCCGCACAACTTTCCAGAGAGTCAACGACTTCTTCATCCCCCCAACCAACCTCATCATCACTCACGTGAGGTAAGATGGCACACACACACACACACACACATATACTCGACCATCTCTGACTTTAAACACAGGCGACCTCATTGCTCGCTCATCACAGCCGACCTTCTGAAGTAAAGGGGAAAAGAGCAAATGAGAATTCTAATGAGAATCTCGATGTGTGTTAATCTAGAGAGGCTATTAACCTTTTCTTTGAACTTTGCCGATTCAGGTTCGCCTTCGTCTTCCTCAAAAATGAACCTGCGGTGCACAAGATCGACCTGGAGACCTTCCACCGTGTCAAGACCATCAGCCTGAAGAACTACAGCTGTATACCCGTCAGCATGGCCTACACACACCTGAGCGGCTTCTACTTCGTCCAGTGCCAGAGCAAGAGCCGCCTGCAGGCCCCGCCCCAGCTGCTCATCGACAGCGTGACGGACGCGGTGATCGGTCCGAATCTAAACGTCACGGGGCAGCCTTTCGTGTCGCCCGACGGCCGATACATCGTGACGCCTGACCCGCAGAGCTCAAAGCTGATCGTACAGACAGTTTCGTTCCAGGGGGAGCTGGGTCTGAACCAGGAACTGGACGAGTCTGTCGCTGTCTCCGATCTGGCTTTCCAGCCATCCTTCACTGAGTCCAACCAGCACTTGGTCGTAGCCACCTCAGGCTCAGGCACGGACCTGCTATTTGCCGATCTGTCCTCGGGCCACACTGAGGTTCTCCCGAGCCTCAAGGAGCCTCTAGCCCCACAAGCCTGGCCCTGGGGAGGCCCCAACAGAGTGGTGGTCTCCAGCGGGTTGTTCGGACAGTACCTGGTGACGCCGTCAGCCGAGTCCCTCTTTGTCCTGAACGGCAAACAGAGAACGCCGCACTGCGAGGTGTCAGACATCAAGAGAGGGAACACAATTGTGTGGGTCGGCGAGGTATGAGTAAAAAAAAATAAAATAAAAAAAAAATAAAAAAAGGGAAGAAAAAGAAAGCAGGGGATGTAGGATGAGGAGAGACGTAAAAGGAAAAAAAAAGGAAAGATCAGGCCAAATTACCTATAATAAAGATTTATGTGAACATAAGTTGTGGACTCAACCCTGGGACTGAGCAGGAAGGATACACGCCTGGGTTTATTGTAACAAAAGTACACTTAAAAAATAGAGTAATTGAGAAAAACATTAAGAAACCCTGTTGTGATATTTCTATTGGGAGAAAGTGTCAATGCCGTTCAGTGCAACAGTGATCTATGTGCACTTAACTATACAGAATTGTACATTATTGCACTTCCTTCCATGTTATCACAGCAAATAGGTACCTGACGAGGGGTTATTAACGAACTATGAACTATGCACAATGCTCACTTTTTTTAGAGTAAAAAGCTTTCCGATTTTTGTTTATCTCAACGATGTTTGTCGTTTTCACCAGTGCTGCATATAATCACCACAAACTGTCCGTCTGTCCCGTCTGCCTTTAGTGTATGTGTGTTCTGAGTCCTTTTAAAAAGCTACCGACCCATCTGTTTACTCGCCTTCGTCATGGTATTGTACTGTATCCTCCCTCTGAGAGCTTTCATTCTCCTCTTGCCGGCAGAGGTTGGCTTTATGCACTCGTGTAATACCCTCTATTTACATTGTCTATCCAAAGAGCCCGATTGGTCCATTAGCCGTCGACAATGGATGTTTTCGCTCGCGGAGGGAGCCCGACCAGAAATGAGCGGTACATCCAGCGGTCTCTCGCAGTGGTATAATCTGTCCCCCGCTGTCTCTCACATTTATTCTGTACCTGCAGCACAACTCGGTGCTGTGGAGCCTGAAAATGCCACTTAGCAGATTCCCTCAGGGTAATGACTCCGCTTTACGCTGACCCACATGCCAAGGCTGTGCCGAAAGTGGCGTCAACTCCGCTATCTGACCGGCTGTGAGCATTTGTACCTCCTCCCAGAGAGCCGTGCATCAAGATCAAACTCCAAAGGCAGGTAGAGGTGGCGACTATTCAGCGTTTACTTTAGAGACAATATCTTTTTATTAGTTTCTATCAGCTACAAACACACTGGAAAAAAACACGCTGCATCCCAACACCTAGCAGCCCGTTTCAAAAGTAGGGATACATTTGAACGAACATTAGCAATACACGATTTTAAGCAACATCCACTTATCGATTGAACAATGTTTGTACAGGTTTCTTTATCATGACTCTTATTAATAACAATGTGTACCTACTTTTGAAAAAAACCCCTGTATCATCTGTCTCGAGGCAGCAACCGAACAAACACCAGCAACTCACAATCCATCCATCCAAACCAGCCGATGTTTTCTCTCTGTGGCCGAGCTGCATCACCTTCTGTGTGATTTACTTTTTGCCATCCGCGCTAATCATCCTAACGATGATCCGTTAGCATCGAGAAAGCCACGCTGCTTCTCGGCATTCGTCAAAACGTTAGCAGAAATCACAGTAACCATAGTGTCCCTGAAGCATCCCTGCCTCTTGACAGTAGCGCCGAGTTGTGTTTGCTCTGACGACACACCGGGTGGCTCTTAGATGACGGGTTGAAAGCGCCTTTTTCTTTCTCTTTCCGCTGCGTAGCCTTTTCTCTGTGCCTCCCAGCCTCAAAACTACAGCTAATGAAATAGATAACCCCTGTAATTCAGATGTCATAAATGTTCTCTCATTTCACATTATAAAGTAAATCAGGAGCTATTTTTTTGATAAGCAGCCAAAAATATAAGTTCTCCCTCACTGAGCATTTAAATCCTTTGTATTGTAGAAGCTGCTTGACATTACATGGATGAGAACTAATGAATTGGATACTTAGAATAATTATTGTATTTCTAGAATTTGTTGGGTTCTACAAAGAAAAAGGTTCGTCCAAGTATTACATTTCAGTCATTATCTTCTCGCCCCCATGCCAAGAGAAAGTCAGGTGTTCAAGTGTTAAAAAATAACCGTGAAAAAATGCACAAATGGCTCCATATGGCTCATCCAAGTCTCCGCAAGTCCACAGATCCCAAACTGATTTGAAAAGACGCTCTTCTGAGCCAAACATTTCACTAGCTGCATTTACACGGAGCCTTATATTCCAATTAGAATCTTCTTAAAAGTTTGAAAAGCAAAGCTCCGTATAAACCTTCAATCAGAACTAAACTTGAATCGGTTGCAGAGGGGCAGTTTGAACCCTTCGGTAAACCAAACCAAATAAAATTGTCTCATGTAAACAGTATAACCTGATTAGCTTCTAAGGTGGTCTACTGTTGAGAGTTTGCCTTTAATACCAACTGTTAGAGAGCCTAACATAGACGATGATAGATATCCATCTTTAGGACAGAGCTGATCAAACATGACACAACAATAGAGATGAAACATCCAACGAGGAAGAGGAACGCATGACATAACATTCAGATTGAATGCACTGTTCAAGATCAATTTCACTTCCAGAGACGAGCTGTATGGAGCCGTTTCATTGGGGGGGGGTTTTAGTCCCCATCTACTCCAGCAACGCTCCAGAAATGTTTTGTTGACTGCGAAAAATCGTGCAACTCTCCAGCATGAAGTCGAGTAGCTCATGACTGAACTTTCATTTTGAAAACATTTTAAAAGATGGCTCAATACAAAAAAGCATACATGGAAGACATTATCCAGTATAAGAACGATGTCAACTTTCTGTTAAATCGACTAAAAATAGTGGACTACAGAAACAGCGGCTCTCAGGCTCAGACCCTGCGGGGAGAGAGCAACAGTTTCCTCGTGCTGAAATGTGATTGGCAGCTCCCTCACACAAAAACTGTATGTAATCACGGCACAAATACTCACAGCCTTCAGGATTTTGTAGTTGCTGACCGAACAAAGACCGGCCCACCCACAAACCAAGATGTCAAAGTCCAACTTTGGGTGTACAAAAAAACGTCTGTGGCAGTCCTGTAAGAGAGGCGTACCGCTGTAAATCCAGCTCCGGGTGTCGTGACTGGAAATCTATCCGCTCATGTGTTTTTATGTTCTGTTTTCCCCCCAGAAACAAACAGCAGCCCAAAATTAAATATTAACCATCTTCTCCTAATACGTAGTTGTGCCTGTAACTCCCCAGTGCGATGCCATGTGTAGGGTAGAAAAACCAAGCTGTGTAAGAAAAGAAAAAGTAAACACAGGAGTGAAGCAGACTTGTCGTTCTCGTTTGTGATTTTTTAGGTATTCGCTGCTAATCTGCCATGAAAATCCGTTCTGGCGTGAGCGCCCGTTTGATGAAACTAATCGCAGGCACTGACTTATACGATACCGATTCTTAGACCACTGTTGCACTGAGGAGAGAAATATAATACCTGACATATATTTATGTTGATTGGATGGACGTTTGTCTGATTGGTAGCCCAGTTTTTTCTCACCGTGTCAATGGATAAAAAGAAAAATATCCTGTTAAAGTATTCCGGCTCTGATGCTTCTTCAAAGTCACTACCCCATCCCGATGTCACTCCCCCCGACGGCTCCAAACGAGTATTCCACCCAAGACATGCATGTAATGAAATAGATCCCCGACATGATTATCATAGACCTCTCTCGGCGGTCTTCTCACACTCACACACGGTTTACAGTTGCTTGTGAAGAAGTCACTTCTCTGCCCTCTCATCGTCACGTCTGTCAGCTTATCTCTTAAGGTCGATTCAGCAGTTATGACATCGCTACTAGAGCCAAGGAGAGCAAGAACAAAGAGACTGCACCTGCGCTTGCTGATATAACTACATTATTGGCTAGCTCACGTCGTTTCGTTTCGGGTCACCCTCAGTGTCACATGACTTATTTCCGTACCTCTCCTTTAACCCTCAGAGTAACGGGGGAGGGGGGAGGGGGGCTGCAGAAGCTGAACCGCTTGGTGTGATAGACATTGATAGCAAACCACTGTTGTAGATAACATTGTTCATGTTTAGAACACGTTCGGACATGACAAAAACTGACTGTACAGTTTTCTTTATGCATTTTGTGTGTTCTGGTTTATGAGGGAATTGTTTTGTAAGAAAAAATCGAATTAAATATATTGTAAAAATCAAGTTGTTTTCTGCTGTGTCTTCATCCGCTATCGATCGGGAGTCATGACTGTTTTCTCAGTAGCAATTAGTCGGAGAATTACTTGGACTAATAGTTTGGTATTTAAATGTCAAAACACAGTTTGAAAAAAAGGAAAAGGCAGATTGTTCTCTCTGCCACATAAGGCACAAAAACAAGCAGCAGGTCCTCACACTGAAAGAGCTGGGAATGAAAACTGGAACAATTATTGATACAGATTATTTAAAGTGTTACTGTTTCATGCCGTATGTCATTCAACAAATAATTATCTGGTGTTAAGCCGACATGTTGTCGAAACATGTTGTCGAAATGATTTGCTCCTTTTTTCTGGTTTTGATTGTTTGTGAGACAAAACAAGGAAATTCCAATTTTTCCCTGTTTTTCTGACCTTGTACGGACATGGATATTTACTGATAACAATCGCCAGTTGCAGACGTAAACACTTAATTTCACAGCTCTGTAGTCTCCTAATAATTTCCTCAAAAGAACGGTGTAATTTGGTGCCAATAGCGGCGAAAGAGCTGCTCCGTTTAAACCCCAAGTAATCGTTCATTCATGACTCATTTATTTATAATTGGAAACTTTATTCTCCGCAAACGTTAAATGAAAAGTGCACCGATTGAAGACTGATTTTGCTATAATTACACACAAAAATAAAATTAAGAACATGCAGAGTTGCATAATAGAGTGTAATAAAAATAAACCGACTCACTAAAAAGATTGTCAAAAGCTTTTCTACTTTGGTCGTCTTGATTTGCTGAAATGATAAACTGGTCACCAAAAAAATTAATCTGCAACAATTCTGATAATTAAGTGTTTTTTTTCCAAACATTCACTATCAAGCTGCTAAATTGTGAGAGTCTGCTGTTTTTCTATACCTTAAATGATGGGACATGGACAAGCTTTGGATTCTTGGTCGAGCAAAACGTGGAAAAATAAATCCTGCATCTGTCCTTTTTATCCAGATCTGCACCAAGAGTTAATGAGGTCTGCTCTGGGCTGAGACTCATCCTCCATCCAAGTTTCATGACAATTCATTCGGTAGTTATTGAGTAATCCAGCTGACAATTAAGTGATTTTTTCCAAACATTCACTAGATTTGCTATTCTATATCTGAAATGATGGAACATGGACGAGCTTTGGGTTTTGGATTCTTGGTTGGGCAAAACAAGGTTAAAAAAAAGTGGAAAAATAAATCTTGCATCCGTCCTTTTATCCAGATCTGCACCGAGAGTTAATGAGGTCCATTCTGGGCCGAGGCTCTGCCCAAGTTTCACAAAAATTTGTTTGGGAGTTTTTGTGTAACCCTGCTAAAAAACCAACCAACAAACTGACACGAGGCGAAAACAAAGCCTGTTTGGTGATTAATCATTACCACATACAGTACAGTGCATTGCAATAATCCTATTCTGTTATAATTGTGCATAAAAAGTACCATTACAGGACGAATCCTGCAGTCATAAACTTGGGACAAAATAAGACATCTGAAGACGTCACCTTGGGCTTCAGGCAGCTGTGATTTTCTTATAATTTTCTGACATTTTGCAGACCGAAGAGACTTGTAGATTAATCGGAGAAAATAACTGTCATCTGCAGCCCTGCTGAATCGTTCAATAAGCCAGGGTTCATGGTATTTAATCACATTCTTCAAACAAGGCCTCCAAATACACACAAGCTACCTCTCGGCACCTTGGAGGTGTTACAGCTGACAAGGTTAGACAGAGCGACAATTTCAGCTCCTGGAAAATTACTAGATATCCCCGTCTGCGATGTGACATTCATCCCACCGTCCCTGCCCTCATCGCAGCCGCCGCCATTTATGGGCTCCGTCCTCTGATGAGCCGGCATCGAGCTGGCCTTCACTCCTGTAAAAGTTAATGTAATCTATTGTCTATGTGTGCTCAACACGCTCGAAACAATCCATGACCATCACTTACAACAGCGCCTGACCGAGGGACACTGTCAATACTCCCTCCGTCAGTGTCAGAGCCGCAGAAAGAGAGAATAAAAGACTTCCGGAGCCGAACATCGGCGAGGTTGGAGAATCCGATCGCACAGACAATTAGCATCCTGTTCACGCCTGCGTCAGTTTCCCGTGAGCCACAACGGAGGAAGAAAGCAGCTGAAATACCTGCTGAAAGCTGACACCACAACACGATCACACTTCAAGTCATCGTGATCACCTTCGTTTTTCACAATCTGACACCAACATAAAGTACAATATGAATGCACCTCCACATATACAGATCATGATCGCGTTTTGCATTGTTTACAAGTGTTCAGGGGAAAGATTGCTCACACACTGGAGACTCACACTGGGCCCATTAGTTTTTTTATTATTTGAAGTACCTTGCATACTACGGAAGCCCTGAAGGTCAAGTGAAGTAACTTTTGTTTTTCTGGTGAAACATTTTCTGGGTCTGACACAACTTGTTTTCTCTCCTGTGTTTATGACTTAAGAACTGGTGGAAATAAATCAATTCTCTGTGTGAAACCAAGTCAAACTAAAAAAGTCTCACAGTTTCACACTTGAAAAAAAGTTTTTTCTCGGTTTCACACATTGAAATACAAAAATGTTTTCCTAAGATTTTTTTTTTCACAGTTTCACACATGATTTTTTTTGTTCTCCTGAAAAATGAAGAAAGAAAATTTGTCTTAAAAAAAATCGTTTCACACGTAAACTTTTCTTGTCATGTAAAAGAAACCATTACTTTCACTTGTTTTCATACATGAAATAATTTCTTCTTAATTTTTTGAATTTTCACTCAGTTTCACACATGAACTAAAAAAAATTCACTCATTTCACTTTCACTTTCATTATCTTTTTTTTTCCTAGTTGAAATTTGTCACTTCAGACCTCCAAGCATTCCAGGAGCACGATGCCTGTAGAGTAGGGAATAAATGGGAATTTATGGGAATAAACAGGAATAAACTGGGAATTTTCCAAATTGAAGGTTGGCTCTTCATAGGGAACTTAAATATAGTTGGGGAAAGTATATTTTAGCATAATTTTGACTAAAACAAACAGATGCCATCCAAGTACACTTGAATATCCATGCCATTCCTCAATCACATGCACGTAGCACACTGCTTACTGCATGGCTATTGAGACCACACCCCCTACAGGCACTGTGCATGCCTCCATCACATGTACAGATGATTTCTAGAAGACTGGACCACACTTTTGAGCCCAAAGCACAAGACTATTGAAGGCACACATTTGAGCCCGTGGACTACACAAAATTAAGTAAGTTTTGATCAAGGGCGTAAGTTTGGTCTCAGCTTTGGTAGGGACACTGCCCAGCAACCTATCCCTCCCGCCTAGTGTCTCATCACAGAACCATTTAAGACCTCACCTGAAGCCCAGACGGTCCAGCTGTTGCTTCTTTAACCTGCACTACATCTGTACTGGATATCTGAGTTTCCTGAATGTATTTCAAAATAATGCATCAATGAATAAAATGTCCTCTTTATATCCATCAGTTCCATGAAACATACGATACTTTTACAGCAATTATTCCCGGGAGTGAGCTGAAGGTATCACGATGGTATCCTTCTGGATTTCAAAGTAAAGGACGACGTGAGAATTTTTTTTTTTTCCATGAGTAGTTTTGGATTCATACACTGCTGAACTAAGTACTTTCTAGACTACTTGCATGCATAATATGAAGTATTTTTACTGTGTACTTTTAGAGTAATCCTTTGTCAAAATCCTGACCAGATCAGAAGAATAAGGATATTTCAGCCAAATTTGATGTGCAATAAAAAACTTGTTTTCAATATATAGTCCAATATATTATACTACAGAACTAAGTACTTCATAGACTACTTGCATGTATAATATGAAGTACTCTTACTGTGTATTTTTCGAGTAATATTTTGTCAAAATCGTTAACAGAGAAAAATAATAAGGATATTCCACCCAATATTGATGTGGAATAAAAAAACTTGTTTTCCACAAATAGTCCAATATATATATATATATACTACTGAACTAAGTACTTCCTAGACTACTTGCATGCATAATATGAAGTATTTTTACTGTGTACTTTTAGAGTAATCCTTTGTCAAAATCCTGACCAGATCACAAGAATAAGGATATTTCACCCAACTTTGATGTGCAATAAAAAACTTGTTTTCCATAAACAGTCCAAGATTCATGTACTGCTGAACTAAGTACTTCCTAGAGTACTTGCATGTATAATATGAAGTACTCTCACTGTGTACTTTTAGAGTAAACCTGGGTCAAAATCCTGACCAGATCACAAGAATAAGGATATTTCGCCCAACTTTGAGGTCGAATAAAAAACGTATTTTCCATAAGTAGCCCAAGATTCATATACTACTGAACTAAGTACTTCATAGACTACTTGCATGCATAATATGAAGTACTTTTACTGTGTACATTTAGAGTAATTCTTTGTCAAAGTCCTGACCAGATCACAAGAATAAGGATATTTCGCCCAACTTTGAGGTGGAATAAAAAACTTGTTTTCCATAAATAGTCCAAGATTCATGTACTACTGAACTTAGTTCTTACTTGTATAACTAGTATAGAGTACTTTTACTGTGTGCTTTTTCAGTAATCCTCTGTCAAAATCCTTAACAGGATTAAGTCTTTTCTCCCAAATTTTATGTAGAAATTTACTTTGTAACAGAGTATTATTAATGGTATTATGTTAAGTAAAAGATCAGAGTATGTTCCTCCAACACTGCAAATCTGAAACTTGGATTCATGACTAGGTCTTTTTCCAGTCGTAACACCTCATTCATGCATATAAGGCCACAGATACAACTTGAGAAGTGAGCTGACCATCAGCAGAAGAGAAGAGTTGAGATAGATATGCCAATCCTAGCTGACAGTAACATCAAGAAGACGGAGCTCAAAAAGATCGAGAAGTACCAGAAGTTGAAGGAACAACTTGAACAGATGTAGAAGGTGAAGACCAAAAAGGTCCCAGTGGTAATAGGAGCATTCGGAGCTGTGCCACCCAAACTGGGAGAGTAGCTCTAGCATTTTCCAGGTAAAACATCGAGGGTTTGTGCAGAACCCTCAAATTCAAGGTCTGCTTTCAAATTCAATGCAGGTAAAGCAGGGGAATGAGGACACAGTTTGTTTTGTTTCCTTTCCAGATTGCCTCTCTGTATGATTTATTTAACATCATCTACCACAACAGTCACATAAGCACAATGCATATCTTTTTACCTCATCTCAGCTTTAGTAGTCAGCAAGTAGTCTATGAAGTACTTAGTTCAGTAGTACATGAATCTTGGACTACTTATGGAAAATACGTTTTTTATTCGACCTCAAAGTTGGGCGAAATATCCTTATTCTTGTGATCTGGTCAGGATTTTGACCCAGGTTTACTCTAAAAGTACACAGTGAGAGTACTTCATATTATAAATGACATGCAAGTAGTCTACGAAGTACTTAGTTCAGCAGTGTATGAATCCAAAACTACTTATGGAAAAAAAAAAAAAAAAAACATTCTCACGTCGTCCTTTACTTTGAAATCTGGAAGGATACCATCGTGATACCTTCAGCTCACTACTGGGAATAATTACTGTAAAAGTATCGTATGTTTCATGGGTCTGACTGAGAGACTGCAGTCTGCCCCACAGTCACTACCAGCAGCTCTTCAGAGCGGTTTCATCACGAATACCGTAAATGTTAGAAGATTCGCGCACTAGAACAGAATGTGCGGCTGGTTTGACCAAGCAAACGCGAACCACGGCTGGCTTGACCGCAGTGCCGTCCTCGCGCTTCCACCACACCGAACAGAGCAGCTCCCGAACTCGTCCGACTCTCTCCAAACGCTTCAGACGTCCGACGTTTTAGCCAGTGTGTGCCGGCCTTTACCGTCAGTCCAGCTATCTTGCAGCAACTCTGCCACACAGCGCGTCTTCTTCACGAGAGGTGACGAGAGGGGCTTTGATACATTCATGTGCCGAGAACGTGATAACCCTTCAGCCAATCAAATGGCAGCATATCTAAACGTGTTGCCTTGCAGGTTACACTGAAGATTGCGATAGTTCTATACATATGCTTAATACTACGAATAAGTTTGCAAAGAACATTATATTCAATGCATTATGTAAAAAAAAAAAAGTTAAAGAAAATCGTTATATTAAAATATATCAAAATATTGGTAGGGACAACTCCCTCCCTCCCAAGCTTTGGTTGTGACTTGTCCCTATCGTCCCTATGCAAACTTACGCCCATGGTTTTGATGATATTATGGGGAAATTTATTTATTAAATGTTTAACCCTCTGAGGTCGACGGACGCGCCGGCGCGTCCAAATCACGTGACCGCTTTAAGACGATGGAGCAGCGAGATGCAGCCTCACTGATTCTCCGTTTCAACTTGTGGCGAAAGTGCGGACTTCAAACTATATAGGCCGAGTAAAACCGGACTTGTGATAAATAATGTGCGCGACGCTTTTTCGCAAATGTTGCCGTCACGTTTGGTGCGTGTTTGGTGCATGAAGAAACGGTAAAAACTGACTTTTCTCAGTAACGTGTCCGCAAACAGGAAGTGCTTGCAAGCAAAATAACACGTGATACCCCTTTCCTATTAGTGGAAAAAGCCACCACATCAACCAATCACAAAATTATATGGCAAATCACATGATTTGGTTGCTGGGAAACAGGGGGAAGTTGTAGGGAATATTTCCAAAATTCCCCAATTTAACTTCCCATGGAAATTTACCGGAGACCTATGTTTTCCAGTAAATTTATTTAAACTTATGAAACTATGTTCCGCCCCTTTGCAACCCTACTGTAGAGTTAACAAAAACACAGCTTACTGTAACAAAATGATGTCTCTGGAGTGGACACAGCTGAACCCTCAGCAGTGCAGCCTCCTCGCTCATATAAACAAAATAGTGGAGTGAAAACGAAATGAGGTAACAGACGTTATTATACATTATATTTTTACGGCACTTTTATACCTGGAAACATATCTAAATACTTAGATACGTACCCTGTACGTGTTCTCTGACATCAGACAACTGCTCCCTCATGAAGTTGGGGTAGATGGATGGAGAATTAAAATCTCTAGTGGACGCCTGGTGTCTCCTTCTGTGGTGGAGAGTGAGAATCCTCCAGCCTGTGAGGACGAACGAGGCTTAAATTGCCTCAGTGGGCTAATTTGGATGAATCTCACTCCGACTAACAAGGTTGCTCACCTCCAGCACCGAAGCCACCGGAAAGCAGACCTGGGTGAAATAATACTTGCAAATGAGTTTTTTTTCTCATTCTGCTCGAACAAATGTGTCGGGTTTGATTAATTTTTCTGCAAATAACTGATAGAAAGTTACAGAAAACGCAAGAAACGTACTTTTCTTTCACAATGTTCATAACAAAGACGGATAAGATACCTGCTATCTGGTCTCTGGGGAGAATCGGACAAAGTTCACGCTAACAAACACCTTCAAAAGAGTTCTGACATTTATACTGGAGGACTGCTGCCTCATGCCTCTAATGAACACCACCCATGTGAGAGCATGACTGGAGCCGGAGAGGATGAGACGCCCGTGACGTTTTTATCATCGGAGCTAGTTTGAGCTCTGAGAGGTTTGATTAAATCTACACACCTGTGCTGACACTTTATAATACAGCCTGAAGTATTTTACGAGTGTCTGACTCACATAATGATTTAACACTGTAAACTTCAAAGGTTCCTACCTGGTTCCAAAAAGAAGTCGCCGAGTCTTTTATTAGGATGTGATTCATATCGACACTGTAAATTACAGGCTGTATTATAAAGTCTTACCACAGCAGCCGTTAAATATGTTTGAGGAATTCAAATTCTCAGAGGGATTATACGTCGAGGATTAAGTGATAATTAAATCACTCCATCTTTAAGTGGGATTTTTGGCACATAGCAGATTAAACGTCAGTGAAGTTTTGGCGAGAAAACATTTTTGGTTTAAGCAGATTAATATTTGCATCGGAGTTGAGTAACTAATACGGAACAGCTTCGGTCTTTCGGCTCCGAGATGCAAAGCAGAAACTGTTTTGGTACGAGCGAAGAATCAAAGCGCTCAGACATACACTCACAGCGCTAATGTTATCAGGTGATTGGCTGTTTGGGCCACCATCTGTGAATGTTAAAGATACAAACTTCATCAGAAAGACAAGCAAGATGTTCTTTTGCACTGTATGAACATCTTTTCATCAGAGGATGCATCAAAACATGTGATCATCAATAGAATCACTGTGGTAGCAGCAAGTGTGGGATCTTTTCTTTACCGTTCCTCTGATTAAAGTTTAGCAGACCAAGATCAAGCCTTTGGGGGAAAACAAAGACAGGAACGCTTGCTACGTGAGGCTGGGCTAAAGAGCCGTGCTATGAGCCAGCATGCTAACAGTGACAACGTTAATGTGCTGGTTTCAAGTCCAAAGATCGTCACAATTCATCCTCTGGTCACCATCTAGGTCCGTACCAAATTTCACGCCAAACCATCCAAATGTTGTCGAGGCAATTGAGTCTGGACAAAAAGCTGTGAGTCGACCGGTCAAGTCAGTACAGAGATGCTGGAGGTTGTGTTGTTAGCACCGCGTCCGATACAAACAACACCAGAACGCAAGCCCCCAGCATCCACAGTAACAAGAGCAGACACGAGGAGCTGTTTCTGAGTGCTGCTGCCGAGGTGTGTGGACACATTGTGAACATTCAGAAAGAGAATCTGCAGTGATGTCTCCTTCATTAGGGCTGCCGCTCACGGTGCAGAGCAACAGACATCCAGGCGCGTTCTGACAGGAGTCTGTCATCAATGCATCATTCATCCCAACAAAACAAATAAACGAACAGCAGAGATGAATATCAAATGTGAAACATGCGGGAAAGCTATAGGAGGAGCCACTTCTGCTCGCGGTTGTTACGACATTACGAGGCAAAATCGAGATGATCAGAGCGCAGCCGTGACAAGAGATGTCAACATCAGCATTGATGTACCTGTATGGATCTGATTTACAGAGGGTCGACTCCAGGTTCAGTGTCTTCTATTCAAACATAGATATAAATATAACAGAAATCAAGGGTACAGAATCACCAGCGAGGATGTCACAACATACAATTAGAAATGAAGCTACACAGATGTGAAGGGAACAGGCTTATTTTTGTGCAGACCAGGGCTGTAACGAAATCACAGTTTCACTACTCAGTTATTGTGGCCAAACGAAGTTAACAACCACTTAATTACTTTCAAAAAGGCAACCAGCTGCACGAGGCTAAATATTTTTGCTGGATTATTCAGATTATGTTATGATATGTGTATCAATACAATACCAATATTTTACTTTTAAACCGCATGTTGCAATATCGTGACCAGCAAAAATCACATCATGATCAATTTTAGATTATTTTTTTTATTGAGAATGAAAGGCAAATAAGATTTGCTAATTTGCTCATATCACCATCAAAATATCATATAATTTTTACATACTGTTTACTTCTTAAACAACAGACCAATACGAGCATGTTGCCGCTCTGGTTCTGACCTCCATGGTCGGGGTAAAACTCAGAGGCAACATCATTTTTGCCGTCTTTCTTTATCAGCCTCGTGGTTGAGGTTGGTCAAAGATCAAATACAGACATGCTCACACTCCAGACAGTCAGACCGGTGGAAGTCACTGTAGGTCAAGCGCCGCTGTAGAAAGTAAACACACCGCAGCCCACTTTAATCTTTTTGAACAAGCGACCGAGCTGAACGTGGAGAGAGGACAGTCGCCTGTCAGGACGAGGCTGAGCACCGTCACACTCTCCTCCCAGGTGTCCTGAGGCCCAAACTAAACACAGGCTCCGGTTACAGGTGGGCCGGAGACAGTATCACGTCTTATCCTGACACAACCGACTACACCAAATAACCGGAATAAGAGTCTACAGCCATGCTAACATGCTAATGTTTAGATGGTGTTATGTTTAGCACATTCACATGTTAACGTTTGATAATCAGCAGCTGATGGGAATGTGTTGAGTTTTGCAAATAAAGAACCAAAGTATGGGTAATAAGTGATTGAAGCGTTGACATCGCTTTGAGGCTGAATAAAACATTAAGGGATCTTCAAAAGATATTACACTTCATCCTGAGGGTGGTATTAATGTCTGTGCTAAATTTCGTAGCAATCCATCCAATATTTATTGAGACATTTCACCTAAAACTACAACTGTGAACGTCATATAGGCACGAGAAGAAAAGTCAGGGGATCACCAAATCAACAGGATTTATCCTCCAGGGATCATAAAAGTCAGTAAAAAATTTTATGACGATCCATCCAGTATTCGTTGAGATATTTCAGTCCGGACCAAAGTGTTGAACTGACCGACAGGCCACTGAGAACACTGCTGCTCGGATGGTCCGGTTTCCTGAGTTGGGAAGTTGTTCTTCCGACTCCGGTGTGTTCAGGGAACACAAGGAAGGACAAGGACGCAAAGCAAATGATACAATGACCGAACAATACATGACTCTGGTAAAGGTTTCCTGCCATCAACCCAATTTTTACTTTCATCCGCCATCTTTCAGCGTCACACGACGTCAAAACGAGTTAATCTTCCGACTTGAGAAACGTGAATGATGATTCCAACAGCACAGCAAGATTGACCTCAACACAGCTAAAAGAGACATACTTAAGAGAATTTACAAAGATATGGTCCAGGAATCTTGAGTTCAGATCCACCCATCTGTTGTTGTCTGATGCTACCCATCAGAACTCTAAAATTTCCCCCAAATCAAGGGCTATCCAATCAAAGACACACGTAAGATCAAAAATGAAATGCCAGGTTTAAAAAAAAAAAAAATTTGATAGTCGACACTGAGGACGCATTTCAGTTGTTACTCAGAAGCCGTTTACTTCATTCCAGATACCAAAAATAAGTCTCGTTTAGTTTGTGGTTTTACCTCAGATACAGAGTCATAAACTGAGATTCTCCCAGGAGTCTGTGATAAACACATCAGAATGGTAAAGTCGGGTTCTGTCAGTGGCTGCTGTGACATGTGACCATTAATAAGAGACACAGCAGTGATGTCTTCATCACAGGGGCTGGTGTTCATGCAGACAGTGTAAGGAAACCTCCTCACTGACGGGAATTTGTCAAGAATATGTCAGCCATTAGAGTCAAAGCACAAAATAACAACAGTCATAAATATCAAATGTCACAGGGAAGTCTGCGGTGCAGTCGCTGTGTTTACGGCGACTGTGACACTGTGAGACTAAATCTCTTTCATTACAGCAGTCATGCAAGTAATAACGGCAGGTATTAGAGCTGGATGTGATGACGGTGGTGATGCACGGAGCGTCAGAAATCAAGGTGTTAGGACAGTAATGTGCGAGGCATACATCATTCATGAGTGAAAGAAGAACTATAGGAGAAATATGGGAACTCAAGGTGTCGTCAAAGTGAAATATGATTTCTGCTCACTGTTTGTTTAAAGAAATGTGCTTTAGAATAACACTGCAGCTGTTGGGCATATGTTTTGGACATTGTGGTTAGAGTGTCAAAGCTTCAGGTCTCTGGGGGTCGAGGGTCAGTGTGTCCAGGCTCAAATATCACACACACACACTTAGATCCTAGACACTTTCTTGCTCAATATGTTGAACTTTATACAGAAGCTCTGAGGGCCAAGTTAAGTTTTTTTTTTTTTCCGAGATCCAAGAGAAGTCTGATCAAAAATGTTTATCACAATATTTTTTTTCATGTATGAAACTGAGTGAAAAACAAAGTCCAGAGAATTTTTTTACAGTTCTTTTTCAAGTGTTCATGTGTCAAGTCAAGTAAAAAAAACAAAAAACAAAGAGCATTTTTTGTTGTTGTTTTTGTGAAGCCAAGTAAAAAAAAACACAGGAAAAAAATTCCATGTGTGAAGTCGAGCGAAAAGGACCATAAAAAGTAAAAAATTAAACATTTCTTGAGGGAAACTGAAGTGAAAAAAATTACAAAAACGAAAAAACATTTTGTGAAGTCAAGTGAAAAAAAAATTCAGGAGTTATTTTTTGCATGCGTGAAAAAGAGTAAAAACCTCAACCTTGTCACTCCAGGACTCAAAGTGACCAGTGTGTCGGGCAGGTACAGTCACAGTCACATAGAGGGCTCTAATCACAGATGGGACGAACATCAGCCCCTCAGCAGGTTAAATGCACTTCATAGCGAGCGCCTACACAGATATTGGACCACGACAACATTAATCAGAACCAATAAATCACACCCCATGAAGAACCGCAGTAGGAAGGCGCTATGAAGGCCATGTTCTCTTTTAACTTCTTTGTGGTATTAACAATTTTGACTAAATAAGGACACAAGTGAAAACAAAGCTGCTTATTTCAAATAAAAAAGTCTTATATCAGTTTAATTTTAAAGGGAGAACATAGAGGGACCGATTTATGTCCCTCCAAATCGAGCGTTCTGATCCATCTTTGTCTAACGAGGGGCAGCTTTCACTGTTTTCCTCTCAGGTGGACACAAACTAAATGCACAGACTCCTGATCTCCTGAGTCTGATACTCCAGAGCTGGACAGAGATAATAGATATGTTTCTTTGTGCCATCGTGTGCTTCTCCATGACGTACAAGACTTCACTCAGAAATCATCGAGCGGCAGCAGTCAGGGACCGGCCTCCTCACGCTGGGCCCTCGAGCCCACTGAAGGGACTATGGATGAAATTTTCACCGGTGAACCTGTGCAACCACTGAGACTGTAATCCCTCTTCTCTGCGCGATAACACCAGCTTTTATAGTCTGGAGGAAGCACAATGTTTATCTTTAAGTCTGTCTAAGGAGGCGAGGATAACTAATAGATGTTAAATCACATGAAAACCGCTGCGGAGGCAGAGGGGTTGTTTGTCAAATCCAGCACCTTGACTCTGTTTCACAACGGCACGGACTATTAAATGCATATTTCAGTACTTACGATGTGGCGTTGTGATGAAAACATTGCATTTACTTCTTCTGTGTTTAACTAATGTCCCTGTCAGGAAACGTTCGCAGTAATTGCAAACTATTGCATCCATTACACCCGTCACAGCCTTACACATACAACAAATATTTTCCATTAAGCCAACAGCTAGTGGGACTATTTAAATAAAGTGTATGCAAAGCCTCTATTGCCCATTTACTATATAACGATCAGCCACAACTTTAAAACCACTAACAGGTGAAGAGAATAACGTTTATCATCTTGGTACAATTCAGTGCTCTGCCGGGAAACCCGCTCGAACTCCATTACGGCTCAATCCCATTTCCAGTTCTCACCCCCACCCTTTGTATTTCAAGTGCTCCTCGCCCCTCAGAGCACAGTGACAGGAGGCAGATGTTGAAATCTCCCCCAATGAAATGGGACCCTTATACTTAATCATAATCCATAATCTGTAGTTGATATTATTTTGTAAAAAGTCATTTCCATTATGTTGTCTTCAGCTCTGGTGATTTCTCCTGCATTACTGCAACAGTGCTGGTGTTACCACCGTGTCATTTGACATTAATCTGATGGAGATAGAAAAGTAGGAAAGCTCACAACTTCACACTTACCATCAAATAAAAAATAATACTGCTTCATTACCTAGTAAGTAGTGACGCTTTATAGGCTGACATTATCGACCTACCCTGCCAGACTGCACTGATATTAAACAAGTAACAGTAACAGTAACAGTAACACATTGCGGTGACTTCTCTTCTGGACTTGAAATCCAAAAATCGGGAAAAAAAATCATGCACACATCAGCAATGTAATGTTAGCTAGCTAGCTAGTAAGCTACCAAGCTATCAGCAAATTTTTAGTGATTGTTTTGCTATAAAGAGAATCGTCACGTAGCCCTGACACTTCACACGCTAGCACACTACTCCTCCAACCCAACAAGAATCGGGACATCCCACCTCTAGTTGTCAATGTGCAGAACAAATTTGTAGAGACAAGGGGTGAATTGGGATTCGGCCAAAACACACCCCATGAACACTGGCAAGTATTGTGCTTCCTGTTACCGTGAATGATAAAGAGACGGAGACTTGAGGTGGACGCTCTCATGAATGTTCAGATACTCATTAGCTCTGATTTTAGCTGTCCTCACTCCTGTAGAAGTTCAGTCAGCTCCCAGTTTTAGCTGTTGCACTCATTTCAGTACAAAAATGGGCCTCTGTAATCACTATTTATAAGTATAATAGCTCAGCTGCTTACTATTTGTAGTAGAGTTATCACATCGTGACTGTTTCTGTTTCTGTTCACCAGACGTTAATGTAGCTTGTATCACGTTTACTGAGCTGCTCCTTTCAGTCACTCTTCACCCAAAAAATGAAAATTTAGTAATTGCCTATACGCCCCGGTGCCGATGGAAAGCCAGGTGAAATTTCACAGTCCACAAAACATCTCTGATCTGTGGCAGATCCCAAATTGATTCGAAAAGATGTTATTTTGCACAGTCAAGCTTGTGCATCCACTTCAGACAGGGTGCATGCTAATGCCTTTAGCTTAGCAGCGACAGTGAAGATCTCAGCTTTAAAAAGGCTGTTAATAATAAGTCTTTTCATATCGATCTGGGCTCCTGGGGCTTCTGCAGACAAGCTACATGGAGCCAGTTTATGCTTGTTTGCTTTGTGTTGCTTGTTTTTTCAACCTTTTTTTAAATTATTCCCAATCTGCTTTAGTTGTTTAGGAGAACACACCTGCAACACTGTTTTGCAGCAAAGCTCCAGAATTTTTTTGTTAAATATAAAACTTCACCCAACTTCCCATTGGCATCGGGGATGAGCAGGTTACGCCTGAATTTTTACTTTTGGATGAACCGTTCCTTTAAGATTCTTTCGTACATGCACTCAACACCTCGAATGTAGACTGAAATTTGTTACTCTTGATCATGTTAAGTCTTATGATCATACGTTTACGACTGTTGTGACAAGAATTGAGAAGAATTGATATACATTACGAAGTTTCAGAGCAACTTTTGTCTTGTGAGTGTATATAATCTGTGGCGTTATACTAAATGTTACCCACATAAACGCACAGAATGCAGTTTTGGTTGTCTTTGACTTGATTTTCTCTGTTTTACCATGTTTATTGCAGACGATGCACAACATTCCCACAGAAAGAGACTCTTTCACTTTATGGTAAAACCCCCAAAATAGCAGTAACATAGAACTGCGCTTTGCTGTGGCACTGTCCCAAACCTATTTGAAACTACTGAGGCTTATCCCACTTCAATAGGCAGCCATCCAGAAGGAGAGCTTCTTTTTACACAGCGGTGTACTGTGCGCTTCGTAGGCGGGAAAGAGCAGACACGTTGGGTTTAACACATACACGCTGAGCTACTTGAAAAAACCTGTAGATCCAAAGAGGCATCCTGAAACCCAGAATACACTAATCCAGTCGGAAATAGTTTGAAAGGAGGAAGACACCGTGGTGATGCTTGAATTTAGAGCGGCTGCCATTTTTAACCCACTTCTGGGTTCTTCCTGCTCTGCTACCAGCGGGTCAGGTTTTCAAATTATCTCGAGAAACATCTGAAATCCTGCTCGAGGGAATAGCACACGATGGAACCAGCACAAAAATGTGGAGCTAAACGAGAATCCGGTTGTCACAAAACAAGTAAGGAAATTAAATGAGCACCTTGCAGGAATTATTGATAACCTGGAGATGATGTTTGATAAAAGGTTGAAGGACTAATGTATCCTTGGACAAAAACTTTCAGATTAAATTCGAGAGCTAATATGCTAAAAGAGAATCACAAGACACTGAAATGTGAAACTGAGGAAAAAAACAAGGAAATGCAAAACAGTTTGGATAATGAGTTCTGGGATTTGGCAGAAACGAACAATAAAAAAACATAAAAATGACAACAACAGCCTTTAACTCCTTTAACTCCAACCTTTAAGCCACGCTGGGCTGATGTGCCGAGTCAAACCCAGTCAAGCCGAGCGAGCGCATGTATGGAAAAGCCCCGTTAGCAACCCACATGAAGGCCGGTTGGACCAACGACCCAAAAGTGGCCTTATTGCCTACGATGCAGCACCTAGATTAGTCTTGTTCCCCATCTGTTCTTAAAGTTGCTGTAGGATGTGAGCGTCAGGAGGACATTAAAGCAGAAAATCATACATTTTTATTCATAGCGGTTTTTTATTGACCCTTCCAACACTCTGAAGTTGTTGGCAGAAACACTCTTGGCTCATATTAGCGTATAATGCTCCTAACGAGTGCCATACATCACAATCATAACTGAAAAAAAAACCCACAAACCTAACGTACTCAAGCATAACATAACTTTTGTCAACCAGGGGGAGTTATAAATACTTCAGCCAGCTCATCCTGTCCTTGCTTGTAAATATGGATTCAAACTGTAATATTTTTAAATGGTCTGATTAAATCATCCTGATGACTTTTGTGCAGAACTGCGGCTGAAACAATGCATCGTGTTGGAGGAAAAACAGTGGTTGTTCAGCGGCCGTGAAAACAAATCATGCCAATAAACACTGTAAAAAAGAGAGATTACCATTTTAGTGTCTCCTGTATTGACAGCTCGACTACATATGGCTCCCATACATCGTCGCTGATGGAGAAACTGTACCTCCCTCCATCGCCAATCACTCCACCCCCACCCCCTCTCTCTGTTTACTTTTGTAATCAACTTTGAGCTTGTTTTCTTCCACATCCCAATAAATGAGTTGTTAATCCTGCCGGGACAGCCGGGTGGAAATGAGTATTGAAAGGAATTAGCAAATGACATTTTAACAAGGATGTCTGTGGTGATATAATGGGGCCTAATGAAAGTAATGTTTTTCGCTGATGTGCTGACAGCGTGGCATTCTCCCAGCTGTACCCCTGTCTCAGCCTCATGGGACGAGTTAAAGAGAAAACAGAAGGGGATGAGATATGAGGACATGGACCGATGGGGGATTTAAAAATGCACAAAGATAGCCTTTGACAGGGGAGATGACACGATTTGGGCAATTAATTCTACCTGAATAAAGCTGAGCTTCGGAAGGCAACGTCAGATGCTCAACCCCAACCGACCCCTCCGAGGCTTTTTGCAGCTGTAAAGCTTCATCTGATAAACATTTGTGCATTCTCATTATATAGGTGGTGCTAAACACTTGGTAATGCAGTGGTGAGCAGCTGGTCGTGCAGTAGCCACCACTGGTTATGGCTCGTTTTTGTTATTCAAAAAGAGGAAAGCTCTGCTAGTGTTCCTTAAAGAAACTAATGGTAGAAACATCAAAACTGTTTATTCGTCCTTCCTGAGCCAATCCGCTGTTTGCGAGTGTCTCACTGACATGATGTGATTCCTGTTTGATTCTACTATTGTGTATAAGTGTATAAGTGCTGGTTTGCTACAGAACATAACTCATTGCTATGAAGGAATTTTCCTTCTCAGTAAGTGACCTTCTTCTAGTCAGTGTCTGTCAGCTGCGTGCAGCTGCCTTCAATAAGACTGAAGTAAACAAGCCCTGTTTCTTTGGAAACCAAGGTTAGACTGATGGTTCTGTCTCAGAACAGTCAAACCATCAGCTTATGCTATACTATATCTTTGGGCTGACATGCATGTGCGTGTCAGCCCAGAGATACAGTATAGCATAAGCTGATGGTTTGACCCAGGTCACTCTTAAGTAAATATGGACATCCAGCGATAGGCTGAATAGTCTACTGTTCAGGAAGCTCTTCAGAATGGTACTGGTTGGCACATTGTACTGGTTGGGTCATTATTATTCTCAGGTCTCCTCGCATCTTCTTCATGACCACAAGTCCACCAGCTCTACAGAATTTCCATCACAATTGCATCTCAAGTGGTTTTAGCCAAGCGTAAACCCAAATGACCATATTTGGATGAGAGGGTGGAGTGGCGTAGGATATCCTGCTTGGAACAGACAAGTTCCCATTCCGCGCTATCGACTGGAACGCCCCACTCAAAGTCGTGCGCACCTCACAATCCCCCAAAATTAAAAATCCAAGATGGCTGCTTCAGGAATCAACTGCTGTGAAAGCTGTAGATTATCCTGTTTATTGGCGTGTGTGTCTCCATAAATCAGTCCAACTGTCCAACTGATGCTTGTTGCTTGTGATGCGTTGCTAATTAACTGGTATTGTACTAACAATCTCTTGCCAGGTTAGAACTGGCACTTGTTGTTCTGCAACGTTTTCAGCTCAGTTATGATGTCATTACCAGCTATGACTTCCAACTTCTTAGGTAAATAGCACACACCATGAGAACCCAAGGAGATGTCGTGTTAGCGACTTGTCAATAACAAGCTGGGTACACCCTAAAGCACACCCTGCTTTATCATCTATTTTCCTCAAAATAGGACCACGATTTGCTAAATAAACATCATCATCAGCTGTATTGAAGAAGATTAAAACTAGGACTGAGACCATAAACTCATTAGGAAACCGTTTACTAAGCTAATACATCAGGTGGTTTAGGCAATAACTTCCACGTGAATGAAGGATTGATAAAGACATTTATGTTCCCCAGAGGATGAATCCTAATGACTCTCGCGGTGCCCAGAGCTCGAAGCACTGATGTGCAGCCTCACAGAGCTGCTAACATGGCTGCAGACTCTAAAAAATCAAACTCCATCAGTTCTTTATTGGACCTCTGTGATGGCACTATTTATGGCTGCTCAGTGATGCGCCTGCACCTCCAAAACCGAAAATCGGTTAAGTGTGAGCAGGTAACGAAGTGACAAATGCAGTGATACAATTCGAGATAAGAATAGATCTGAGGTAGATGAAGAAGATGCAGATAAAGAGAGATAACGAACGAGAACAATACAGAGGTATGTGATACACAGTTTAAGAAAGCAGAATAAATGGCCAGTAGAAATAAGTTACGCATGTCAGAAGTGATCAGCGGCACACAAGTTGTTGGGCACATCGATTACTCCCCGACATCCACCGGGCACCAGTTCAGTTCAGAGTTAAAGAAATAATAAAAGGAATTTCAAATCTAATCTCACCAGTTGTGACAGAGGAACGAGGCACAGCGGCAAAAAATAGTGGACGGCTGAGGAGAGAGGCAGAGGAGAGCAATGTCCTTTAATGGGTTTTGTGGAAAGAATTGCATTTTGGGGCCCGCCGAGGTCTAGCACTTAGATATCCCCGAAGAGTTGGCTTGAGCTGGGTGAGCGGGTAAGGCTCAGAAGGTCTGCACAAAAATGAAAATCTTGACCTGCTTTCAGCTTTCGGTCATGTGTGCGTGTTGTCAGTGAGGGAAATGAAAGACATTTTGTGTTAGATGTTGTGTAGGCACATGAGTGAAAGTCATTTACAGCAGAATCCCTGTACTTTAAAACCTGGGCCCTATGATGACATGACTTTTGTGTGTAAATGGTTCATACTTAAAGGTTTTGGAACTGGTCCGGAAGATTGCTTTGGCAGTAACATGGCTGCAGTGGCTGCAATGTAAACCATTGGGGGAACTCCGACCATCAAAATTATGCCCAATTAAAGTGCCTGTTTTTGCCGCCGAGAGGCTGAGGTTGTTATTCAAAGTGTCTGACAACATCAGGGAAACAAATCTTACAGAGTCAAACCTTTTCTTGTTAAATAATTTTTATAACCAGAAACTCTAGTCTTGCTAAAATCTGGCAAGAGGTGAGCTGTTGACAATGCAGGAAGCAGGAAGACAATGGTGAAAACATCAGCCCCCAGGAAGAGCGCCAGGCTTTGAAGCAAACTTTCATAGTGGCCAAACTGTGTAATTACAAAGTCACATGATGCACTGGGGCCTAGAAAGACTTCCCCATGAGCTGATATTGAGCGAGTCTTGTATATCTGGTTACAAAAAGGACCTTCTATTTCATGTTGTCAGACACTTAGAATAACAACCTGAGCCTGTCGGCGGCTGAAACAACCACTTTCAGTGGAAGTTACTTTAACTGCGTAGTTGCCCCAAAGGATTACACTGAGACCAATACAGCTGTGCTGATGCCAGCTGAGGAGATCTGCTGGACCAGTTCCAAAACTTGTGATAGGTATGAATCATTGACACGCCAAAACATGCAGATCTAGGGATTATGTTTAAAAACACTGGAATTCCCCTTTAAGGAACATCCTTATCGATTACATGTGGCATCAAGGAAATCAGACCCAAATCAGAGATGTGTTGAAGTTGCATGGAACATTTAGTCCATTTCAGTGAACTATGTTAAAAAAACTGAATGAGAAGCAAAGTACTGAATTATTTAATCTAATATATTTCGCCATATTTTCGAACAGTCTGATTTGTTCTCCACAATCAAGAACCAAGGTGCTCGAAGGGACAGGCTGCAGGATACAGTAAACTTCAGATAAGATTTCTACTTCCAGTAAAGTGGAAGGAGAAAATAAAGCGTCAAATACCCTGAGACTTCTCTGCAGTTCTTTTCATCTTTTAAGGATATGAGGAGTTCTCAAAGAATTACACTGAAAAAACCCCGTAGATAATTGATGATGATGTCGTCTCTAGACAGAACGTCTCCTCAGCAGCTGGAACAACCGTGTCTAAAAAGTGAGGATAAAGTGGTGGTTAAGTACCTCTGAATTTGTCAGAAGCTCTCCAACAAAAGCACTCAAAGCTGCCAAAAGGAGAGAAAAATCTCGCTCCATCTCCCCGGCAGACTTTGAGTAGTTGGTTGATAGCTGTGCAGCAGCCAAGGAAAAGCTGCGGCGCGTCTCCCCCCGTCAAGAAAAGCTGCGGCGCGTCTCCCCCCGTCAAGATCATCTCATCCACATGTTTCTCTTCAGACGACTCAGCGTAAGCAGGTGTAATCTTCAAAGTGAATCCTGCCGCAATTACACCCCCGAGTCTTTTTACACGACAGCTAGGAAAGAAAAAGTGAAAAAAGTAGGACTTTCAGTTCTGGCTGGGGCGTTCTGTGAGGCTTAAAGAGTATATTTTCAGAAACTGAGGACGCTAATTGCACTTGATTCGAGGCTGTTTGTAATTAAGGTGTGACAGCTCGATATTGGTTTCAAAAATCTTCCTCACAAGGGGGCAGACGGTTCATGTTTATTTAATTAAGTGAATCTAACGCTCTCAAACAGCCGAGCACATATGAAGCCAAACAGACATACATGAATGTTGGATACGTGGGGAAGGTAATTGCTTTCTCAGGCCGCCCCCCTGCTAATTATAGGGCTGAGTGCTGGTGTTATGGTTAACAGACATGACGTGATTGGAAGTCACTTCATCTGCCACTCGCCTGTCCGACAGTCATCTCTGGTAGGTAATTAAAGACTTGAAGGTTGCTCAGAGAGAATCATATCATCACCTCGTGTGACCCGGAGTCACGCATCCAGCATTTTCTGGGCAAAATCTAACTGACGGGGGCAGAAAGTCCACCATTGCTGTACTCCGCTGTTTAGTGTCTTCTTATCATCCGCGGGAGATGGGCAGGTCATACAATTATGACAATCTCATTTGCTCCTCGCACAGGGTGAGGTGTGTCCAGCGTACGTCAGCTATCACCGCCGGCTAATATAATTCATTAAACGCTGATCTCGTCAAGTCACTGCCACTGACAACCTGTTAGTCGCGTGTCTGTGTCGCCTGACAGGTTGTTGAAGAGAGACTGTGTGTGTTGGCACATTAACATGTTCGCTAACAATTAGATCTTCACATGCAGACAGTTGTTCCACTTTAAAAAGGAATACGTTAAGCTTTGTACTCAAGTCTGCTTTTTGAAGGCAGGTTTTCCTCAGCTGAGGGAAGGCTCGTCATGCCTGCCACAAACGTATTCATTAAATATTGTCTAAATTAATTTAGAGGTCTCTGATCAGTCAGACTTTAATATTCAGTGTATGCAGAATACATGCGGTTTGTTTTGTAAGCGTCTGTACAAGGAAGATATGAAGACCTAATTCAGTGTTTTTATGTGAGCTGAGTGTATTTTTCATGTTACGTTCCTCTTTGGCTGCGCGTCGAGCATTTTCTTTATGTCTTGATGGTCGTGGTTCATTTGTTTTATCGTACTGTACGTTCCCTTGTGTTTCTTTTTGCAATTTCTTTCACCAGCTTTGAACTAGAAATCCACTCACTTCCAGTAATGTTTGGTTATCACCCTTCTATAAATGTAGTGTGGACGTAGTGTTGCCAGATCTGGTGTGGGAAACAAGCAGCCAGGTCGAAAAAAGAAGCAACCTGGCTGAAAAAAAAACCCACACAAAACACCCTAATAGGCAACTTTACTTAATGTGAGAGAGTCCAATTTACACTGTGTATACAGTGTGTGTATGAATTTATTTTGCTTTTCATAAGAAACCTTTCATGAGAAAAATACTATGCTTTGAAGTTCCATATTTTTATTTTTAACTCTAAAAAACAGCTGACCAACAGAAAATTAGGAATACATTTATTGATGAAAATGAAAGTAAAGAAGTTTCATATAATGAAACCGACCGAGTGATCAGTGAATATTGCTGAACAATGATAATATAACCCATACTAGGGATTTTAATAATATCGTTACACTTGCTTTATCAAGTTCTGCATTATCACCTGCGAAAACCGGCACGTTGAAGAAGATCTGCATGGTGTGCATGTTCTTCACACTGAACTTACAGTAATATAGAATGCTCTCGAATTCTCCCGCGCACTTGAGGTCAAATCTAGTCTCTTTCCCCCACTATTATAGATTTTCCCATATTTTGCCCACTTCCTCTGAGGTGTTGTTCACTTATTAGCTAAAAATCTCCATTAATTTCTTTAAAATGTCACCTGTTGTGTATAAGGGAAGGGAACAGGATGGTAGATGAAAAAGAAGCAATTACACCTGAGAGTTAGCAACCGTGGCCTGAGGACCTGTGTGTGGAGCAAAAAGGAAGCGGGTAAGGAGAGCACGTCTGAGCCTACCACAAATACGGTAAGCCTAACAGGGGGGTGTCACACCCTCGCCGCATGAAGCAACGGCAATCGTGGTAACAACAAAGTGTGACATTGACAGAAGGTGCACCGGTGGAGGCTCACTTACCAGGCCGGTCGGAGACGGGAGAGAGGTGAAGAATGTGTGCTGACAAGATAAATAGCGAGCCAAGAGTATCGGTGTGCCGGGACGGCACGTGGACAGATTGAATCTGTCTCCAGCTGAGGTGACCGGGCAGGCCTGAGGAAGACGGCTGTGGCAGTGTGCTTTAAGAGCTCAGAGGAGGAATCACCCCGACTGTCCACATTATTAGCCCCGAACACATACAGTTGGTTTTGTGTCCCTCCAAGTTTCCTTTCTTCACCTGACGTTCCACGCCCGGAGGTGATGGACGTCAGCAGCACAAAAAAATCACATCTGGGGCTGCATCGGTACAGGTATTTGGGGAAAGTGGCCTCATCAGCCTCGCAGGGTGGCTCAAGTTACAGCAACAACAAAATGTGTTATTGCAAATTTGACTTTAGTGTCTGTATGATAGCCTAAAATGTATAACTATCCTTTCTGGTTTTGAACAATGAGCCCATCTGTCACCTCTCTCCGAGCCCAGAGAGAACAGGGGAAAACCCACGAGAAGAAAAGAAAAAAAAAAAACAAATTGCTCTTATCGGTTTATCGACGAGACAGGCAGTCAAAAATGCTTGATGGGACGGAGGAGAGAGACAAAGCGCCTCGACGGAACAGGAGCGCTCCGATCAAAACGCATCGAGTCGACTACAAAGGAGCGTCTGCCGTGTTTACGGCGGCTTTTCTTCAGATTTGACCTCTGTAATTTAATTAGAGCAAAGACAATCCATGTTGTCCAGCCTGCCTTGTAATTACAAGAGCTTATGATCCTGGAAGCGTTCCACCGAGAGGATGTGTCAGCTTATACGGGTCTGAATACAGCAGTCAATAACTCATCAGCAGTGACAGAGCACAAATACGAGCAGGCAGTCGTCTGTGAACAGGAGCACAGCTGCGCGTCCTTTCACAGCGACACACACACCTCTCCTCCAAATACAATTACCCCCCCGCCCCACCGCCCCACGCACACAAAAACTAGACACACAAGGCCACGTATGCAACCACGTGCGCTGCTCAAACACACTACGATGTTGACACAGACGTACGCACAGGAGCGAGTGGTGAAAGCCCAGAATTCTGCAAATGTTTGACAGCACACAACAAGAGGAGCCAAGACAACCGGCGGCCACATGATCCGAAGGAAAGCGACTGATCCTCGAGGTGTTTACCGAGAACATCCAAACACTACCAAATGTGTCTCCGCAAAGTTTACCTGGAGTTCAGAACACTCTTAGCTAGCGCCATGCTGCTCTTATAATGTGAAAGATAGACTACTGCAACAGAGGACATCCACTGGAGCAAATGTACTGATTTTTTTTTCTGGATTCTTTCCTGCAGCTTTGTTAAGACGGTACAGTTTCCTGCTTTAAATAATTTCGCTGTGCGTCTTTGGACTTTTGGTCAAAATACGACAAACGAATGTGAATGGACATTTTCTAGATCAGCTGTTTATGAAAACGATCTTTAATTGCAGCTCTGATCATCACTAACACATCTCTCAGCTCACTCGATGACTATCACGGTCACTTTGCTAGACATAGGCAGTCATATTCGAATTCTCGATCTTCTTGATGTGATCAGAAGTTCATTGAACATCTCTGGGCTCTGCTGTCTGAAGCTCTTTTGCGAGTCTCCTCGTCCTGCTTGACAACAGAGCAGCCGGACACGCGAAGCAGTCCGCCGTCACTGCTTTCCTGAGACATGATCGCTTTCAGACAGGTGAAGAGGACAGTGAGTCCTGCACTGCAGGGCTGATGTGTGTTATGGACACAATGTTACCTGCTCTCATAACTGGCGGCAGTCTTCCTTCATGTCCTTACACTGCATGCTGCATATGCGTCATGTATTAATGTGGAAGGAACAAAGCATAATGCAACACAGCTAAACATTTTGTGGCTCTTTTTCATAAATCACCAGTCACCTTTTGTGTCGCAGCTTGTCCCACACATCTGTTAATATGTCACTTTCATTGATTAGCCTATTGACTCCCTGCCAAAGTGTCCACCATTAGGATCTCTTCACTGTAATTCATGTGCCAAGACAAAATGATGAATTCATCTGAATGTACGTTTAACACAGCGGGCAATTACATGACCTCGCGCCCAGAACAGACCACGCGGAGCTCAACAGTAGAATCTGCTTTGAACCAAAATTACAGACATTAGAGGAAAGCACTGTGCAATTAGCAGTCGGATGGAAAAAAGGCTCAGAGAACTGTCTGTTAAAAAATATAAAAAACAAAGTGAAAAATCATTCCCACCATTTAAGCCGCCAATATGTTCATTTGAAGCGAAAGCAAAGTAATTGAACACTGAATGTATTATTTCTAGGTGAGACCGAAGACAGTAGCTGACAAGGAACACCACAGCGAGGTGATAATCACAACAGGCAACACGGTGTTTTATTAAAAAAAGGAATGCTTCCATAAAATGAGAAGCTTGTCAGGATTATAAGTACAAGGGAGGAGGTCTACATTACATTTCCCTTCCACATATTTGTCTTTTTCCGGGACTCGCAGGATGTTCGTGACCTAAAAATAGAAATATTTGTCTTTTTATTGAACTATTTACTCTCTGATGAGACAATCCAGTAAACTGGAATAGTAGGATGGACAATGTCTACCAATAAAGCCACAACAACATCACATTCACATTTAATGTTTATGACCTGACTTTCATAGGTGCCAAACCAGTTAACGCAGATCAAGACTGTGTTTTAACATTTGTAGTATGACACCACTGAATGTTTTTAAGGAGACCTCGAGAAATGTCCAAAAATGTTTATGGTGACAATAAAAGGATGTTCAAGACGAGAAGTCGCTCACAAACATCTCCAGTGTTTGCGTCGACCCAAAATGAATCAAAACCTGATCTTTTCTCAAGTACGAACACACGCGTCTGAGTCATCAGTGATGTCAGTTTGTTAGATGTCACCGTGCTGACATCACTTCCTGCTGATGATGAATTTCCTGTCTGTTGTCTCAGGTTCTTCCTGAAAGCGCAGGAGGTGTTTGAGTCACGTAACTTGAATGTATCCACAAACCTCTGTCCACACTGTGTGTGTGTGTCTGTCCCGTGTGTGTGTGTGTGTGTGTGTGTGTGTGTGTGTGTGTGTGTGTGTGTGTACAGAGTATGTGGGTGTCTAACCACACCATAAGCTGCTTGGTTACAACATAAAACATGAAATTGAACCTCATGAAACGTTGCAACATATCTGTTGTTTGCAGAAATGTACACTGCCAACATTTATACTGGCCGGGTTGAAAATATGTTACATTATGGTTATGTGAAAGATGAATCAGTGGAGGAATAGCACCCGATGTGACAGTTATCAGTCGACTGAATAGGGTGTTAGCAGTGATTATGGGTTAAAAAAGCAAATGAATGCAAAGACTGTGAAGCTGAAAGAACAATTTGAAAAGAAATTAGGTCGAGGGTGATGCATTTAACAAACAGCACCAACTAACTCCATCTTCACAAAGAAGTATTGTACATTTATCAGAGTAATAACAGAGAATCCAGCACAATTTCAAGTGATCAGAAATTGTCTCATCATCGCTCATCTTCTGGGAGAAAAAGGCAAAATGCCTGCGTATCATTGTATCAACAACTGCATTGCCAGTTTTTGAAGGCAGTGAAAAAGGGAAACCATCAAAGGCTTTGGGTCATTCTATTGTGTAAGTCTGTATTTTGTGACAAGTCCCATGAAAAGACTTTCTCTTCCCGCTCTCACTCGCTCAGCCCCGGTTACAAACTGCTCACAAACACACACCGTCATTTGAAAAGGCTCAATAGTTTCTGAAAACGCATGATTAAATGATGTATTTGATTGAACGATCATTTGAAAAGTTTCTGGAGAACGACAGAGCGATAAAATATGACTGGACATGTCCTTTACCAAATAAGGTGTCCCATTAATCAAAGAATGCATTTGCTTTTAATTATAAAAAGGCTGAGTTAAAGGTCGTAGAGACTTTGTTTAAAGGTCAGGAATGCTGTTTCCCTAAGCTTGAAGTAAGATTTTTATCTCACAGCATGACACAAAATCATTTTCCTTGTCTGTCTAAATTTCTTCTTCTTTGATATCTTCAAACACATATGGCTGGAAAACCATTCTTTAAAAACCTTCTCACAACAAGGAATAAATACAGGTGTCATCTGCCTCGTCTGAGGGGTGAAAGTGATGAATGCAGTTCTCTGGCTGTTATCCGATTTCCCCCCCTCTGATGGCTTCTTTGGGCCTTTAACACGTTTTTACTGAGTGATGTATGTCACCACCGTCGTCGTCAAGACAAGCCAATGCTGCGAGAAACTCGGAGAAAGCAATTTAGTTATCAAAAGGCGCAGACGACGGGGCAGAAACAATTCACCACGCGCCAGAGATGAAGTTGTAAATATTGTAAAACACACAAACGGAGACGGAGATGGATGTAAATGTGTCAGCGCAGGTATGTATTATCTTCTCAAGCGCGGATTTTAGTGCCTATCATTTACCAAAATGTGGCAACAACGCTGTGTTCCTGTTAAAGGGGGAGTACGTCCGCTTTTTTACTGCCACTCGAAACACAATGACAAGAATGAATAGTTGACGAGTGGTCATACGGAGTCATTAATCACTTCATGTGCCTTTCATTTGACCAGACATGACACTTGGTGGCTTGAAATGTTTCGGGCAGTTTGGATCCCGTGGAAACCAAGAAGCTCCCAGTGACGTCACACATCCCATACACTGAGGTTGGAAACATGTAAATTCACCCGTCTCTCCAAACCATGAACATAATCTTCACATTCCCCAGACAGCTGCGCCGGGTGGTGGAGCAGCGACGGGGCAGCCTGGTGGCACACCACCCTGCTGACAAGCCGGCATGTTTGCCACCTAACGAGCCTCAAGACATTCTTGTAGCGAGGAGCTCCGGATGATGAGTTACCAGGAAGACAGTCAGCGTGTCGCTGCTAAGGGTCGACTGATGTGGACTTTTCCGGGCTGAAATCAAGGAGACTGAACACCGATATAAAGTTCAGTTTACTCAAATACTGTTCTTAAGTACTTCGATTTCTACTACTTTATACTTCCCCTCCACTACATTTGTTTGATACTTTTAGTTACTAGTTACTTCGCAGATTCAGATTTTTCAGTGTTTACAGGCCGTGAATTGTGACGTGTTACCAATCAGATAGTGTTGTGTTTGGGACGAGGACGCTGCATCAAAGCCGAATCAGCACATTTTCAAATCAGTTTAGTAAATCACTTGGTAATACCGGCCCAGAGAAACAGTCTACCCCTCGTTACTACAGCTCAATCACCACGCAAAAGAAAGCTACTGCTACTGTGTGAGGGAACGCAACCAACGAAGACAACCAATCAGAGGCGGAGTAGGGCGGGTCTACTCCCCGTGGTATGTGTGGCTTCCAAAATCTGATAAACACCAAGTTATGTCTGCATCTTACCAATATTCATGAAGGGTACAATGTCATATATTTTGGGATGGCTGGCTCTTTAAACAGAGGTAAGAGCATGAAGACACTTGGCAGGTTGATTAACAGGACCCGGCTGAGCGTCTAACAGCGCTCGTGTTAATCACTTCTTCACTGATTACCTTCCACTCTACGAGGAAACAAAACAGCAAGGTCACCTAAAAGAAAGTTTAGGCATCCCTCACCGCAGCTGACAGCGCCTTACCAACTGGCAAAGAGCTTCAGGTGAACTTCTTCAGCCTGCTGGAATGGAGCGCGTGTGTCGCTGTACGCCACGCTGACATCTTTGACCTTTTTTCATTTGAGGAGCAGGAAACGGCAGCTGTTTGACATTTAGTTTTCGCTCGCTAATCAAAATAAATGAATATTTTTGTTGTTTAATCTTCCGTTGAGCGACTTATTGAGCAAACAGATAATTGTTTCAGCGCTGCTCATAAACTGCGTAGACGGGGCCACAGCCTGAAGATGTGTAAAGTGAAAACATGTCATCACAACGCAGCATGGATCGCTCGCTTCATATTTAAAGAATTTAATCACTGACTATTGTTTCCTCACAGCACGCTGCTTATTACAGTCCATAACTATTATACTACAAGTGAATTCTATGAGAGCTAACAATAGCTCATGAATGACACGTCTTTAACGCGGCAAATACTGATCTTAAATGATCTGGTCAAACACTTCAGTAAGGGAAGAAGTTAGCTAGATTTAGATGTGTTTCTCCTCTGTCACAAGATTTGAGGGTGCGACCCTATGCTATTAACTCATCGGAGGTTTAAAGAAGCCGTCTTCCTTATTGTTATCACTAGCATCCTCACAAGCTCGACCTTAATTGGCGTGCTGCTGCAACAGAGTTCCCACTGCATAAATTTAGACGCCAATCCAAAGTCACGCGTCTCCAGGGGCGTGCGAGGCAGGAAAAGAGCTACATCTTCCGTGCGTTGCGAGCGTGTGTCGGGAACAATCGAAAATCAAAATCTTCACATCACATTTTCTGGGTCGGTTTATTTTCTAAATAGAGGCATCGGGGGAAATCTGTCAGCGGCGGCGTGATTGAGATATCTGTGAGGGAAGCATCCCAATCTGCATCCAAATCCCCGAAACTCTAAATCCCTCATCCCCTCCAATCAAGGCGAGCACGCTGACAGGTTCCTCTCTTCCTCTGTCACTTTGTCTCCATCTTCCACTGCACTTTAACACTTTTGTTTCTGACTCATTCTCTCTCTCTCTCTCTCTCTCCTACGTTTCCTCTGATGCTGTTTATTTCTTCCCCTCTCTGACCCTCTTACTCACAAGGTGGCAGAGTCGTGTCTGGAGAGGATGGCAAGGGAGTGAGGAGAGGGGGAGGCAGGGGGAGGATCCGAACTCACAGGCAGACAGCATGCCTCACTTGGTGCCAGCTTTGTGTGTGTGTGTGTGTGTGTGTGTGTGTGTGTGTGTGTGTGTGTGTGTGTGTGTGTGTGTGTGTGTGTGTGTGTGTGTGTGCGCCTTGGCAGTCGTTCGGAGCCGCAGGGCCAAGTCTGCCTCCATGCAGACGCCTGCGTGAGTCTCTTTAGGGGTTCCCAACCTCTTTTGGCAGGTGAGTCCACACTGATGTGAAGAAATTACCACAGTAATTGACTGCTTTAACAGACTGAACGTTAACGCCGTATTATTCCGTTTCTGCAGCAGTCGTCTTTGTAATGTAATAATAACAACAGTGATTATTCATCCAGCGCTCTTACAAAGCGCCTTACATGACACAAGGGAGACCACGTTACAGTTAAAAGGAGAAAAAAAGGACTTTTACAGACTGATATGAAAAAAATATGCTTATAAAATTTTTGCTACATCATTTAGCTTGTCTTCTATATCGCCACAAGAAGTGATGCAACTTTTATATCTAAATAATGGTCCAAGATTATTGTAGTTTTATTGTCTCGGGTCTAAGGGGTGACTGTAGATCAGGAGGTAGAGCGGGTCGGAAGGTTGCTGGTTCAAACCCCCGGCTCTCCCAACATGTCGAAGTGTCTTCGAGCAAGATACTGAACCCCAAATTGCTCACAACTGAATGTGACAAGCGCTTTGAGTGGTCTGCAGACTGGAAAAGCACTATAGAAATCCCTAAGACCATCTAATGTCAGTGGAGATTCAGAGCTTGATATCCAAGATATTGAGTCTGGACACATCAATAAACATCTTAAAAACAATGAGCGGCATTTAAACAACACAGGACCAAGCATGAGTTCATTAAATAATTTAGTAAAATAGAAATGGCTCACCAGTTAACCTTCTTTTTCCCGGATGACTGCATGCCTCATGACAGACTATAGTAAGGTGATAGCCAGGTTTAGAAGAAACAGATGTGAACGCATTAGTCTATATCCGTTATACTGTGCGACCAGCATTAGTCAATTGAAAACTCGTCTATTTCTCGTTCAAACTAACGAAAACAAAGCTATGTTTTTAACAATGTAAAAGAAACTCATCCCAGCCTGTAATCTGCCATTTAGCCCACTTCAGTGAGACACTTCAGATGGTACTTAATGGAACAGTAAATTCAATTAGAACAATCTACAAAAATAAAAACAGCCACCAAAGTGCACATCAGAGGCCAAATTGTATTTTTCAAACAAATATTCCAGTTGTAAGTATCTAAAATAAGAGCTAATGAATGAGCTGGTATTCTCAGCTGCCACTAAATGAACAAAGAGAGCAACGTTATGTATGAAAGCACACGTGTGAGGGTTGTTGTAGACCAGGGGAGGAGTCAGGTCCACTGACACTTGGAGAAAGGAGAAGGTACATGGCTCAGTCATTTATCATTCTTCAACACAGGGTCAAAAAAGAAAATGCAAGTATTGTATACAGTATTTCTATTCTATTGTTTGATGTTTCAGTATATTTCCCTCGCTGCTACTTTTTCCTCTTGTGCTGCTGTGTCAAATTGAATCACACCTATAGGGGATCAGTAAAGGTACATCTTATCTCCCTTTATGCTACTCACAAAAAAAAAACTGTCACTGACAAAAAAAAAAGGGGCAGCATTTATTATGAAGCGGACTACATCTATTCACAAAATAGCATTTTATTTTTTCACTCACGGATGCTCTGTATGTGTCTTGGACTGAGCTGCTAGTTTAGTGAATAGTGTAGTAATGTCTATTCACAGTTGTCTGATCGGGATCAGGATTAGATCCGGAAGCAGATTCCCTCAACGGCACAAAAATCTCCAGAGGCGGAGCACCAAGCTGCTGCACGCGATTGATTTTCACTGTTTTCGCTTTATATCTATAACGCTGCACTCAACATCACTCCTCTCTCACAGTCGCACTTTCTCACTCATTACTCTTCTACTCGACTCTCTCCGGCACTCCGAGCTCGCACAC
This sequence comes from Lagodon rhomboides, assembly GCA_039737535.1. Classification (NCBI taxonomy): domain Eukaryota; kingdom Metazoa; phylum Chordata; class Actinopteri; order Spariformes; family Sparidae; genus Lagodon; species Lagodon rhomboides. Next base: position 26,015,423 of record CM077795.1, read on the forward strand.
TCGTCCAGGAGTACAAACACACTCCAGCGGAGCCAGTGTCAACACACACTCACAGATGTGCATCTGTAGACGGATCGGAGGCCGATGTGAAAACCAAATTAAAATGGCACAGACAGGAGGATTGGAGTTTACAGTCAACAAAAAGAAAAAGATCAACAAAGCTGCAGCGGTTAATCTTTGCTTTGATCTTAAACACAGCCCCGTCTCGCTGTTGGCTTTTTTTGGGGGGTTTTTTCCGGAGCCCAGATGCTTATTATAGAAGGGATTGAAGTCTGAGATTAGAGCTGACGGAATTGAGAAAATTGAATGAATTCTCCGCAGGCTTCATAAGAGCACATACCTTCCCCCCGCTGTGCGTGAAAACACTTCCAGCGCCGTGAAATCAGTGTTTCCCAGAGCGGTGCAGGTAATCTACGAAAATGCAATCACTTACTGATTATGATGCTTATTACTGCATGTTGTTTGAAGAAATCAATTTGATTATTTTAGCCTGTAATTTATTAGGTTCCTGTAATTACCCAGACAAAGAATTCAGAATGTATTTCTAATTGAACATGAGCGGTAATTATTGAAAAAAAATGTTTAAAAAAAAAAAGGTTCTGAGCATAATCACCAATTCTGACTAGATTTAATGATACTAATACGCTGATATATGCAGCAGATGTCCTCAAAAAACATGCCTTTGTAGCGTCTTATCTCTCCCTAGCATGAAGTTCATTTTTTGTGAACTGTTATCTTGCGTCGCTGTGCGATATCACCAGTAATATTTAGCCCTGCCACATGAAATCAGCTTGTTCCTAAAGTAGAACACAAACAGATCTGCAGCAGCCTGCCTCACAGCGTGGCAGGGCTCATTACTCTTTGTATAAAAGGGTCCTCCTGCACCCAGTCTACAAACACATGATCTATCTGTGGCCTTTTAAGAGGAAATGTCAAATCAGCACGCGGGATAAGGTCAGGACGAGAGCAGCTGATGGGGCATCACTTCACAGACGATATAAAAAAAAGACAAGCGCACCTGCCTGTTCACCACACCGCACAAAAAACTCCATCGTCAGTCATTTAGTCTGGTATTGATTTTTAAAAAGTGTTTTTTTTTGGAGTCCGGAGATAGCTGCAAACATTATAAATCACCGCGCCAGTATCACGAAAATGACATTAAGGAAGTTGAAAACACAAAGTAAAAGTTAGATGAATTTACATCAGTGGTCCGCACGTCCTGCATAAACATTCGTTTTTAAAAAGCCGACAGTTATTCACAAGGATAACACAGCTCATCTGCCTTTGTAATCCATGTAAGGCTGCAGAAATCCACAAGGGGTCAATGTGATGAGAAATACAGTGAAGGTCACTATTTTAAAGCGAACAACAGCAGAGGATGAAACTGTTTGGACTGATTTGTAGAAACAGTCTTTGGGTGTTTACGTCACCTGGAAAGTGGATCCATGTTACATTTACATTTTAGGGCATTTATCAGACGCTTTGGTCCAAAGCGACTTACAGTAATTCATACATACATTCATACACTGATGGCGGTGGCTGCCATGAAAGTTGCCGGCCAGCACATCAGGAGCAGTTTGGGGTTCAGTATCTTGCCCAAGGACACTTCGACATGCAGACCAGGGGAATCGAACCAGCAACCTTCGGATAACAAGACGCTGGCTAAACCTAACCATGCCTTAATTACAACATTGTCACAACATAAAAAAATGGAAATTGAAAGATAAAGTTTCAACATATCCCTATGAAACGCTCTTGCATTAAAGACGAGGGGGATCTGACTAGTTAGCGGTCTTTGTTTCAATGTTCCAGTTGTGTGCTGGAAAATTAACAGGCTGTCAAAACTCACACGGAGTTGGGAGTGTTAAAATAAGAGATGTGACGGAGCAACAGCTTCCAACTTTGCCCCCTTTCCCAGCTGGTTGACTGCCTGTGTGGCTGTTTTGAAGTCCTGTAACACACTTTTAAATGCCCGTCCATCACCGCCAATCAAATGACGGCATTGACATTTTCAGAACAGTGATGCAACAGGCAATGTTACTGCAGAAAAATACATACAACTTAAAACAATTTAAACACAAAATTGACACTGATTTCTAAAAATATCAGTTTTAATATGGTAGCCCTTCACTTGCAGATATATACACCGATCAGGCATAACATTATGACCACCTGCCTGATATTGTGAATGTTCCCCTAGTGCAGCCAAAACAGCTCTGACCTGTCAGGACATGGACTTAAGACCTCTGAGGGTGTCCTGTGGTGTCTGGCACCAGGGCGTTTTATAGTGGATCCTCTGGGTCCTGTATGTTGGGGGGTGGGGCCTCCATGGATCAGACCTGCTCCAGCACGTCTTACAGATGTTCGATCAGATTGGGATCTGGGGAATTTGGAGGCCCGGTCAACACCTTGGGCCCTTTATTGTGTTCCTCGAGCTGTTCCTGAGCAGTGTTTGTGGTGTGTCAGGGCACATTGTCCTGCTGGGGGGCCACTGCCATCGGGTAGTGTTGTTGTGATGAGGGGTGTACTTGGTCTACAACAGTGATTGGATGGGTGGTGAGTGTCAAGTGGCATTCACATGAATGCCAGCACCCAGGGTTTCCAAGCAGAACATCGCATTGTGATGAGATATATACATATGTATATATACATATACACATGTCAGTGTATATATATATATATATATATATATATATATATTAGAAGTGTTTTGATAGACAGGACTACTCAAGTACTATTATATATATAGAAGGTGTCTCAGCTCATTTCCCCTTCCACTGCCAAACCCTGTAGCATCATGTTTCCATTTTATTCTTTTATGATGAACTGAATAAAGCTTCACACTTCAGTATGAAAGAGAAGACGGGGAAAAAAAAAAAAAAGCAAAAAGCCCTTCTTGAAGAGTCTTTCATTTATCATAAGGGGCCTTGAAGGGAAATGTATATTGCAGGGAGAGAAGAGAATCTGCTGTTGGTCCAACAGCCATGCTAAACCTCATTCAATTAAACCAGTGTTTGCTTTCTCCTCTCTCCTTCACTTGCACTGCTTCTCTCTTCATCTTCCTGCCTACTTATTTTCTCTCTCTCTCTGTCTCACCTCCTCTGTCTCCATCTGTCTGTCTCTCCCTTTCTCATGTCTGTGGTCACACTGTGGTGTGGCAGCACTTTACGATGTATCCAAATTACAGAAAAAGAAGCTTGGTGAGGAGGTCCAGCAGCCTGGAGTTGTGGGGGTTTCTCCTGAATTATGCTATTTGTTTTTTCTCAATCCTAAAGGCCTGGCGGGCCCGCTTTCAACATTTTCACACAAGTCCTGCAAAGGGAAAGGAGAGAGGCGGATAAAAAGGAGGAGCTGCTGATGGAGTGAGGGGAAGATGCGAGGAAGAGTGTGTGTGTAGTGTGTTATTGTGTTTCTATACTCGTCGGGACCAAAATGTGCTCACAGAATGGGCACAATAAACTCAGAACCCATCAAAGGACCGATTGTGGCTGGTTCCCACTTTTTCCACAGGAATAGGTCGGGATTAGAAATCAAGACAAAATTTCAAGGACAACGTACCATATTGACATTTCGACCAATCGTGTCATATCACGTTCACATTACATGTTTGTGAGCTGGCTTTCATATCGGGAGGTGGAGGGGATGGTGGCTGCCCAGCCAGTGACCACAGTTAGAGACTGAGGTTCAAGGGTGACACCATTGGATTTTTCTTTTTAGAGGACCTCGGGACATCTCCAGTCATATTTCTAGCAACCAAAGTCTGTATTTTATCCAAAACATGATAACCATAAGCTCGGTGTTGAGCTTCAAAAAACAGGTGCAACATAAAGAAATGTTAAGTTTCAACATATCTGTGGTTTACAGACATGTATTTTGCGAAAATGTATTCTGACAATTGGGCTGGATCTATACTGTAAATCTAAAGTTTGACTTTATGAAAGCAGGAGGTACGATCAGGCTATTTTTGTTTTTAATTTCTGAGTTTCAAATAACAGAATTCCTGAAATAACAGGAAGATACGAAGGTCTGGAAAGGTATTCGTTTTTGTACTTTATGTCATGACAATTGCCTGAGGGATGAATATGATGTTCCTTTTGCGTGTAAAAACAAAAAGCATTGTTGATAACAGAGAGAAATATTGACAACAGTGCTGTCAATCATCCATCTGTGTCTAAACTTACGCTGTTTCTGCAGACTGCTGTAAACGAGGCGCATTTCTGAGTAATGTTCCGCCTATCTTTAAGTAACCTGCCGTGTCCTGGTGTTCTATTCTGGTTGTTTAGCATTGCATTATGGGTTTGATTTGCATTTGTACTCTATACCATGATGTGTGGAAGAGTAAATAAAACTGAATCTGAAGCTGGAATTATTCATTCAAATTAAAACTGTCTGATTACAAAATAATGAATGGGAGAAAGAATTTCAGCAAGCTGATAGTACTTGACATTTTTTCGATACTCAAAGCTACAGATAGTTCTGTTGTGACTAAAAAATCCACTGTGGTAAGATACTCGACCTTTAATTGGGTGTGTGTTTGTGTCCGTGTGTTAAGTGCGACTCTTTTGTTTGTGCATCTGGCTCCATGTGTAAGATTTGTCTTCGGCTGTGTTTTGAGGCCTACGTGTGTTTATAACGTGGCAGATTGGCCATCTGGAGGACGAGGTGTTTTTCTGGTTGACTGACCTACAGCCCGGCAGTTGGCCAAGGTTTATTAAAAGGAAAGTAATTACAACAACACTACAGATACATTTAATATTAATGATGTTGAATTATTTATTGACCGTCATCAGCTGACAAACCTTGCAGCTCTAAAGGTGTATCCCACCTCGCTATTAGTTCACGTCTCTGCCACTGCCAGCGGCTGTTTGGTGCAGTGGTCTCTGCACCTTGTTGTCACCTTTATTTGACATTGAACAATCTACCTGAAGATTGAACAGAGAAAATAAAACACTGCAGACACAAAGACGATAACTATGTGTTCAGTCCACAAGAGCATGTGATATTCATGTAGCAGGAGAAAAGGATATTTTGCATTTGAGTTAGACTTGCTGAAATGCAAAGTGATTGACGAGTGATGACCTGAATTCAAACACACAGACACACACACACACTCTGTGTGTCTTTACTTGCGAGCTTACAGCTAATGTACTATAAAGTAATCTGGCTGTAAAGTAAACCTGCTTTCCTGGTTGTGAACACGCCATTAAACAACCACCACTGACGTGACTCAGGCACAAATATGCACGGACAAGGTAAAATTTCAGCTTTATACAGGTCGAGTTTTGTCGCATTTGCGGAATGTCTTCCTCACATCATCCTGGAAGTTTAAGCACCGAAGCTATCAAACGAAAAGCACCTTTACCTTGAGTAAACTTGTGGATTTCACTGTGTTTAAACACTGCTGGAAAGATTTGGAATCATGTGTATAAAGTACACAACTCAACAACAAATGGAACAAATGTCTAGCTGTTTTAAGACATTTCAATGCATAAATCTTACACATTATACCTTTAAAATCATAAAAGAATGGAAATATTATTTTATAGTTTATACATAATTTTGTTTGCAAAACAGACTGCAATAGTTGTAAGCTGTTCTATCACTTTAACATGTATGAATGTGTGAAAAGATTAAACTAAATGTAATGCTTATATGAGATGTGTTTGTTTATCTGCATCCATGTCTCCATACAACAGCAGACAACACAGAACAGGATACAATAAGCAATATCGTTTTGCAGTGTCTCTGTCCCAAGCGTATGTAAATGTATTTATCTGTGTGCATATGCTTGCGAGCGTGTGTGTGTGTGTGTGTGTGTGTGTGTGTGTGTGCGCGCGCTGGTCCCCACTCCTCATGCAGCGCACCACCCTGACTCACAGCCAGACACATATTTCATGGCTTGATGGTTTCTCTGTGTGATGCCAGGGCCTGATAGCTTATCTGTGGAATCCTCCTCACTTGCCTGGAGTTTAGTTCAATAAAATGCGGGAAAGAACAGCCAGCGACAAAGAAACGGCAGCGAGGGGGAGGGGGGATCAGATACGGGAGCCTGATACACCGCTCAGGTTGGGAGTCCCGGGTCATGGCAGGACAGAAAAGAGGCCACCGTCATGTACTTTGGTGTACCGATCATACATACTCCCTGCCTGCACAAGCCTTTCTTTCTGTTTGCACTGCGATCTAAATGAGTTTACAATAGAGGCGACCAAAAGAGGAAAGGGAATGTATTCCCTCGTTATTCAAATCCCTCTCCTCCGTATCCGGCGAGAGTTAGTGTACACAATATATTTACGTCTGACCAAGAAACAAACCAACGGCGACATTCTGCAGCTGAACACCAGCTACGCAACGTGCAGTGTTTAAAGCAAACAGCAGAGCAGCAGGAGAGTAAACAGCAGCCAGCAGCTTCAGTGAAGTTCTTCACCGAGTGTGTGTGAGCAAACACAATCAGTCGAGCCGATGAGCTCACATTGAGCAGATGTCTCTGCATCACCGATGTTTGACCGATGGACCTCGATGCCAAGTGCCGCCGACTATCAGGTGAAAGTCGGACCTTCTGCATTTTACAAAGCAAACTGAGATGAATGGTTAAATATCGTTTTTATAAACAGCCTCTGAACTTGTCTTTCTGATACGTGAAGCAGATTGAATTGGTTTTACAGCTGATACCTACCTGCATCTACACCTAAACTAACTTCATCTCCACACATTTTGACACACTATGGGTACCATCCGGTGTGATGAGCAGTAAAATGTGTCGGCATATCTGTAACCTGAAGGAAGCTGCATTCCAAGATTGATATTTGGGAGTTTTAGAAATCCTATAATAATATATCTATCAGTGTTGTGATATGTATTCGGCAAGATATTTTGATGTTAAAAAATTAACTTGTTTGAGTGTCCTGAATGTACAATGCATGCAACAGGGCATAATGGCCACCGCAACATTGCAGTTTTTGTTGCAGCCAACCAGTTGCATTCCAAACCCCTCTCTCTCCCGTTTCCCGTCGGCCCCTGGTATCCAATAAAGGTGGATATTGCCAAATCATACTATTAAAAAAGTTTTTCTTAGTGCTGTATTGTAGTTTCTTGAAGACGTTTCACCTCTCACCCAAGAGGCTTCTTCAGCTCTAACTAACTGGAGGGGAGTTGCGGGCTTTTAAACTCTGTGTGGGAGTGTCCTTACGGAGTCGTTAAGGACATGTGTGAGTCCATGGGGGTTGCTGGGGCTAGTTAAGCCCGGGCATGAATGGCTGTTTAGCAGTGTGGGGAGGGAACTCAGTACTGCACTGTAGGTGGGTGATAAGTAATGTCTTAGGCCACCTCCTCTGTTCAAAGATGGCCGTTCCAGTTTGACATAGATGGATTCCTTTACTCCTCTTTCAAACCATCTGTCTTCTCTGGCTGAGGTGTTTACACTGCTGTACTCAAAGAACCAAAAAGAAAAAAAATCAATAATAAACTCATCAGTGTTCTTTTGTGCACAAATGATCTGATGGTGTCACTGTTTCTGCTGTAAACAATCTCCAGAGCTTTCCATGAGCGGCAGCTGTCGGCCGGGTGGCTAGTCAATGAAACTATTTCCAGCTGATTTTGCTGTTTCAAGTCACGTCACTGTCACATTTTAGATCTTGGTTGTTTGGATCATTTTCCTGGAAAAAGGTTTTCAGTCACTGAACGTCTTAAGTTATCAGAGCAACAAGCCAAGTTAACACATTCAGTTCAAAAATATGTCATATCATGTTCACATTACATGTTTATGACCTGACTTTTATATGGTGGAGGGGACGTTTTGTAGCTCAGGGAGGCGCCAAGCGTCGGGCGGCTGTGGCTCTGGGGTAGAGCCAGCATCTTGTTATTGGAAGGTAGCTGGTTCGATTCCCCTGCTCTGCATGTTGAAGTGTCCTTGGGCAAGATACTGAACCCCAAACTGCTCCTGATGTGCTGGTCGGCACCTTGCATGGCAGCCACCGCCATCAGTGTATGAATTACTGTATGTAGCTTTGGACTTAAGCGACTGCTAAATGCCCTAAAATGTAAATGTAAGCTCGTGACTGCAATTGAGAACACGTTTCAAAATGTCTAAGTGTGAAACCACTGGATAGTTTTAAGGAGACCCCAGATGTGTTTGTGGTGACCAAAAACAAGTATTCATAACATGATCTTTTCCTAATATTGTCCAAGTGGTGTTTGTCCCTTAAGAAATGTAAAGTTTCAACATATCCATGGTTTGCAGAAACATACACTACCAACATTTATTCTAGCAATTGGGTTGGCCTCAATGATTTACAACCATTGAACAATTTACAATCATTAATGTAGATTAGGTTAAACGTGGGACTGTCGTTCGATATGATGAATTATTACTTTTTATCTTGTTGTTGGTTTGTTTTTTAATACTGAGAACATCTAAATTTATTGATGTACCTTGCACATGAAGATTTTTAAGGGTAATAAAGATAAAATAAGGAGGGTAAAGAAAGGACTGTTTGGAGTAATGTAGTGGGCAACACTTTGAACATACATTTTGTTACTGATGAACACTGGACATTATTTTTGTCACATTAACAAGAAGAATAAATAATGAAAGATGAAGACACAAGAAGTAAAAGCAGGGTAGTGAATGTCAAATGAGCTTTGAGTTTGAGCTTTGAGCCTGCAGATGACAGGTGGTCGTGGCAAAACAACTCTTTCAGCGCCCTCTGATCGTAGGGGTCTTCAGGTCAGCCATATCTGTGTATGCACACACACACACACTCACACACAAACTACTGCTGGATCAAACTCTACTGTGACACACACAAGCCTGGAGTCAATATCACTTCTTCAGCTGCTGCTAGTTGCTTTCACCCACACACACACACACACACACACACACACACACACACACACACACACACACACACACACACACACACACACACACACACACACACACACACACACACACACACACACACACACACACAGTGGTGCTAAAAACTCCAGCCAACTTCTCAGGGTGGCATTGTTCAAACACACAGCTGCCCCAGCTCTGATTAATTCATTACAGGGCCAAGCAGCATACTGCATATGTGTGTGTGTGCAGAGTGTGTGTGGAGCCAAAGACAGAAACAGTGGGGCGGGAGAGAGAGAATATGAAAAAGATGGCAACAGAGGAAAAGAACAGGGAGAGAGAGAGGGAGCATGCAGAGATAAAACAAAAAAAAAAGAAAGAAACAGAAAAACAGAGAGAGAGAGAGAGAGAGAGAGAGAGAGAGAGGGCATGTTGGGTTCGGATTATTAGTGCTCCCTGGTGGTCAGCTGCCGGATTTATTCATATGATTTACTACATTGTCCCTGCTCTGGGATTTTGTGTTTGTTCCCACTCACATTCCTTTCATACTGTATTTATCATGGGTGACTTTGAAATTGCCGCTGTCATCGACTTTGAGCCTCTTAAGCAGGCTTGACATATACGTCCACCCGTCCCCCACACTCCTCCAAACCCCCCCGTCCCCGCCCGCCTCCAGAACCCCCCCTCAAGCCGACCCACACATACAAACGACCCGACAATGACTTCTAAGCGGCAGACTAATAAAGGCAATTGTGTTGATGTATGTAGCTCTTAGCCGGGGTTCCTGTGTGCCAATGGACAATGTTTTGCCGAGTTCCGTCCCCATTGTTCCATTCGAAACAGAGTTAGGAAAATACCCCATTTATCGTCCGTCAAACAACGGCCTCATGTTTCCATATAAATGTTAATGCTCTCCCCGAGCGCACAGTGCAGTCCAGAGGGGGTTCTCAGAATACAAGGAAGAAGGAGCAGCAGCCAACAGAACAAAAAAAAAAAAACTACAAGGCAGCTTAGACATAAGAAAGTAATCCAGCTTTTCACCAGAATCCTATTTGTGAAAATGTCATCTTGGATTAATAAAAGGCCTAACATGGTCATTTTGGAGCATTATTTTGTCCATTGTGAATGAGAGAACTGCCCAAAGTGGCACAGCCTAGGACTAAAAGTTTATATCTAAATACGTTCTTAAAAAAAAAAAAAAAAATAGTACATCATAATATCACCATCTTACGAGCAACAGACTGTGTTGTTCAGTTTCAGCAAAACTCCTGTGTTCGCGCCATCCGCCCATCCCACCTCATCCATCTGGTCATCTGACCTTTACCTAGACAGGTTGTATGGTTTGAATGGTCTCCTATTACCATATATGATTAGCTGATTAAAGCAACAGCAACTTGTTTTACTTTAAAATAAAAGCTTCAAAATCATTTTGATGGTACAAATTCTTGTAATAGGGTGAATGGTGTCTCTGTCTCAGCCACTTCATCCCTGCCACTAGTTCCTGCACTATGTGACTCCAGTGAGAGGGTCGGATCACAGCGTTACATACATGTTTGCTTCAAGATACAAGTTTTCAACACCTAACATTGTTATGACATAATGAGTTTTGTTTGTAGTTAGAACCTACATTACGTCCGACAAATCGTTACACAACTGGGACTTGTATCTATGAGAGTGGTGGTGCACAACTGTGGCGCCAAAGACATAAGAATAAAGAAATGCATGCACAAAAGATGAGACGCTTTTGTCAAGCTTGACTTTGAACATCTCTCAAGGTTTGATAAAAGTTGCAAGCTAGTTAAATGCTGTAGAAAATTGGCTAGTTCCTGTTTAATAACTGAGACTGAAAGTTCATTCTTGATCTTGGAAACAGTCTCACCACAATGCCCATTCAGCGGAGGGGTTTATCCCTTTTGTAGATATTCAAATTTCTATTTTTTGAGAGTGCTTTGAGGACTTCTCATCCATGTTGGCTTAGGAGTTGAGATTTAATGTTCCAGGAGCCGTTTTGGAGCTTTTCAATCGAATCATAAAATCTTTCTCAGCATGGCTGCGGAGATTCGACGGATCAGTTTTTTCAGTATATTTACTGAGGTCAAAAAGAACCTTCTAATCTCAACTTTTTAAGCCAACAAGGACAAGAAGTCGGATCGGAAGGGCAAAACACAGCCTTTAATGAATGAATTTATTCTATGTGACCCTGCTGACCTGAAGCATCATGCTGAGTGCTGTCATATTTTTTGCCGTTGACGCAAATCGGATCTTTAAATAGGCAGCATTGTTATCACAATCACCTCCCCAATCAGCCTATTCTGTCTTCTGTACCTGAGCTTCCTTAGTATGTGCAACAGGTTTCAACTGAGTCTGTGTTGCACTTCAGTCTTCTCCTCATTCCTCTACTGATCGCTGTTGTCGAGACAGTATAACGACCAGCAATTACCTACTTTCAATTTACATTTAGCATTCAGTAACAAACATGGATTCCAATAACACTGTCTACCTCAATCTCCACGAGACAAAGCACAGAAACATTTAAGCTGTCAGCTGCAAACTGAGAAATGCAAAGTAACCTTAAAATCAGGAGCTGAAAAACAAACTCGGTGAGAAGACAGCCGGCGAGTGTTTCTGCCCTTAACGAGTACACCCAAGATCAAGACCGACTCCAAGTAAAAACATGCAGCCGGTCCACAGGGAGACCTCTCTCTCCACATCTCCTTCTCTCTCCTTAGCTCCCTCACTTCTCCGCTCAGCCTCTGATCAATTCTCTTCATCTCTCCATCCATTTCTCCATCTATCTTCTTTCCCGACGTGCCTCTCAAAAGGCATGCAGGTAAGACTTTTTCTCCTCAGCTCCTTGGAGACAGACAGGCATGCTAGAATAAACATTTCATAATGGAACTATTGATTTGCTGTGGGTGTTTTTTTCTTTTTTTTTTTTCTATCACTGCAGTTAGAAGTATTCTCAAGTCTCAAGGTGATGGAGGTGATTAGATGAAGGGATTTTATTTATTTGATTATTTATCTTATTCAATCAATGAATGCTGGGAAGGAGGTGAGAAAAACACAGCAGAGATTTGTAATAAAGATTAAAAATACCAACAATAAACACAGCAGTGTTAGCAGTGCGTTTTTATATATTTATAATTTAAAGCATTTTGTATCAAAGGATAGGCGTCATTATAAGAAATGTTTAGCAAAGTAAGGAATATTTTAGAGAGCAACAACATCATCAAGTGCATCAAACCAGAGAGAAATTAATTTGGCATCAGCTCCGTGTTGTTGATCTCTGGTTGTTAAACCTGCAATGTGGGACTTTGAAGCCCCTGCAAAACCAGTTCACCTAATGCTGATTAAGCCCATCACTGCCAGATAAATCTCTCTGTATTTCACGGTTGACGGGAGTTTTTGAAATCTGTGGCAACTTTCCCACGCTGTTCTACTGGCAGCAATCTGTTTTACGTCAAACAGCACAGATTGGTTTGCCTGAGCTGGAGGGGGGGGTATGGCAGAGCTTATGGTGTCACAAGCACAACCCAATAGCCAGAATAAACGTTGGCGAAGTATATCTCTGAAAAACTACAGGTAAGTTAAAATTTTACATTCTTTAATTTGCAATTTTCTATTCCTCTTGTCACAATGCTGTGCTTATGCTCTGGTTAAGTTCAGGCACAAAAACCACTTGGTTAGGGTTAGGGTTAGGAAAACATCTTGGTTTTGGCTTAGAATACCTGTTTCGGTCGCCACAAACACAGCTGGAAATTGTCCCAAGGTCTCATTTAAAATATCTGGTGGTTTCACAGTTACAAATGTTGAAATGCCCTCTGCCTCCCGATATGAAAGTCAGGACTTTAAACATGTAATGTGAATGTGGTACGACACATTTTGCAAAAAAGTTTCCTACATGTTACATAGCCTATGATACATATGTAAGGATGCACCTGTGGTTTGCATTAACGTTAACTGCTAACTTTTATAATGGTGCCTGTGTAATTACGAATTAAGTGTGGTGTTTCGTTACCCTAGAATGAGCCCTCTGTTCCTTAATGGTCCCCTCCCACAGACTCCCATGTTGCATGGCCATGTTTTCTACAGTAACCTAGAATGGACAAACCAAACTCTTTGCTCTTAAGCTGGCCCTTCCTGCTCTAAGCGACCGCCACAGTTTCTGCTAGTTTCTTGCTAAAATGAGATGGATTTAGTTAGTTGCAATCTGCAAACTCACTGCTAAATCTTATACACTAGACCTTTAAATCAGGGCAGCAGCATGAGGTTTGATTTGGCCTGCCAGATGTCACTAGTGAAAAAAAATCCCTTTTAATGCTGTTTATTTTTTTGAGCTATAAAAAATATTCTTTAAATTTGTAGGGTCATATAGTTAATTATTCGTGATAATCTGAGCACAGCAGGCAAAATGACACTTTGCTCAGGAAGTCAGTCAATTATGAAAATTAGGGTTGGAGAACAATTTTGGATCATAACAATAAAATACATTACAATAAGCAGTTGTTCTTGGCCCGCAGCCCACCATTAACTTTTAGGAAAAAAGTCTGCCTCAAATCATTTGATCAAAATAATCTAGTCGTGTTTGTGGAAGCATTATTCTGATGTGGTTCAGGAAAAAATGTCTGTCTTTAACTTCAGTGTCTTTCGTGTTATGACTGTATTTCTCTCACAGTTGCCACAAACACAAAGACAATAACCGAAAAGATTATAATCATAACTAACTTATTAACTCATTATGCCCAGACAGCTGTACTCTTAAGGCCTATAATAAAACAAGAAAATGATGTTAACTCTGAGATTAGTGGTCCTTTTAGTTTCAGCAGACAATAAGCATCAACTAACTGATGGTCCTTCATCATCAGCTTCATTCAAATAGTCTGTAAAGCCTACTAAAGAACACACTTTTATTTTATTTGAATCATTTCTGTCTTATTTCTTTATTTCACAGTATCTTATCCCAGATTTGTCTCACTGCCACACATAACTAAATATGTTTGTGGTGTTTCAGTGGAGAAACTGGTGTCCATAAGGTCGAAATGACTTTACCCCTGCAAACACTGAAGCTCTGAGGCAACAGACAGTGACTACCTATCATTTCTCTCAGTTGACACTGAAAGACAGACAAAGCATGACAAATGTGTCTTTGCACGGCACACACTATGTATCTTAACATATGCTACATCTTCAGTGGAACACAGCGATACGTCCACATCTGTCAGGCAGCCACAGCATGTGTTAACTCAGTTATTGACTGTCTGCGTGTCACGCTGAGTGAACATGTCACTAGTATGTTTAAGTTGTCACCAACTTGCACTGAGCTCGAACAGCTTTATTCTACAGTGACGACTACGACGGCGGCCAGTCAGACACACATGAAGAGATCCAGAGCTCTCAAGTGGCTCGAGAGGCAACTTTAAAGCCTGGACTGAAAGATGGATCCCCTTCATCATTCTCTCACTCACACAGTCCTCGAATTTTCTCCCACTGAACCATCCCATCTCCCTCAGACGATGCTTCCCCACTATTGCAGTCCCTTACTTTCTCTCTTTCTCCCCCATTCTCTCCCTTACTTTTCCTTTCTCTTTATCTGCCTCCAGCTTTGATTTTTCTCTCTGCTCCACCTCTGTCCCTCTATTACAGTGTGTAGTTTCACAGGCTCTCAGGGTGCTTTGTATCCCCCAGACACAATGCCATCCATTCATATTACATCAAGGGACACTGACACCAATTATCTGAAGGGTACATAAGGCTGCACAACCCCATGATCCGGAGGATGAAGGGAGAATTGAGACAGATGGACAGAGATCTGGGAGAAAGATGGCGAGAGAGACAGATGAGGGGAGACTTAAGACTGAGTTTGGGTTGAAGAAGGTCTGGTGAAGTTTTGAGTAAGTGACAAACTTTACAGGACCAGCACTTAGGAATGGCAGCTCAAGTCAAGTGTGGTAAACTTAATTTGTGTCTTACTGCTTTGTATGTTCCAGACAAAACCCTGAAACTCATCCTTTCAAAAGTGTAGTCCCAGCAAAACAGAGATTGTCGCCTCGAAAATGCAGTTCTTGTCATGATTAGTCTGCCACCAGCAGTTAGTTTCAGTTGAGCATGTTGTTGCTGAGACAGTTCCCTGGCAACTGCTGCTTAATACTCTTTATCAGATCTGTGTCCGAACAAAATTGTGATAAGCATTTTATTATCTACTCCCCAGATGCCCGTAATGGAGCATCATCTGCAGTTACTCTTTATTATAGTTTTCGTCTGATCATTGATTTGTAATCTGCACGGACGTTCAGACGTTTCTCAAACTAGCCATTACACCAGCTGTCTGTGGATAATGTGTTGCTAAATGTGTGTGAGTCCTGATGTCCAGACAATCATTTTGTTCAGTTAATACTGGCCCATTTTCCCGGTTAGTGTGGTTCGTTGTGCTGGAGTGAAATCTGTCAATCGAACCCTGTTGCTGACCAAACAACCGGACCTAGACCGCTTGAAAAAGGGGCACTCGGTCCACTTTCAAGCCGACTCTGGTACTGCTCACTTGTGAGGGGAAAGCAAGTTGACCAACCACCGGATTTTTGATAATAGATTTGTGATCTTGGCATGATTTCAAAGCTTACTTACTAATTAATCCATTTGCTCATCTTGAACTGTTCAGGTAACGATCTTATAATCAAGCTGGAGCTGAACTGTGTATTTAAGTAATCATCATTGTATGGAACACGCAGGCTCTGCACATCAGTGTGGGCATTTTTTATAGGTCAAAAGCTGCTGAAACTGCTGAGCTTGTATCCTACTGTATATTTTGTCAGTTCATTAGCTCATTAAAAAGTGTGTGACAGCAATCCCACAGTAATAAGTCCCAAATCATTACTCAACGAGACGCCTCCTTTGCGTCCTGTCTCTACCTGTCAGTCATTATTACATGCAGTCCGTTTACGGTCAAATATTACTAAAAATGCTAATTCTTTGTGAGCTCTATGTGACACCACACATCAAAAGCATAAAAGTGCAGCATAAACTCGTTTTTGATCATTACCACACGGGACCTGATGATGCAGGATGACAATCAGCAAAACTGCTGCATCAACGAGTTATCAGTCAGCCTGGATAACTCCATGTTTACTCCTCTAGGTTTGTTTGTGAGAAGTCACTGTGATTAGGAACCAGACCAGACCTAAAAAGCAACAATTAACAATTGTTTTGTCTTGGTCCAGAGCAGATGAACTGAACTACCCGTGTGAAAACAACCTACGAATATGATTTAGGCGTCATAGCAGGTCATACTAAGTTGGACGGGTCTGCTCCAGTCTGGGTCAGTCGGTGTTGGCAGTCTGCAGATAAAGACATACTGTATATACTGTAGTGTGTGACACGTAAGTACTCTATTCTTAATTGGTCAGATCCAGTCTGCCAGTTGTTCTAACAGAGTTTTTTCAAACATGTTTGATATTTATGACCTGTGACATCGCTTTGTGTGGTGCCTGAGGTTGTTTTGTTCAATGAAAAAAGAAAAAAACAAAGCCGGCGTGAGAAGGGTCTTCTTTCCAACCTATAATATAGGACATATGCCCGAGAAAGATACAATTGGACATCTACCAGCCGTACATAGGTCTCAGTTAGGAAGACGTGAGATTCCAACCCTTATTTGTGGCCAACTGTGTAGCGACTATCTCATCTGATGATGATGACAATGATAAAACAGATGATGGTTACACTTTTGACTGCAGGGTTAAGCAGTGTTTCTTCTGGTAACTTTGACAACTTCAGACAATACAAACTACTCAAACAGTGAGAGCAAATCTTTCACTTTTCTCACGTAGCATCATCTCAAAGACCACTCTCCCTGCTCCCCCCTCCATCCAGTAATGACACGTTCATCTCTCAAAATTTGTTCCCCCTCTCTTGACTTGCTGCTCCATTTCCCTCGTTTTGTGTGGGCACTAAGTTCTCCTCTGAGGCGACGGCCATTGTTTTCCATTTGGGACAACTCAAGGCTCTTCAGGCATCTCCAGGCGGCACAGAGGGAGATGGGAAAACGGGGAGGAGGACAGAAAACCAAGGCCGAGGCCAGGGACCAAGGATCCGTGGCCAATCTACCATGATGCTTCGCTCTGCAGTTCGGGGATTGAAGTCAATCTCCCGTTTCATAATTTCGTTACACACATTCGGGCTCAGATATGCAGTGATACACTCAGCCACTATAGAAGGCTTATTTTCTATCATGTGTCCTTAAACTGCCTCACACCTCTACTACTGCAACCCCAACTGTTTAGGAAAAATACAGTTTTGTCTTTTCTGCTTTGGAGGTTAGAAGGGTAAGTATGTCAATAGGTTTGAAATACTTCACACTGTATCTGCAGTATTGACTGTCTGCTGAAGTAAGACGTGAAGAAGTGACACTATTAAACACTAACACTATTGTACACACAGATGCATGTGCATGCATACAGCTAATTTATTACAGTTTATATTTGTGAGAAAGATTGACATTTTAAGAGAATTGTGACGACCCTAACAATAAATATAAAATCAGTAGTACTGCAGCAGAACCATTTAAAATTCCTTTTTTATAATCAATTTAAAGAACTTCAGTGCACAACAACGTTAACATGAAGTGTTAACACTTTGACAAAATGTTCCCACCGACTGGCAATAACTGAACACCAGCTTTTTTACAAGAAAAGACAATTACTTCTGTGCTAAGTTACTGCTCACGGCGAAACATGAGTTGACTGTTACGTTGATGTAGGCTAGTCACAGGAAAAACAATGTGTTCTGTAAGTTTTAGCACTTAAGAAAAAATGCATCTACAGAGCAATACAATGGTAATTTTCAGGGTTTTTTGACAGCAGATCAATATTAAAATTACAGGGAGTAGTTTTATATTGTCTGTGGGAGTGATGAACAAGACTGGGTTGTTAGACAGGATGCACACCTCCAACTTCTCAGTGAGGTAACCAACTCCTTTTGCCCCATTAACGTTGACAGGTTTACAATTAAAATTGCGTTTGAATCGGAAGTATTGCCAAAAAAGGAACATTTTATTTTTAGCTTTGACAATCCTCCACCATCGTCTGGTCTATCAACTCTCCTTGCTTCTATCATCCATAGGGCTACAACTCTGCTGCTGGCCCCGCTGCTGCACAGAGTAGACAGCTGTGGCAGTTTGTAATAGTATTCTCCGTCATCCAACTAACTCATTTTCATTTTTAAATAAGCAAAATGATATTGGGGCAGTGGTCAAGCTATATAATCGGTGAAAGCCTGACCATTTAAACCCTACTACTTTGAGTATTTGTTAGTAAAAATCCATAAAAATTAAAAAATACAAAGAAAGAAAAAGATTAAGGCAGCAACCATTATTTTCATTACTGTTGAATTTAAAGATTATTTTGTACTTAAAAGTAAAAAATTCTATAAAATGTTTAAATCTAATCCAAAAATCTTCATCGTCAATATTTGCCAGAACTGAACATTATGTCTTCAAATTGCTCTTTTTGTCTGACACAGCAGTGAAGATCCCAAAGCATCAAATTTACAATGACAAGTTGACACAAAGATATGGGCATTCAGACTGTCTCACCACTGAAAAAGATCCGTACAGACGCGCTCGCTCATGCTGGAACGAATACTGACAAGCGCACACAGACAAATAGAGGAGGCCCATATGTAAGAACAGATTCAGTGATCGCACATCACAACACCTGCAAGTGCATGCACTCACACGTTTATTAAAGACACATCTCGGGGCGCACACACACACAAATTATAGACTGCACAAACATCTGAACTGCAGCTGTTACTACTGTAGGTGACAGGTAGCGTATGGTGTGAGTTGGGACATCTATCACACACACACACACACACACACACACACACACACACACGCACATAGATGACAGCGTGGGACTTTGCAGCACGTTGCTGCTGGAGCTTACAGCGTCGCCACACTGTAATTACAGAGCAGACTGACTCAGAGTTGTTCCATCTCTTCTCTGCTTTAAGTCCACAGCTGCACTAAAAAAAACAGACTCTTGACAGATTCAGGGGTTTCTTCTCTGACATCCAAAAAAAGTACAATATAAGTAGTTCTGACGCGGCATCTCCCACTGTTTTGGGTCAAGTTTGATTTAACCCAGCAGGTTTTGAAAACACTCTCCCAGTCAGCTGATGCAATCAATAAAAAAGATAGATCAAGCGATGGCATGCCCCCTGCAAACACACAACCTAGGAAAACCTAATAACAGCCTATTTAATGGGTCAACCCTATGATATGGTTTTTGATGTATTGGGCAATCATCTGCTCGCACCCCGCAGCGCTGCAGTCCTTTTCCTGCCTCCACAACATTCATAAGGACCAACTCGGCTTGAGATACAGCAGTCTGAGTGGAGCAGAAACAAAGATGGAGGTATGAGAGGGAGACAGAAGCGAGGGATGGATGGAAATGGTGAATAAAAGGGAGGAAGAGAGATCTGAAACAATACCCATTGTGAAAGAAAATCCATATGAGACTGCTCCTGGCATGTCTTGTCCCTTCTCACTCGCAGGCTCAGTAATGACTTTCTGTGTCACCAAAACATCAATTCTTGGAGGACACTAATTTTGACCCCATCCTCAGTTGTTTTCATTACAAATTAAAGGAGCATTATGTAATATATAACCTCAGTTGGCCTCTGAAAAGTGGTTGGAATTAGAAAAGCATTGTCAGTGTCTGGTACAGACCCCCCGCTGTTTCATTCTCTGGCAAAGTATTGGTTCAGTGATAGGTATCGATCACAAACACTATCAACCCCTGCAGAGGAAGGTTTGACAAGGGTGAGATGGTTATTCCGTGCTCTGAGAAAGAAAAAATCTTTACCCATTTTCCTTTAAGTGAAACTGAAAACCTTTACAAAGTCCACTAAAAGCAAAACAACAAACAAAGACCGATCTCACTTTTTCTCCCCGGATACACCCTTTAATACCCAGACTCACGGTATCTGAGGATACAGAATACTGATCTGAAACCAGCGCTCTCTTTTTATGATATTTCAAATGTTTATAAGGCTTCATTGCTACATTGAACTAATTGGGATGACTCATGTCTCTCCTGTGTCATCATTATTTCCTACCATTTCTTGTTTTTGACCATTTTTGTGCCAGTCTAATCTTTTATCCTGACCTTAAGGCAAAGACACCATGCTTAAGTTGTCTAATACATGTAACACACACAGATCTTGCTGTTATATGAATTATGTTATGTACAAATTCGTACGCAAATCACAACTCCTGGCCCAGCTGGCACAAACGTGCTGGCTCCAGTGAGCATACTCAATGAACACTCTTCTGCGGTACCTACAGCAGAAGGGAGGTAAAACAAAGTGTCATAAATGTGTCGATGTATACGGAATACAGCATGGATACCAGACCAAACCCTGTTGGGTCCAATCAGGACATTACAGGCCAGCCAGGTTCAGACAATGTTAAAATGATGTCCGGTTTTGGTTGGGTTTGGTTACGTCAATTGAGATGTGCTTTCAATTTCTTTCAGTGAAAATCTAGCGTAAAGATAACTACAGTGTAAAAAGTGATCAGATACTGCCTGGGTGTAACTTCAGCTTCTATTCTGTATGAGCATGTGCATAACCAAAGATATAAAATATATGTAAAAGCATGTCCTAATTCACTAATATCACACTGACAAAATCAGTCAAATGAAATGTGTGTAGTTGGTGTGTAAGGTCAGTTCAATAGGGGAGACAGACACACAGTAAAGTCACACATGCACCCACAGGCTGTTTCAGCACATTGCCTCATGGTCCCTTAAGAGTTCCTCATGTTTAAAACACACAATCTCCATCCTAAAGCCAATCAGTTATTGATCATTAATTTAAAACCCTGAGGAGACATCTTGAACACTGGATTTTCAACATTTCTGTCTCGTCCAGTTCAACTTTTTCCCACATCACACTTTCTCGCTTTTTCTCAAACTTTGAGCAACATTTCAGACAGTCTCTGTGAAAATGACGCAAGGACAGAAAAGTTGAGATCCTCTTTCACTTTTTTCTTCTTTCCCCTCCTAGATACTAGTTCCACAGAGAGCACATATTTCTATCACACTTTTACATGAATATATTTGACATATTTGAAAGGGTCAACAAATGAAACTTGCTAGTCATGTACGCGTGAGATACTCTTACATGAGCTGCTGTGTTTCCATCCAATTGTTGAGCAAATAAGAAGCAAACTGTTTAAATGTCAAAATCAATAAACCTCCAAAAAGAGGAAGGAGAAGAAGAAAGAAAACAAGTTGCCTTGACCACACGTACATGTTGCTACTACCGGCCATGTATTCATACAGGAAGATGCTAACAGCAGAAATGACAACAACAATGACAACTACTACAACCAGTACCACTACTACGACTACGACGACGACGACTACTACTACTAGTAACAGCACTACTACAGGGTTCCTACAGGTTTCTTCAAGTCAAATTCAAGTCTTTTTAAGACCTTTTTAAGACCATTTATATAAAAACTTAATACCTATTTCACGGCCTATTTCACAGACCTACCGGCAAAGAAAAACTTTTTTTTTTTTTAATTTGTTCATTTATTTCTCAAACAAATGTTAAAATATGGACTGTGTAAAGCATTTTGGAAGAATGATGTAACATTGCAGCATAGTAGTGAGTACTTACGCTACAATACCACAGCACAGACACAGACCACAGACAACAAGCCAAACAGAGGTGTGAAAAATCAAAGAAAATTTCAGCAGACCACAAAAAAGTTTGACTAACAGTTGTTTTTTTTTTTGTTTTGTTGTTGTTTGGTTACGTTAGCTAGCTACTTATTCCATGCTGGGAATATGGGGAGTAGAGAGACTCCTAAACAATAAACAATGAAAATCAACTCAATGATGAATAAAATTAAGATCACACAGTCAACTCCTAAGCTCTGCACTCTTAGCAGCGATCTCTTTATCAAGGAGAGCCAGTTCTGCCAACAGGATGTTGGACCTGGTGATCAGGTCAGCCATCTTGCTCCCTGCCTTCGCTTACTGCGGTCAAGCCAGCCGTGGTTCGCGTTTGCTTGGTCAAATCAGCCGCACATTTTGTTCTAGTGTGCGAATCTTCTAACATTTACGGTATTCGTGATGAAACCGCTCTGAAGAGCTGCTGGTAGTGACTGTGGGGCAGACTGCAGTCTCTCAGTCAGACCCATGAAACATACCATACTTTTACAGTAATTATTCCCGGTAGTGAGCTGAAGGTATCACGATGGTATCCTTCCGGATTTCAAAGTAAAGGACGACGTGAGAATTTCGTTTTTTTCCATAAATAGTTTTGGATTCATACACTGCTGAACTAAGTACTTCATAGACTACTTGCATGTATAATATGAAGTACTCTTACTGTGTACTTTTCGAGTAATACTTAAACAAAATCCTTACCAGATCACAAGAATAAGGATATTTCACCCAACTTTGATGTGCAATAAAAAACTTATATATTCATACACACACTAATACTACTACTACCAGTACTATTACTACTAATACTACTACTACTTCTTCTTCTCAGCCACCCTCTCTCTGTAGAGGCAAACATTGTGTCTATGTGGGAAAGTGTACTGTTGAAAACAATATGTCATTAATATGCCAATGTATACAGAGTAGAGCACAGACCCAGACCTGGATCAATGCAGGGTTTGGTCAAAATGTTTGAATGATATCCAGGTTCATGTCAGGTTAACTGACATGGTAATTTCAAGCTCTTATGGTCAAAATATAGTGCAAAAAATAAGTTGTAAGTTACAGCCTGAATGTAACTTCAGTTCTGTATGAGAATACAGCACACACAAACGTTGCATATTGAACTTATAGCACACATACTGTATACACACAATATTAAAAGCAAATATACACTTTCCTGCTCACACAAGTAGAATCTCAGTATTCCCTCTCAGCATTCCCTTTACAGTGACCACACAGATATCTTCACCCACTCACTCACACTCAGACACACAAACAGACCTTCCTGTCTGTGCTAACTCAGATACCGGCCTCTCAGTGATGTATGGCAGGTCAGTGGACTAAAGATTTTCTCGCTGTGTGCTGCAGGGGTCTGCTCGGTCAGCACACAACTGCTCACCCTTATCAACAGATAGGGGATACCTGCAGGACTGCCTCAGCTAGAAAGTCGAGATGAGTGTGTGCATATTCCTGCATGTGTGTGGGGGCTGGTGTGTGTGGGCTGGTGTGTTACAGAGGATTACAGTGAAAGAATTTCCCCTGCGGGTCTCCAGCTTGTTTTGTTGCATGACAAAAAATCCCATAACAGAATATAATTTGCCTATCAAGAGGAAACAAAAAGGACTAAGGTACATTTCAACACTTTTCTGATGTTATGGTCAAGATGGCATATCACATAACAACTCCAGCCCAATTGCATCCAGATCAGATTCCATCTGGATCAACAGTAAACCCCTTTAAAAGCTTTGATAAGAATGACACCCATTGTATTTATATGAAGCTCTTAGGATGTGGACATGCTCATCATTTTCACGTTACATGTTATGACAAATATGTTCAAAGTAGAGCACAGTAAAGTAAATTAAAGATGATGTAACTACCGGATAATTGCCAGTTATTCTCATCTCTGCTCAGCAACACACACAGTATTTGGACTGAAAACAGGATGTCATTAAAGTCAGTCCTCGTTATGAGCCTCATTCAAGTCCTGCTGTAATAGGAGGAAACCCTGCTTTTCATCTGTCTTCTATGAAAGGCAATTTCGTAGGACCTGCTTAAACCCCACAGTTCTCAGACCTTCTAAAAATTACTTCGCTAAATTTCACATTCCCTGTCAAAATTCTAATCATTTTCCATTTAAGAGGTCTAATGTGTCCTTTGAAATGATTAAATCCTGTCTTCAGATCATTTTTTAAATCTTATTTTGGGTCTTTATTTTTATTTAATGCAATTTTTAGTTCATTTTCAAGCTCTTTGTGTACTCACTTCTGCCCTTGTGCTGCTGTAAACCCTGAATCCCCCCTTTGGGAGATCGAACAAAGATTATTTTATTTCATCTTATCGCTTATATTCTATTTATCTGTTTTAGTACTTTGGTCGAAACTGTAGTTTTTAAATGTGCTCGATCTATAAAGAAGAATGTAATACAATGAATATGCTTCAAGAGCATGAAACTGGCATAACTTGCATACCTTTCCATACATGTAAGCACATGTAGGAACAATTCCCCATCATTGACGCGACATAAGATGTGTTCCAATGTCGTGTCAAAGTCAAATAATGTTAAATATATCGTAAATATATGACCTATATGTAAATATAGCCTACTGCAGCGCACCTGCAGTACCCTCACAGTCCAGCAGTGGGCCCCGGCCAACACTTTGGGCATTACTGTGCTAATCTTTTTCTCAGTACTTGACTTTCCTGCCTTGCCCTTACTCAGACCCAAACCCATGGGTTCCTACTGTTGGGACCCTCACATGGGCCTGATATCAGAGCAGCCTCAACTGCACTAACAAAGTAAAGTGCATTGACCCTAATGTCCAGTAGGTGGCGCCTGCTTGACACAGCCCTCCACAGGTTTGGCAACTCCCATGTCCCATTGTCTGACTGCACCTGAATGCATCGTCACATCCGGGATGAACGGAGACAGATAAGAGCCAACTTCGTGTCCATCCCTACCCCTTTTGCTTAGTTCCGAGTTACGTGGGTGCTTACAGCAACCAGAGTTGTGGGAAGCTACGGCTTTCGTCAGCGCAACCGTTACTCAAAGGGAGCAACCATGTGTTTGGATTTTAACCACCGAAGGCCGCAGTGTTTCACCTCGCCGGACGAGTCAGACTGCCGTGCATTACCAAACACGCTCCGGACCCAGGATAGTAGCTGTACAACCAGCTGCTTTCACCACCTGCAGAAGGAGGATTTTTCCACACAAAACGTCCGTTTTTCTCCATGCCGTGTCAACCACGCTGTTTTCAACAGCCCACGCAGGACGCTGCATCCGCCAATAATCCACGCCGAGGAAGCGAGCTGGATTAAGGAAGACGCAATTATAAGTGAGGCTTACTTTTATTAGTGTCTGGGCAGATGCTAGGAGTTGCATTGTATGTGTATTGTATGCTTGTGAGCTACAATGTTTAAGCTTGTGGACCGCCGAGTCCCCTTTTATTTGCTGTTAGTTTTACACTGTAAAACACTTGTTGCTTGCGTGTTTTCATTTCGGCTCATCACGAGCCGATCTGAGTCTCCACGTTGTGGAGTACCACGTGTTATCATAGCCGCCGCTAAGGGCGTTAGCCCTCTTTGTCTCTCTCTCTCTCTTTCTCTTCCTTAACTAACCCACACGTACACTACACACACATTAGGGGTCACACAGACACACGTGTAAATCTTATAAGTGACTCCTTGGAGACTTGTGGTTAATAACCTAACTATAACATTTGATACGTGTGCTTGTGGGAACTCCCTTTCATATTTTATATATGCCTCGTGGTAGCACTGCTACCTTTTCAAACACTTATCTTGTGTGTGTATGTGTGTACCCAAAAGTACACACAAAGTCAGCGGCGTTGTAACCATCGCCGTTGTTCAAATCCCGCGCGTGACTTTTCCAAGTCACGCCTGGCCAGTGTTATCTTTAGGCCATGGCTTCCCCAGGTCATAGTCGGCCATTTTAGTAGTCCTTTCACAGAACACGCCGTGGCGTTACGGTCCGGGAGATCGTAACCGCCATTTTGGCTCTTCGCCATCTTGTGTCTTTGACTACGGCCGCCATTTCGGCTCTCTTTCTTTGTTACACACACACACACACACACACACACACACACACACACACACACACACACACACTACATGCTTGTTGGTTTGTGCTTGAGTTTGTTTGTTTAGTTTCATAGCTGCTTTAGTCTAGTGATAGATTTTGTTCATTGAGAGTATTATTGATTTGATCAAGGTGCTTGTGAATAAATTCTATTATATTGTACATAGCAGTTTTCTGTGATTATTTTGTGCATAATATTGTGATCTTTTCTGGTTGTGATGGTCAGTGCTCCGTTTTAATGATTTAATTACAATTTACATTAAATCATATTTATTTAATTTTAATAATTATTATCAGTAATTATTAATTACTAATAACCACACCTGCCCTACTATTGAAGCCCAACACTACGTTTATTCTTTAAAAAAAGAGGTCACAAAGAAACCACGTACAGTGAACCCTCGTTTATCGCGGGGGTTATGTTCCAAAAAGAACCCGCGATAGGCGAAATCCGTGAAGTAGAAACCTTTATTTTTTTACAGTTATTATACAATGTAATACTCCATAAAACATTGAAAGCAAGGAACAAAACCTTTTTACAGGCCCAAGCATTTGTTTAACAAATAAAAGTACTGTATAAACGTTTGTTGTTGTTGTTTTTTTTTTTGTTTTTTTTACAAATAACTACTGTACTGTACTGTAAAATAATATAGTTATAGATAAATAAATAATAATTTTAATCATCAATACGAACTGAAGGGTTAATATTGCGGGTATTAGCACTGCCCCACCGTGACGGATTGGAACGGGAGAAAATGAAAAATACAGTACAGTATTTCACTGCTCTTCTGACTGAGCCGCTGCATCCTGACTCCGCTCTGTGGCGTTTTTTTCTTCTAAAGCCTGCGGTGCAGGTGTGTTTTTTGGAGAGAAGAACATAGTTATCGGTAGTTGTTGTCGCTCTTTTTTCTTCAATTTGGCAAGCGGTTTTACGTACGTGTACATATTAAACCATAACGTTATTGACACACAGGTAGAGAAGACGCGGAGAGACTGTTTAGCCAATCAGAATGCAGAACACAATGCATGATGCAAATCCGTGAAGCAGCGAGACCGTGAAAAGTGAACCGCGTTATAGCGAGGGTTCACTGTATTGTCATTTGGACAAATCATTTCAAAAAGGAACTGAGCACTGTGACTTTAAGTAAACATTACCCAAACAGGAGTAATAAATGCAATTACTGGGCACATCAACACAAACTTGGTGGTCTAGTGATTATTAACAGCAGCGGGACAGTGAATGTGGAATGTGTTAATCAAAATATAATTCAATGAGCAGGTTCATGGTAATGGAGGAACATTGGCTCACTGATTAGTCTAGACCACCGTTGTTTTTGGTACACAAAGGACTGAGAACAAAGAGAACTGTGGAGAATATGAGAGATCGCCTCCCCGTCAGTCATACTCCTGTGGAGAAAGCCTCGTCACATTGACTTCGTAACAGTGGAGACTAGATTAAAAATAATATCATTTGAATAGGAACATGTGGGTGATGTACTCCACAACTTTGTTCCGCCTGTTAGCTGTGCCCTTTTGTACGTGTGTTTGCTTTGCCGCAGAATATTTCTCTGTCCTCCCACTGACGTTGCTATTTATTGTCTTTGAGATTTCATTTACATGAGAGAAAATGTGATGATTTTATCTCTTTGTGGCACACCTCTGTTGAGTCTATGGCTGTGTGAGCAATTACTCCCATGTGGCTTCACTGTGATTAGATAGCCTGGTCTGTCTCATGGTGTTTGATGAAACGGAGAGTGCGGTCTTAAAATGCAAATATTATGCATAAACTGTGGGAGAGAAATCAATTCCCACTACTTCAAACTTTTTTTTTTTTGTTTTAGTAGACATCTAGAAATAAGTTCTTTTTGTGTTGATTCTTGCAGCCAACAACTAAGCAGTTTCTATGCTTAGCGTTGTACTGACTGTCCTCTGGTTGATCCAGTGGTTTCACGCTTCCTTGTTTAAAATATTAAGCAAAAGCTGTCTTATTTGGAAGGTGGGTGGGAATTTCACCTAGACATAGTCCGAGCTGGAGGTGGTGCTGTGTTACATAGTGACATAGATAAGTTAAAGTGGTAAAGGCTGGACTACTGAGGCAAGGAATTTCAGGCAGTTCAGGAGAAGGAGATAATATCTAATATCTGGACTTTGGGGTTTGTAGCTACGCACATCCTTTCCATCCACAAAAAAGCTAAAACAAGGGAAAACCCCAAGAAAGCATCAAAAAGCATGATAAGTTTTCCTTAAATAAAGATGAAACATGACTATGAACTTAACCCTTTAGGCGCCAGAGGTTTTTTCCAAAAACGTTCGATTTTGACATCTTAATTTCAAAAGGCTATATCTTAAAAGTGATAAGAGATAGAGACTTTCTGTAAATTAGAGAAATATTAAGGATGACCCAAAGTTTATGTAGGGATTAAATTTCCCCATCTAATTTGCATATTATGACGTCATGTGGTGGCGGCCATCTTGGATTATAGAATTTTCATGAAAAGTCACATGTTTGAATGATAAAATGCAGCACTTCTTTCCCCCAAAATGTCCCTCACCTTCTGTATGCTATATTGCACAATACTAAATGCTCAGGTAAATGGTAAGTAGTAAACAAACTGTGTAAATCATTACTAATAAATGGCAGAAACAAACCGAATGCATGTAGCGGTAGGCTGGCCTTTTGCTGGAGAGATTTTCCATTTACTACATACAGTAGGCATTCTGATTCCATGTATGGGGCACATACATATTATTCATATGATTCATATGACACAAAACACAAGTAGACAAGACCTGTTTAGTTCAAAAGCTCACTCTTTCCCCCAGATATGAATTGGCTGATCAAAGGGCGTGATCCAACTTTGGTACTCCTCCTCATTGGCCAAGTAGTATTCAAAGCCGGCATTCCCATCATTTAGCGATAGACTATGCATCATAGCTCCCCTGCCCTGAGTCACACCACCACTGCTCCTGCTGCAAGCAGTACGGCCAGATCTGCCTCGCTCTCCCTGCCCCGTGTCACACCGCCACTGCTCCGGCCAGATCTGCCTCGCTCTCCCTGCCCCGTGTCACACCGCCACTGCTCCGGCCAGATCTGCCTCGCTCTCCCTGCCCCATCGCCACTGCTCCGGCCAGATCTGCCTCGCTCTCCCCTGCCCCGTGTCACACCGCCACTGCTCCGGCCAGATCTGCCTCGCTCTCCCTGCCCCATCGCCACTGCTCCGGCCAGATCTGCCTCGCTCTCCCTGCCCCGTGTCACACCGCCACTGCTCCGGCCAGATCTGCCTCGCTCTCCCCTGCCCCATCGCCACTGCTCCGGCCAGATCTGCCTCGCTCTCCCCTGCCCCGTGTCACACCGCCACTGCTCCGGCCAGATCTGCCTCGCTCTCCCCTGCCCCATCGCCACTGCTCCGGTCACGGGCAGCGTGGCCAGATCTGGCGCGCGCGCGCCGAGTGGAGCGAATTTACGCAGCTCGGACCAGGCTCACTCTCATTCTCATTCCCCACCCTGCCTCTACGTTGCCCCCTAACTCTCCTATGAACACTTCGGCCTCGTCTAACATACCCAGTGGCAGACAAAGGCTCCACCACGTTACTGTCGCCGCGATTGCGGAGAGGCACGGGGTCAGAAGACAAAGAAGCTAGCGCCACATTGCTAGCGCGGTAAAAGACTGGGTCCCCACATAACCTCCAGCCTCGTTCCCCACACCACTAACATGCCTGCTAGCTTCCCGATGACAACTCTGACCCGGTGAAACATTGGGCAAATGATTCAACGTTTGTGCTTGGTGTAGGGCTAAACTCTCACTTTGTCCAGCTGCGCCATTGCTCAGCAGGGACGCATCTGAAGCGTCGTCACTAAACGGATCACCGTCATCTTCTGAAGGCAGATATTCCCCTTCAGAATAAGGGTCAGCGAAAAGTAGACCTAACACTTCACTGCGGGCAAACTTTTTTGATGCCATTAGACGATAATCCTAAGGCAAATACTCGCTCACGTTGACAATAGCGCTCTGATAAAATGGCTCACGCGCACACTAGCTCCGCTGTTTTTCGCGCTGATTCAATGCGCTCTTGCTCGAAGGTTTTGTATAGAAGCATGACGTTTTTCTGAGTCAGGGATGAAGTATAACATGTCTGCCAACTAGTGGAGGGGAGGTCGAACGAAATTTGACACCCTATTTGACAAAATCGGCCGTTTTATTCAGTGCCGCATCTTGTCGAGTAAACTCGAACCGTGGCGCTGAGAGGGTTAAGTCTTTGGTGTTATTTGAATGCTACTGAATTAAACAACATTTTTATTGGGGCAATTGAAAACTGACTTTGGGTAACCAGATTCCTGAAAAAAAACAAAAAAAAAACAACATTAACGTTAAACCCTGATATCTACAGCAATAATATGAACTAGACAATTCCCCTGATTAATGAAAGTAACAGGTTTGCTCTGGAATCCAAAGTTGGGGCAGGCTCTCCTACAAATTATACACTCGTAAAAGGGGCACCACCTCCGTTGTTTGATCTGTTTGAATAATCCGGAGGAAATTACTCAAATCTGGACTAAACGTTTAGTTATAACAGTCCTAATCAATTTAAATTGACATATTCAATTTCATATTTCATAATTCATAATTCAGTTCAATCTCATGTTCTAAAGCAGTAAGTTCTTTTCACAGTTCCATGGTTCTCCACCTTTAAATTAAACTTGCACAGACAACGACATACAATTATATATGTTTATTAACTAATAGTTCAGGGTAAATAAATGAAATGGTAATTTGGACAAACAATAACAGAAAATAGAAAATAGAAAATGTGACTAATGTGCAGATGGTGAAATTGCGGGTCGGATGAAAGTCTTTAAATATTACGAGAGTAATTTTAATTCTAACGAGACCCTAACGGAATTTCTTTTAAGATCAAAAGATAGAAGATCAGGAGGTAGAAATCATAACCTAAGACACCAACTCATATCTCACGTGTGTGAATTCATCTGTATGGAGATGTTCAGTCTGGGAGTCTGGGAGTCAGGACGTCCGGGCCTTGGTCTCCTCGGGTGCTCTTTGCTCGACTGCGTCTGCAGGGTCGGTCCAGTAACCCGAGGGAAGTTGCGGCTCGTCCGGTACTCAGCTGATGACACTCTTGGTCCACGGCCCAGCGGGATGTCCGCTTGAGAGCGTTGGGGGTCAAAGCCGGTCTGGCTTGGCAACAATGTCTCTTTCGTTGGAAACCTTTTTCACGGTTTCTGAAGCAGTCAGTTTCTGCAACGTCTTAATAAAGATCTTCTTAGTTTCTTTGAGTGGTGATTCTTAAAGTCGGATTTGTAACTAAGTCAACTGGCTTGACTGAGAAAAACTGGAAGATGAACGCTGGTCTGGCGGACCTTCTCTGTAGCGTTACTCAGTAGAGGATGAATTAAATTGAATTCAGTTCCTCTGAATCAGGCGGTGATACTTAACGATATATATTAAACAAAATCAAAAACAAACAGAACTTCGTTCTGCTAGAGTTTAAAAAGTAAAAATACTTAAACAATTGAGAAAAGAGAAGAGGACAGGAAAGAGAGAAGAGTGTTGGCAGGAAGAGGGTTCAGAGTGAGAGTAAGAAGAGAGAGAGAGAGCATGTCTCTGTATTTTATTAGGCTCCCTGGAGGGGCGGAGTGTTGGGTTCACGCCTTAGACCATATTGTAGCCTAAGTCTTAACTAACAAAACTTAATTTAAAGAAACTATAGTTTTAATGTTTCAAGATTGTGTTTCACCTTTCCCAGAATTTCACCATGGCTTAATATGTGGATTATGCCTACGTGAAATAACATGGCAGGGACGAAATCATTTAAAGTTTAAGAAAGAGATATCATGATTAAAATAAAACACTTGAATATGCAGTAGAACAGAGGACGAATACATATTTTTCCTGTTCAACATCAATACTTATTAACACAAACATGTTTAGAAACATTTAGTGGAAAATAAGAAGTCTTTAACAAAAAGTTCTCCTTGAAGTCTGATCCATCCAAGTCTCACCCTGTACCAGACACAGAACACAGAACAGCATGTCGTAAACAAGGCTTGACAAGGGGGGTAAGGACGAAACAGATCATCTGTCCTGTTGGAATTCTGAAAGTGGATTCCTGAGAGGATGGAGGGTGTCTGTCTGAAAATGGGGGTACCTAGTGGTGTTAGTTCACCATCAGTTCATCATCGTAAATAACTTAAGAAAGTGTTTGTCTTGAAGGTTTTATTGCAAGAACAACATCGTACCTGCTTTAGCCAGATGTAGGGATCAGACTGCGAGGCGCCTGTCCTGAAAACAGTCTGCTTAGGAATGAAAGGGGTGATTAGTAATTAGACATTAGATGTTTGTCAAATCAAGAGACGCATGGGCTCCTACACAATCCAGAGCTGTGTCTCAATATCGCAGTAAACAATGTTGTGATGAAACTAGGGTCATCCTCATTGGGTGCATATACATTTATGAGGGATACTTGTATACCGTCAACTAGTCCATTAACCAAGATATATCTCCCCTCAGTATCTCTTTGTAGCAATGTTTGTGTGAAATTTATTTGTCTGTGCACAAGAATGGATACTCCCCTCCTTCTACCTGATCGGTGTGAGGAGTAGTATATTTTGTCTGCCCAGGATCTCTTTAGCTTTTCATGTTCCCCGTCAGATAAATGGGTTTCCTGTAAGAATGCTATTTGACAGTTAAGACGTTTCAGCTGGTTCAAAATTTTTTTTCTCTTAATAGGGCTATGAAGACCCCTAACATTATAGCTTATAATGTTTAGAGTGTCCATTATCTACAAATTACAGTCTATATCTTAACTCCTTATAATGCAGTCTGGGAAAGTTAGATGGCAAGCGGAAACGATCAACCCATGCCCCGACCTGTAAGGCTCTGGCTTTGGCAACGCTGGAAGTGTAGTCAGGAAATATGGCGATGCGGCTCCCGTTGTAGTAGTCTGGTAGGAAGGGGGGGGGTAACCTGCACCCGAAAGATATATTTTTTTAACCTAGCTTTTTGTAATCCTTAAGGTGTCTAGTAAAGGAATTTTGATGTTCCCCGCGCATATTATTGTCCCATATATGATTTTTTATACCATCTTTTGTGTCCGTGCTTGATTTTCGGACGTGAAAAATGAAAACTTTAAATCTACATAGAATCTGAACAATACATTCTACAGACACAATCCACCCCATTTTCTCTTCGTCTTTGCATGAGGAATTGATAGATATGATGATTGTCATGATTGGATGATGTTTGGTGCATAAAAACTCAAATAAACACCAAAAAATGCAAAAAATCGGTGACATTGGATCACTGGAACTCCTCCCCTATGGACCCTATTGATATATTTTTTATAACTTTTGTATTTTTACAATCTTTAAGATGTCTACTAAACAAATGTTGATGATCCCCACCTGAAATATTGTCACATGTATGTCTTTTCTGGCTATATTGGTTGCCACCCTGGATTTCCAAAAAAGCAGATCCATTATGCTTATAGGGTTCCATTCCTTGCAATATTTGTTAATGTTGCTATGGAAACGAACATAAGCTGTTAACTGATTTTAACAAGCTCCGTACTTTCTGAAAGTTACATTTATTACTTAAAATATATTGTGATCTCTTGAGAAGTACAGCCTGTAAGTTTACCTTTAATAGCTCTTAATATACTGATCAGTGGCGTGCACAGACCTTTTGAAGGGCAGGGACGAAAAGAAAAAAAGGGGCACATACAGCGCGTTCTCGCCACTGAAGAGGGCGTTCTCGAGGGCACTTTAGACATGTTTATATGTTGTACAAATGGCACATTATATAGACTAACTAGACAGACTACTCAAATTAGTTTGTAGTTAGGATCAGCATCCACGAGAACAGTGTGGATTCAACGCTGGACTGTGAAGAACACACAGAGACATGAATGTATGAACGAAATAAAACCCCGGGGGGTCTGGGGGTCCTCCCCAGAACTTTTTCAATTAAGTCGATGCCATTTCCTGTATTCTAGTTAGGGGTGTCACGATTCTCCAAATCCTCGATTCGATTACATTTTCGATTCTAAGGTCACGGTTCGACCAAATACGCGTGCTAAGGTGCCCTCTTGGGAGCCAAACGTGCGCTAAAGTGCCCTCTTTGGAGCCAAAACGTGCGCTAAAGTGCCCTCTTGGGTGGCAAAAACGCGTGCTAAGGTGCCCTCTTGGGAGCCAAAACGCGTGCTAAGGTGCCCTCTTGGGAGCCAAAACGCGTGCTAAGGTGCCTTCTTTGGAGCCAAAACGCGTGCTAAAGTACCCTCTTGGGAGCCAAAACGTGCGCTAAAGTGCCCTCTTGGGTGGAAAAAACGTGTGCTAACCCTGTAAGACCCCTTGTTGTAAAATTACAACGTTACCTTTAGCCATCCTAAAAAACAATCTGTTATATTTTATCTTATTTTTTACCACATTTACATAGTCATTGGGTCCTATTGTTCAGTCTCACAATGCTATTGGATAGTAAATTTGTTTAGAAGTCCCGCCCTTATGGCCATGAACTCACACAACCTCTCAAGGTTTCCTTCGAACAACATCTCTTTATTTCATTGGACTGGATTCATCAGATTCACGTAAGAAAAATGTCTTTTATATTTTTTTTTGTTGTTATTACAATGTCTAGAACATGTACATATGAAGTTATTGTGGAATAGATTCATCAAATTTCATTTAGAGCTTGTTATATATTTGTTGTAATTTTACAACATTGGGTGAGTGTGGTAGCCAAAATAGCAGGCTTGTTGCAGTGGGCACAGACAGGTTGTGTTCCCTCCACTACACCACTGAGTGTTTTCTTTATACATGGACAGTATACATACTACCTGTGTGTTGTGTTGTGGTCAAATTTGACTGATTTAAAAGTTTTATCTCTAAAAAATGTAGTTAATTTGATCAGACTGACCTAAAATTCCATGACTTTGTCCACAAAGCGGATCAACAGACAATTCAGTTCTGGGAAAGATGAAAATGTTCCTGAATGTTGGGTGTGGATGTAAGAGGGGGTATACATGTTTTCCTTTTAGTATGATAATTAGAGAGCTTAACAAGCAGTATTGTCATGTCAAGGCAGTATTGTGTGACTCTATAGCTGGTGATTGGGATGCATAGTTCTTTTAGCATGATAAGTAGAGGGCATAACAAGCTGGCAAGGCAGTATTGTGTGACTAAATGGCTAATGATTGAGATGCATATTTCATTTAGCATGATAAGTTGAGAGCATAGGCTAAGCCATCTAAATTTACATTTAGGGTGAGAACTGGAATCTCTGGCATGATGTGTGACTTCGATGTCTAACAAGGCAGTGTCAACAGAATACGAGCCAAATCTGAACTTGGATTGTCAGGTGATGTTGTGATGAAGCTTGCTTCCACACTTCCAGAAGGTCAGAACTACAAATTTTTTGCAGACAACTACTTCTACTGTGTTCCATTATTAGTGAAGCTCCTTGATCGGGGAATTCAATATGTGGGAACAGCTGAGCAGGTGCGCCTACCCAACTGTAACCTTGATGATGAGAGGAGCTTGAAGAAAAAGGGGAGAAGAAGCTATGACGTCAGAGTTGAGGGGAATCATAACATCTATGCTGTCAAATGGTATGACAACAGGGCCGTCACACTAGTGTCATCCTTTGCTGGACCTGAACCTGTGCACCTGATTCAATGCTGGGACAAAGCCACCAGAGCCTACACTGAAGTTGAGAAGCCTAAATATAAGTTCCCCATCAAATTTGTCGCTGGTACATCTTCTGGTCTTTTTAGGACTTTCACTACCAATGAAAGTCAGTCATCAAACGAAAAAAGAATGAAGAAGTTGCTAGAAAAAGTTAGATTTTTATCCTGTGTAATTTTTTTTTAAATTAATAACTTCATAAAAATATGACTAATGTGTGATTATTATTAAGGTTATATACCTTTATGGGGCTAAGTAAGCAATCAACCCTATAAAATGAACCCTTAGTTGTTCTGAATAGTTGTTCAGACAACGTGAGTACAACAAAATTCTGCTCCCACCTAAGCCCAATGTTGCAATATTACAACATTTCTCTAAAAACTTACATAAACATTTATTTTTAAAAAACTCTTTAATTTCTGCATCAGAGGCCTCCTACAACAACATCTGAAAGGTTAAAAAAATTTTTTTTTTAGGTTTTTCTATATTTGGGTCTTACAGGGCTAAGGTGCCCTCTTGGGAGCCAAAACGCGTGCTAAAGTACCCCTCTTGGTTGGGAAAACACACTAAACTGCCCTCTAGGGTGGAAAAAACACACTAAACTACCCTCTTGGCTGGTTAAAACATGATAAAGTGCCCTCTTGGCAGCCAAAATGCGTGCTAAAGTGCCATCTTGGTTGACAAAACACACTAAACTGCTCTCTTGGGAGCCAAAATGTGTACTAAAGTGCCCTCTTGGTTGGAAAAAACGTGTGCTTAAGTGCCCTTCTGGTTGATAAAACAAAACTGCTCTCTTGGGTGAAGAAAACACACTAAACTCTAGAAGACTATTAAGACCAACAAATACTATGAAACATTGCTGTTGCTATGACTTTTATGTTGGGCACTTTTTTGATCTATATTGAACCAGAACTATATCTCACAGAACCAGTTTGGATTATCTGGTGCTAATATGGTGTTAAAATGCACTAGAATTAAGGGTGATGTTAAAGGCGATTTTAAATCGGAATCGTCCGAAATTAAGTCACAATCTCGAACTTCGAATTAAAAAAAGGAATCGTCGATGCTGTCACATCAAGTCGGCTTGTCAGACGGGAAAAAAACACACGTGTTGAAGTGCTGCGAGTCAACCTCCTCTAACTTAGCTACTAGCTCAGCCAGTAGCTGTTAGCTACAGCCAGTCAAACGATCGCATGGTGTTACACCATTCCTGTTCAGCTCCCGGACCGTGGTCGGGAAGCACAGGGGAGATGATTTCCTCCAGGGCCGAAGTTTCTGTTTCCCTTCGGGGTGAACCCCCTTTCACGTGTTAAGCTGGTCGGGAAATAAGACCAGGGAGCTTTGCTGTATCTGGAGGAGCCGTCGCCTTTATTCACAGCCAAACTGCAGCCTATATTGTACACTTTATTGCTGTCGCTACTACTGCGACTCCTTTCTCTTCTCCTTCCTCTATCATTCATTCACTGTCCGCACGTACACACGCTCCCTCACTCTCGCTTGCCCACTCACACCTTACGCATTTTACACATACACCTGACGCATCGCACTGTTCCTGAAAGGGGCTATGCCACTCTTACAACAATTATCTGTGTGGTAAATGTTCAACTGTTAGGAAATAGTTTGTTAAGACACTTAATTGTTCAGAGAAGACTATGGACATGGCTGTTTTATTTTTTTGTTTGTTTTGTTGTGAACTTGAATGTCATCTTCTGTGAAGGAGACTGCAGTTACAAAAGAAACTAGATGGCAGGTTAATTTGTTTAAGTTTCCAATTGACTGAAGATATAAGTTATTGTTACATTATATTATTAATAAATGTTTTAAATTTCACAATGTAGTGTGGTTCATTGTGAACAAAGGTCAGATATTATATTGCATAAAAGTCTAGTCTAAAATGGCATAGCAACCTGTGCTTTAAAAAAATCCATGTAAAAATCGAGAATCGAATCGAACCGTGACCTTAGAATCGAAAATGTAATCGAATCGAGGATTTGGAGAATCGTGACACCCCTAACTAGAATACAGGAAATGGCATCGACTTAATTGAAAAAGTTCTGGGGAGGACCCCCAGACCCCCCAGGGTTTTATTTCGTTCATACATTCATGTCTCTGTGTGTTCTTCACAGTCCAGCGTTGAATCCACACTGTTCTCGTGGATGCTGATCCTAACTACAAACTAATTTGAGTAGTCTGTCTAGTTAGTCTATATAATGTGCCATTTGTATAACATATAAACATGTCTAAAGTGCCCTCGAGAACGCCCTCTTCAGTGGCGAGAACGCGCTGTACGTGCCCCTTTTTTTCTTTTCGTCCCTGCCCTTCAAAAGGTCTGTGCACGCCACTGATCAGTATATTAAGAGCTATTAAAGGTAAACTTACAGGCTGTACTTCTCAAGAGATCACAATATATTTTAAGTAATAAATGTAACTTTCAGAAAGTACGGAGTTTGTTAAAATCAGTTAACAGCTTATGTTCGTTTCCATAGCAACATTAACAAATATTGCAATGAATGGAACCCTATAAGCATAATGGATCTGCTTTTTTGGAAAGGGTGGCAACCAATATAGCCAGAAAAGACATACATGTGACAATATTTCAGGTGGGGATCATCAACATTTGTTTAGTAGACATCTTAAAGATTGTAAAAAGGCAAAAGTTATAAAAAATATATCAATAGGGTCCATAGGGGAGGAGTTCCAGTGATCCAAAGTCACCGATTTTTTGCATTTTTTGGTGTTTATTTGAGTTTTTATGCACCAAACATCATCCAATCATGACAATCATCATATCTATCAATTCCTCATGCAAAGACGAAGAGAAAATGGGGTGGATTGTGTCTGTAGGATGTATTGTTCAGATTCTATGTAGATTTAAAGTTTTCATTTTTCACGTCCGAAAATCAAGCACGGACACAAAAGATGGTATAAAAAATCATATATGGGACAATAATATGCGCGGGGAACATCAAAATTCCATTACTAGACACCTTAAGGATTACAAAAAGCTAGGTTAAAAAAATATATCTTTCGGGTGCAGGTGACCCCCCCCTTCCTACCCTACTAT